>JAYRBT010000114.1:15323237-15358894 GCA_036023395.1 Myiotriccus ornatus
TTAGAGGACAAAGAGAAGTCGCCAGTCTCACGCTGTACCTGCAGATGTTCGGCACTCAGTCAGATGCTGGCCCTGCTCCTGGTGCACCAAACCAGCAAACCACTTTGGACAAATCAGTGACGTCCAGCAAACCCATGGAGGGACTGCACTGCCCATATATAACCAAGTGCAGTAACGCCATTAAATGTAAAGATGTGATTCCCGTGTTCCACGTTTCATTTGCAGAAAGCACTTTAAACCCAAAAATATTAAGGCAGGTCCTTTAAATTACAGGAAAAGAATATTCCCTGTGGAGCTTCTCAATATAGTAAACAGCTCCCACCCTGTCCTGCAGACAGTGAAAAGCTAAAGGAAGCCTCTTCTAGACTGAGCAGTGTCATGGTATGTTTGGATACCACATATTTGCAGTACAAAGTACTCCATAAATTCAACTATATTGTATGTGCTCATTAGGAAAGTAAACAAAAAACCCCAGCAAATAAAGGCTCAATCCCCTTTGTACATATGAGTCTAACACATCGTTTCACTCATTCACCACTTAATCCATCAGGTTTCGAACACCCATGTTCTCTAACTCCAAACACGCAACCTGCAACTCATAACTTGCGCACTTATGAGCAATATAGAGAGGATGGTGAGAGTGTTCATATTTCCTTCTCCATCAGGGTGCAGGTGTCCAACTGGATCGCACCAGGATGCATGGAACCCTCAGCAGTCCAGTGGCTAATCTTCCTGCTTCAAAGGCTTTTTGGGTGAGCTGACACATTTCTACCACCCAGCGTGGAAGTGAATCTCTCCCACTGCCATGAGTTAAGAGGTCTGAGGAAGCTGTCCAACACCCAGCATGCAAGGAGGATGGCTGGCTGCAGGGGACAGCAAGTTGCAGGTGACGGTGGCTGTGAGAGGCCCTTTAGCCCTTCCTGGTCACCATGCCCTGCCTATGACTTGCCCTCGCTCTGACCACATGGACCTGCTCTAAGAAGATCCCCTAAACTCACTGGGACCTGGTCCTGGCCACCCTGCTCTAGGGAAGGCTGCTGGAGCAGATGTTGGATCAGACAACTTCCACAGGCACCTTACAACCTCCACACATGGGTGGGATATTCTGCTTTGGTTTGACTCCTAAAGCACCTCAACTCAACGCTGATGCCTTCTGGAAAGGATGCCGGGTCAAAAAATGACCCCAAACTCAATTCTCTACCAAGATTCATCCCCAAACAATGGTTCCCCACTCCAAGATGTCTTATGGCAGCACAGTCAGAAGAGAGGAAAGATCATTTTATTGTGGATATCACCTGGGGGGGGCCCAGGAGTCACAGCTGATGAACAGGAATCAGCACCTGCAACAAGAGCCACAGAGCTCTGAAAAAAACTAGAAAGGCAGGAGGAGGTGGGATTTTGTTCCCCTTGGGAGAGCAGCCCCTCAGGCAAAAGGGCCACCAGTGAACTCCCACCTGGCAGCAGCAGCCTGAGCATGGCAGAGCCAGGATCCTCTGTCCTCCCAGACTCTGTCCCCCATAACAGGCTTCCTCACAGCACTGACAGCAAGGACATACCAATGCTCCTAGTGGCTCTCCAACCCTCTCCATCCCCCTGACTGGCACCTTGGGACTCCCTGTCTGCAAAGTGGAGAAGCAAGCAGTGAGCTGGAGGTGGCTTAAGTCCTGATCCCCTCCTGCCAAAGCTGGACTGAAAAATCACAAGACTTTTAAATACATGTATATAATGGTCCTTTTTATTTGCCACTAGATTTCAGTCGTTATGAAAATAGCCACATTCTCAAATTGCTAGAAATGGCTTCTTTAAAACAAAGCACAACCAAACAAACACACAAAAAAACCCAAACAAAAAACCACACACAATAAAAACAACTAAAAAAGCAGCTTAAACAAAATAAGAGCCAGGTATTTGTGAAATGACAAAGGCCTCAACACTGAAACTGAAAGACAAAAGAACCAACATTGTGAGATTCATGAAAAAATCGTTGAGATAGGAAAATACCAAAGAAGTGCCAAACAAGACAGAGCAGGAAAGACCAGCCTGTGATGCACTTGGACACTGATTCCCTGTAGAAAGGATTGGAAGTGCTGAAAGATCCTGAATGTCAACAGCCTTCAACCAGCAAGTAATGCCATATCCAACATGCCTTTACGTACGTGCCCTTGGCTCCTGGGGCAAACTCCAGCACTCAATCTTCGAGACAGGTATTTCTGAGACACGCCTGCTCTGCAGCAGATGGGCAGCGGTTCTGTGTGCGACCAAACGACTCAGTCACCAGGACCACTCCTTAAACTCCAGTTTGCACAACCTGTTACTGGGAGCCCCAGAAGACTGACTTCTCCACTGGATTTGTGCAAGGCCAGAGATCGAACCCCTAAGGGCAAAACTCTTGACCGTAATAATTCAGGGGGCAACAAGAAGCAAGGAAGCCACATGAAATAAATGTCAGGAGAGGGGTGCTGCTCCTGGCCCTGGGTTCCCTCCTCCATCCACGAGGATGCGACAGCACTAGCCTGTGAAAGCGCAGAGGCGTGGTAAACACTCTCTCCACGCTGTCCATACGGATAACTGTCATCTGTCTTTCCCACGGGTGAGCGTGGGAGGGCAGGCTCAGGAACATTTCCACCAGTACACGGCATCCCGTGCTTCAGCCTTGGCACACAGTGCCAGAGGAACCTGTCCTTGGAACACTTTGAAGCCACACTCCAACAGGGCATGTACAACACCTCCTGCTCTGCTCTCCAGCCCTTGTCCCTTCCAACCCCCTATTCATTGTCACTACTATCCTCTCCCAAGTCCTGCCTTGAACACCCACTCAGGACAAATCTATGCCTGGAAAAAAAAGACCTCTGCCTGAGGATTTGCAGTGGCAAAGCTACAAAGGTAAAAATTAAAAATCACACAACCCAAATAATTGTTTATCAGCACTGCCATTTTACTGCTGTAATTATGAAAAGGAGGAGTTCCTCTGAACTATTAAACACTTGGCTCCAACCACTGAATCAAACTTATTCCAAGACATTCTTTATTGGATGACTCAGCTTTTTCCGAGTCTTACAAAAACCAGGACTTGAGACGTTTGCCACCCAGAAACCAAAGGAAGCTTCCATGAAACCAGCAAACACCTCCCATCTTCTCAACATTGTTATTAAAAAAGCAAAACAAACCAGAGAGGTTCTACAAGTCAGCCTATAAACCCAGTCATGAGGAGAGTAGTGTCAGTGGTAATGGGGCAAGAAAGGCAGGGTAATTATACCACACCAAATTTGCAATCGTGCTGCATTCCTTGCTGGTGAAGGCCAGCTAGGAATTAGATACACCTTTTTAAATCATCAAAGGGAGTGGTTGCAAGATACAAGGTGCTGGGATTAAGATGAAGTTCTGGGTTTGCCAGTTCTCAGCAATGGCTTTGGTGGCTGGGCTGGGCATGTCATTAAATGCTCCCAAACGGTGTTCACACCATGTCACTTCTTTTTAATCTTTACATGATTCTCTGAATTTCAAGAGTCCCAGGCTCCCACTGGGCAAAAAGCTGTACAAACCAAGAAACTGAAGACAATACCTATCCAAAAGGGTTTTTTTCACTTGGTCAACCGGACAAGTCTGATAACTTGTACCTTCAGCACTGTTTCAGTGGTGCACAAATATTTATCCTGTTGCTCCAGCTACTGCAACAAGGTCTGCAAGCTCAGGCCCTCAAGCATGAAAACTCAAGAGCTTCACTGCCAAGGCGGCTGTTAAAAATACTGAATGGGAAAAATACTGTTTTGTGAAGATGATTTAACAAGGACTACAAGAGTGATGGAACAGATTTGTCTCAGACCTCTCCTTTTTCAGAAGAACAAGTACAGGAGTTTAGGTGCAGCACTCACCCTGCAGATCTTTGCAGAGGGGCTGGGAAGCTGGGTCTCAAGGAAGCCCCTCCGTGGGTGAGAGGCATGGTGCTGCCATTCCAGAAACGCAACCCTGCTCCACAGCCTGCTGGGCAATGCAGAGGCAGGTGATCTTCTGCTGGAGAACATCTCTCTCGGAGAAACCACAGGAGTGACCATCACACAGGCAGGACAGTGGCACACAGAGGCAGAGCTCCTGCTCTGGCTGCCTCACCTTGTTGGTACTGTACACAGGATTCTCAGTATCCTCCTGGGCTGTTACAGGGTAAGAGGAGAACAAGGCAGAGAAACAGAAAGGCACAGACCACCAGAGCCTTAAAAACTCATGAATGTCCTCTCCCACCGTAATTTCATAGTGCAGGTTGTTCCAGATAATCCACGGCCAACAAAATAAATGCTGCATTTGTGCTAGTTTTTGGAAAACATGCCAAAAAGACAAACACAAGGCAAAGGAGCCAGCCAAATAGACAAGTCTTGCTATTTAATTATTTTGAAATGAAAAAGTTCAATTAAAACCAGCTACAAAACAAAGACATAATGATTACCTCTCTCTTCGTAAGTTTGTGCTTTGGCACAAATAACTGGCTGGCCTGATTTTATGTCCAGTGAATTTAATCTTATCCAACAAAGTGGCTCCCTGTACAGTACAGAAGACAAGGGGTTCTGAAAAGAGCTCTTGGGACAATGTGTAACACCATACAACTAAATTAAAAAAACAAACAAACAATCAATAAAAACAAACAAAACTCAAACAAATTTAGGGTGATTTCTGTTCCCTCTTAGACCAGCAGCAAAAAAAAGTGTAATGCAGTTGGCATTAGGCTGTGGTGAGGTGAGCAGCACACAGGAGCTGACAAAACCATCAAGCTAACTCCAGTTACACTTTGCTGTGAACTTGTGAATGCACTCACCTCCCCACTCGAAAGCCAGCTGTTTGTGTTGTGTGATGGGTTCATGTTACTGCACTATCGATGAATTCAGTCTCTTGGCAGTATACGAGCAAGATGCTTTTCCATGTGGTGGCGGCTGACACTCAGTGATTCAGCACAAAGAAAAGAGCCCAATGGTTTTTCCCATGCTGAGGCCTGGGCCACAGGGATGTTCGCTGCCCTCGTGCCCAGCTGTGCTGGTACACCTGAAGAAGCCATGACATGACATGAGCTGTATGCTCAAACACAAGCTTCTGTGAGGCATCTCCAGCTGGGCATCCAGAGATGAAAACATCGCCAAATTAGTGGGCACTGATGAAAAAGTTAGCCAAGTGTCTAAACACTTGCACAATCCGTACTTACGCTCAGTACCTCTTGATTTCTCAAATGGCATCACCCACTGATTGCAAGCGTTTCCCAATGGATAGTCATACTGAAACCCTAAATATTGCAGTGACTTCGCTTCTTCCACTTCACTTTACTCAGTGTAATTAATCCCCACAGCGCCTCAGAGGAAGGACAGTGGCATCCACCAACCCAGCCCCAGCGTGCAGGTGAGAGGCGCGAAAAGCCAAGGGACCTGTGTGAGATCCTGCAGGCCAAGTCCATCTGCTGTGTCACGTTTCTAAAGAGATACTCATGCCATCAAACCCCAGCGGTGAGGAAGCGGGAAGAAAAAGCCTTCCCTCAGTTCTACCCCCCTCCCCCGGCCAGGACCCTGAACTCGTCGACACGATCATTACAGCATGTCTGACGGCACAAGTCACTCCCGCTGTGGTCCAGGCGAGGGATTCCCGGCGTGGCACGGGCAGGGCTCGGTGGCCTCGGCCGGCGCTCCCCCGCGGACACCGCCGCGTTGCATAACTGCGGACACGGCATGCCGGCGGGAGCTCCCCGGCATCCGCCGCCCTGTGCAATTAGCGCGCCCCGCCGGGAGGCTGCAGGGACGGCGGGTTTGGGCTCCCCTCGCCCTCCAAGGGGGCGCTGCCCACCGACCCCGCTCGGGGTATATCGACCCCCTGAGGGTCCTCGCCACGGGGCACGGAGGGGAGCGGGCTGGGGGGGGGGGTCGTTTCGGAGCGCCCGAGCCACCCCTGGAGAAGGGGAGTCATCCGGGACACCTCGCCTCCGCCGGGGTGTCCAAGCTCAGACATAAAGGTGCTCCCTGACATGAGGGGCGTGGGGCTCCTGTGGCCGCTCTCCGGGCATCCATCACCTGCAGGTGCCAGGTGAGGGTCCCGGACCCCGCCAGGCCGGGCCCGCCGCGGTCCCCCCGCTGCCCGAGGGCCGGGCCCCGCCGCGGGGCTGCGGAGCGGAGGAAGCGGCAGCGGCCCCCGCCCCGCCCTGCCCGGCTCCCCCTCGGGCCAAGGGCTGGGCTCCCCGCCGGGCGAGGCAGAGCCAGCCTGCCACCTCCCCTCCTCCTCCTCTTCCTCCTCCTCCTCCTCGCCTTCCTACTTCTGCACCGGCTCCGCTCGGGCTCCGCCGCTGCCCGTCCGCGGCCGAGCCTGCCACACAGCCCCCCTCCCTCCTTCCATCCCTCCCTCCCTCTCCCCCGCCCTCCGCCCTGTCCCCAGCGCCGCCGCCGCCGCTTCCACAAGATGGCGGGGACCGTGGCCGAGCGGGACGCGCTGGTGAGTGCGGCTTCACCCCCCGCCCGGGCACCGGGACCGGCTCCGGGACGGGGCCGGGGGGGCCGGGCAGGGCACCTGCGGAGCGGGGCGGGGGCGGGGGGGCTGCGCCCGGCCCTGCCTCAGCGCTCTCCTTTCTACCTGCAGAAAATAGAGGACGGGCATTTAAACAACTCCCTGGGATCCCCGGTGCAAGCTGATGTGTACTTCCCTCGCCTGGTAAATCACCTTTATTTGGTTTCTTTCTTTGGGGGGTGTGGGGAGGGCAGTATTTTATTTTTTTAACCCCTTTACTCCCCCCCGGTTTTCTCCACGCCGGCCGCAAAACGGCGGCCGCTGCTGATGCCGAGCTGACCCCTCGCCACCTTCCCCCTGTCCTTTCCAGATCGTCCCCTTCTGTGGGCACATCAAAGGAGGAATGCGGCCGGGAAAGAAGATCTTAGTTATGGGCATAGTGGACCTCAACCCCGAGAGGTAACACCTGAGCCCGGGCGGGGGGAGATGGGGAAGCGGCCACACGCACGTACACACAGACACATGCACACGGATCCCTGCTTTCTGGAAAGGATTATTTTTGTCATTTTAAATATAGCATGCTGATTTCTCCTTTGACCCATAGAGGGGGCATTTCTTCAAGGGATCCCGTTTTCACTTGGGAGTGAAGGAGCGTATAGAGCATATATACATGCATATATGTACACATATATGCACAACGCCATCCACACACACACACATGTATATATATGCTATAACCATGTGCCTGTCCCTGCTGAGCTTTCAGGGTTTCTCTGAATGAGCTGTCATGCCCCCTGTGCCGCTGTACCAATGGCTTTAATAAGCTGAGAAATGAGACTGGGCGGCATTGGGGCTTATTTGTTTTTTTTGCTGGCTGAACGAGAGCCGTTCTGTTTGTGTTGCAGCTTTGGCATCAGTCTGACTTGCGGGGAGTCAGAAGATCCTCCTGCGGATGTAGCCATAGAACTGAAAGCTGTGTTTACAGACAGACAGTTTGTCAGAAACTCTTGTGTAGCCGGAGAATGGGGGGAAGAGCAGTCATCTATTCCTTACTTTCCATTTATACCGGACCAGCCTTTTAGGGTGAGTACCAGGATGACAGCGGCTTACACCATATCTGATAAAGTGTCATTTGATCTGAGTGGCAGCAGAACCTGACTTGGCTTTCATGAAATCACAGTGTAGCCCACACTGCTCCTGTTGAGACACCAGTTGCTGGTTTGTTTGTATCCATCAAACGTTGTGCAGGGATCCTGCTGCTTACGTGCAGCTGCAGGCAGTTCGGATGGGGCTGTGAACACCTCACCTGGCCGCTATGACAGGTCGGAGGTTGTAATACTGTGTGATGAAGTCCAACTTCCTGAGCTTAGTTTTATAGCTATATATTAAAAAGTACCTCTATGTTATTAGTGCATTACAAGTTATTACTGGAGAATGTAAATACTCTGTGGGAGTGCTGTATGCTTTGGTGTTTTTTTTAATGGACATAGTGTTTGCAATTTAGTGTGGCTAATAAGGATCGTGTTCATCCTTTGTCTCCAGGGATGTTCTGTAGAGGTTGACCGTAGCTCTTCGTGTTAGCAGATTAAACAGCTAAGCAATAGTGGTATTCTTTCCTGAACCCTGGGATTAAACCTCCCATCAAATTTAAGTCTGTAGTCACTTGAAAATGGTGTTCTGGGTAACGCTGTGGATGGACTGGGTTGACCTAGAAGCAGATTCCCATCTGTAGTGTTTATGGTTACATGAAGATGTCTTTGCAAATCAGGACTAACAAAGTATGTGGATGCAGAGGGCTGCTTCACTACATTGAGGAAAAAAGGCTGCATGCCTTTTCCATGCAGCTGACCCAGAAAAACCTTCCTTCTCCTCCCCGCCCCTCTTGCAAAACCTCACTGGCCCCTCTGCTAAATGCCAGTGCTCTGACCAGCTGCCAAACTCTCTTAATCCTTCTTGCCCCCAAGATAATCTCCCCCAGCCCCAAAAGCTCACCATCTCCCCAGATGCTTGGGCTTTAAGAGGGTGTTCGCGACTGGTTTTGCTGCAAATTGGTTGCGCTCTACTTGCTTCTACAAACTCTCCCATCAGAACTGGCAGCACCCTTTGGTGGTGTGGGAAATGCACTTGAGAAGGCTTCGAGGCTGGGTCCTGCTCCAGCTGAGAGGGTTCCACTGCCTGCTGCACTGGGTGGTGACTTGGGCCCTCAGATGAGCCAGACAAATTACGGAGAGCATGTTTTGTGGGTGTCCCACTGATGGCAGTTGATGTTGGAGGACAGCGGTATCACACGTTTACTGTGAGATATTGTAGAAAGGGAGTTGTTTCCCCCCCCCTTTTCTTTTTTTTCTTTTCTCTTTTTTACCCAAATGGAATTTAGGCTCCCAGTTGACTCTGTACCTTTGATGGTCTCCCTCTCAGTGAATAAATTAGACTATTAAGTGTTCTTGCCAATTACTTGTGGCCCAGTCCAATTATCATTCCGGCGTGGCCCCGGGTGATCTGGAGAAGCGGACTGTGAGCAGGGTTGAGGGTAACCATATCTTTTACATAACAAGGCCTCGGGCTGGCTGCGCCTGCCGCAGTGACACAGGAGCTACGTGGCAGCACAGGCCCTTCCCTGGTGCTTGGTGCACTACCAGGTGTCCAGGAGTTGAAACTCTCCTGGACTGTCAGCTGCCACTTCTCCCAGTGCAACGTGCTCCACGCCAATTGGGCTTCGGCTCAGTCAGTTTGTCACCCCCTTCGCATTTTTATATGCTGCAATAGCAGCAGAGTCAAGTGCCTGGAAGCAGCACTTCACTCTGGACAACCTCTTGGAATGACCCAGGATTTGCCTGTGGCTCCCCTGCAGATTTTTCTCCTTAGCCTGTCCAGACCCGGAGGTCTCCAAAGGCCTGTACAAGAAGTGCATGTTCTGTGCCCTCATGTCCCTGCTTCCTGCTGGGGCAGCTCTGGCAAAGCTTAACAACAGGACACCCTCTCAAGCCACCCCTAACGTCAGGAATCTCCCAACCTGTCCAAGCTTGTTCAGCTCCAGGCTTTGTTGGTTTTCCAGAGCATTTCTGCAGGTCTCTCAGGAGGAGGGATGAGCTGTGTCCCTCCCTGATCCGGTTTGTGCCTCGTGCAAACTGCCCAGCTGAATTCAAGCAATCCTGCACTGCTTCTCCTTCACTGCAGTCCAAAGGTGGGGTCTAGTCCAACAGGGAGTCCTGGGCTGTCTGCAGCCACAGGAGTGAAGGCTTTTTAGTTTTGCAGGAGCTCTGTATATGTGGGAGGGAAGGACAAACCTATCTCCCTGCTCCATATTCGCTCCCTTTCAGTAGATTAACAGTAGTGTGGAAAGCATTGCAGAGGGAACTGTCACCTTATTCTGCAGAAAAAAGGAAAAAAAAAGAAAAAAGAAAAAGAAAAAAAAAACAGTAGGAAGGAATGCAAGGTTTGGGTTGGAGATACAATTTCTTCCTCCTGTGATTAGCGGTTTGAGTCTGTTTCTGGCATTATTCCAAGAGGCGAAACCTCCCAGTAGCCAGCGGGACTGGGTTCCAGTGTGCTTACTGCTCCGACAGCGTGAGATTGGATTAATGTCCCTGTGCAGTAAGAGCAGATCCATCACAGTGTAACTGGTGTCGAGGGGGAAAACTGGTCTCAGGCCTGGCTGTTGCGTGCACACATTAGTAGCACAATGTGTAACTGCACTAACACTACTTAAAGTGCTCTTTGTGTGCTGTGAAATAACTTTCCAGTTACACTGTGAACAACGCGCTTTAACATTTTATCTTTTACAGGTTGAGATACTTTGCGAGCATCCCCGTTTTAGAATATTTGTGGATGGACATCAGCTCTTTGATTTTTACCACCGTATTGAAACACTGTCAGCAATTGACACAATAAAGATAAATGGAGATCTTCAGCTTACAAAACTGGGCTGAGCTTGTTAGGACTGCAGATTCCAAACCGGCTCAGGTGCCATCGTCCGTTTGGAGCAGTGACAGCCAGCTCTGGACACAGCTATGGTAGGAAGGCTGCCCTGTTCCTTTTCCGCATGCAGTTCTTCACTCCTGTGCCGATGAATTGGGCTGTTTTTTATCCTAATGAAGAGCACTGTTGGTTAATAGACATTGAGCCATTTTTCTTGGATCAAAATAGCCCATCTGTGCTGGATAATCAAATTGGAATGGATTCAGAAAGACTTGCAGTCTTTGTTTCAAATCTCACAGAAATGCAGTTTCTGAAATGCAGCGCTAAAACTGGTTACTGAACAGTAGTGACAACAAAAAACCCGAGTTTTTCTTTTGCAAATATTGTTTCTGCACTGAAGTGGAGTAGTGTAGCACAACATAGGGCCACGTGCTGACGTCATTACCTGGGGCCTGAGCCTGGTTCCATGGAAATCAATGGCAAAACTCCCACTCACTTTAACGGGGTACAATCAAACTGTCTAGTCCTTAGTCAAGCACAATTCCCACTGATTTCTATGGCATTTTTGCACACACCTTGGGGCCTGCTGTTGTGCTGGTGTAAATCGGCATTACCTCCACAGCTTGCAAAGGAATTCTGCTGATTGCTCCCAGCTGCTGGTTTGGCCCAAGGGCTGTGCAAAAACTGACTGAGGGTGTGTGGACACAGCCTGTGTATTTTAGTCAGGGTATTTGCATAGAATGTAGGTCGTTATGAGTTTTTGCACAACGTATTGTTAATACAATTTTTAAAGCTTCTCTGTAGTTTATTTATTTATACTCATTGTATGTATTACTAGTAAAAAAATGAACAATCTTACTGGAGGTTAAGAACAGCAAAGTGTAAACATTCTGAATGTACAAAATGTCTGAGGTTCTTTGGGTAAACTTTACATATCGTTCTTGAAAAAAACATGTTTCCTATCAAACATTTAGCTATGTTTTAGTGGAGCCCTCTAGGCCCTGGGAAAACGTGGGCGTGGTAGCTGGTGGGGGGGGGTACTCTGCATATTCACTAGGATCTGTTTTTCAGGGCTTACTAACTTTGCTGCACAGGATAGGTTTGAGTTGAAGTCAGTCCATTTTAAAAACTTAAAAACCAAATTTGTAGGTTTAACTGTGCTTTTATAACCCAAGAAGAAGTTAAATTTGGCAATCTCTTAGTTCAGAAAGAGAACCAGGCTCTTTCCAAGGGAGATGGGAGATTCTTCACACTTGTTTGAGAACATATTCGGCCTTTGATATGACAATTAAAACTTGTCTAGACAGCCAAGTTATTAATGCTTGAAAATCAGCTACTGCACATGAATAATAACTTTTCAAGTAGCTTTTAAAATAGTAGGTATAGCTGTATAAACACAGTCATTGCGCTACACTATAAATGAACACAGCCACTTTCTTGACTTCTTTAGGACTAAATACACTTTTTTCCTTGGCTGCTCACAATGGACTGTAGTGGGTCTTTCTGAGTAGTTATAATCATGATATAAACATACATTTAGGCAATTTTGAAAACACATAATATAGGGACTAAAACACAGACTATAAAAAACATCCTTTGTAGCACAGTATTAAAAAAAAAAAAAAAGAGAGAGAAGAATCTCACAAACAGAACTGTGTTTAACCTGCAATAAAACTGTGGTTTAAAGCCACCAGAACTGGAATATCCAAAGTTAAGGGTAGAATGCCAATGCAAAGCCTCATTTTGTGCTAATTTGGCCTGCAGTTAAGAAGCCTTAGACTGCAAGCTGAAATTCCAACTGTGGCTCTAGTCCAAAGCCTGTTGAGGTCAATCAGAGTCCTCTGAGCATAGAAGCCTGATTCTTATTTCATGCAAGTGCAAATCTCTTAGTAAAGCTGGGGGGTTGTTGCTACTGCAACAGATGAATTAAGAATCAGGCTGCCACCTATAAAATACAACTTAAAAATTCAATTTTTAGCCTTAACATTTGACACTCCCTGACTTTTCCTCCTACTTCCAAATTAAGAGAGAACTTGTTTTCCAGGTGACTTTTTTTATCTGGTGTGTGGCTTTTAAGCTTTACATCAGATTCTATTTGTACTCCAGATTGAATTGAAATGTTCCTGTCTTGCTCTGTTTTTACTCTTTTACATGATACATGATGACTGTGTCATTTTCCATTGTATAAAGAACGCTGACAGTGTTTCGGTACAAAATATATTCTTAAAAATTATGATAATAAAAATCCAAGGGAAAGGTGCTTCTACATGAGGTGTTTTGGATTTTTCTCCAGCTTGGAAATGATCTGTGGTTCCAAAGCTGATGCAGGCAGAAGATGTTTGGAGAGAAATTTAGCACCCTGTGTGCCTAGTGCTTTCTCCCAGCTGGATATCTAAAGCCAGGTTTGCTGATGCAGGGCCAGTGCCTGAGGCCAGAAGTAGGAGGCAGGAGAGAGTAAGTAGCACCTCGACCCTACAGTAGCTCAAACCCAAAGGGAATCTCCCTGACAGCACACCAGTAGAGATTTCCCCTTCCATGCCTTTGCTGTATCCCAGGAAAAGCAATTTGGCTGCCTTGAATTTTCACAGCCCTCACACTTCTGCTCTCCTGCGCAGTCTCGGCACAGCACAGTGCCTACACCAGGGATGCTGAGGTGAACTCGGTGCACCACCTGTCAGTGGCATCTCAGGTGGGAGCAAGGGCCTGCTGATCCTGCTCTGCTCTTCTTCCCACCTGCTGTGCTGGGCACTCCCATTTGTTCTCGCTTCAGGAGTTTTCTGTCTGGGGAAAATGCGCTTTTTTTTACCCTGTTTCTGGTTTTGCTTTTGCATAACTTCACCAACCACGGCGCCCACCACCTGATCCTGCCCTGTTGTGGTTTCTGAGCCAGGCTTCAAGGCAAGAAGGGCTGTGAACCCTCTACTGACAGGCTGTGGTTTGGCTGAGAGCTCAGGAAAGGGCAGAAAGTCACAGTTAAGTCTTTCACATCTATCTATCTATCTATCTATCTGTCTGTCACCTGCTTGGAAGCCTCTTTATTTTTCTTTTGCTCTTGGGCACTACCAGGCCATGGCAGGTGAAAGAAGGATGATGTCTACGTCACCAAGGGCTGTTTCCACAGGTGCTTGGCTTACACTGCCTAATCATGTTAAGAAGCAACTGCAGAACACTTTCATGTGCAGTGTAAGTCAGAGAAAACTGAGGCCTTAACTGTTTCTGCTCAGTTGGACCTTGAGCCAGTTTCCAGTGCTTAAGGTGGGAGACTGTGCTGCAAAATTTATATCTGAATTTTTAGATCTCCACAGCTTAGGAATTATTCAGATCTTCCTTTTGAATACAAACCCTAATAGACCTGAAATAAAGACTGTTTCCAAATTGGGCCAGGTATTTCAGTAGAGACAAGTAGTCTGTGAGCTTCCTGGAAGCTGCAAATCTTCAGGACTTAAGGAGTGTGTAAAGCAACTTTTGAAACCTTATGCTCAAATTTATTAGCTGAATGTTTCTGCGGTTTCTTCTGAGCGAGGAAGTTGATTCTGAAATGAAAAAAGCCTTGAATGGGTAAAATCCATGTGCAGTGGAATCACTAAACTTAGCATAGCTTTTATTTTGTCCAAAGAGGAAAAACTAAAAACTTTTAAAAAAATAAATTAAAAAAAAAATCAAAACAGCCAAACCAAAAAAACCACAACCAAATTATTTAATTTTGTTTGGGATTGGCTGTGATAAAGCTGATTTGATTTAAAAAAAAAAAAAAACAAACTAGGTTATTGCCTACTCAGAACCTTGAAATATTTCAGTGTCATGTGAGGTAGTCTTGTGTCTAAACACATTTCACATAAATGCTTTTTCACAGGCAAGTTGTTAAAAATGTTACAAAATACCTTCTTTTTGTGTCACAATTAGAAATGTTTGCCCCACCTTGAAAGAACATTTTGTACTAAATATTCATATGTTGTCTATGAGAACTTGCACTAACATATTATATTCTCCCTCCCCTCCTTGACTAGTTTGAGCAGAAATAGGCGTAAATATTGCTAAACCGGTTGAATGTGACATCTGCTTGAGGCCTTGCACCTTTCTCAAGGGCTGCTTTGAGTAAACAGCCTGGAAACCAAAGGGAGAGCCTGATTCACCATTCTGCTGTGCCAGCTTTCCACCCTTGTCACTCTCCTGCTGCGAGGCTGAGACTGAAGCCCAGAGATTTTCATGTAGGGAGCAGCACTGCGATTTTTATCTTTGGATATCAAACTATTCACTGTGGAGGAAACAAGACCAGAGTAGCCACAGTGCTCTTCAGCTTGGTGGTGAGGTTGGGGTAGCATGACATGCCTTAGCCCTAACAGAGCAGGAGTTCGGAGGGCACTGGTGGGCATTTCAGAGCCAGACAAGAGCACAGGCTGTGGAGATGCAGGACAGCTTCCCAGGGATGGGCTTTTGCCATATTTTTATTTGCCACCTTCTGCAACCCCCTGCCAGGAAACATGGCAAAAATCCAGCATTACTTAGGAGCTTGGAAGGCATGAATGGGTTCATGTTCCTACTCGTCTGATGTAAGAGAGGCTCCCAAATAAATAATAGGAAAATTTAGGAGTAGCCATGCCACTAGGTATTTTTTCCCCCAGAGACATTCAAGCAGCATTTATGGGATGTGGGGCTCATTTTGCCTGCTCTCCACAAGAAGTACTCCCCGCAGAAAACCCCAGCACTGTTTTCTGCACTGAGGTTGTTTACAGAGACCTTTCCAGGCAGAAAACTGCAGAACCACAACTCTGCTGAGCCAGTTAACAACCTCCCAGCACCCCTGGAATTAATATGACAGTTTAAGGCACAAGAGTCAGGCTGAAGGCAGCCCCAAATACTCACTGTGATAAAGCACAGAAGTTCAGAAGAAAAGCTTACACCAGTCTAGGAACAGTAAGTGACCTGGTGAGGGTTTTTTCTAATCATGGGTATTGTTCTGCTTTTATCACGTGGATCAGAAAGTGTACAGGTGAAAGTCACTTTGCAATGAACGGTGTGCGGGGTTAGAACCAAGGCCAACCCAAACAGGGAGAAAAAATGAGCTGCAGACGCCCTATCTGGCTTTGATACACCCTCCCAGCTCCTCCCAGCAATCACTGCTGTTATGAACACAGACAATTACTAGAACAAGGAGATTCAGCAGCATGTGCAAGATCTAAATAATAAACTCCTACTCTGCCACAGGTCCTCCCTAGCTCCTGTTGCTAGGCCCCTCCATCTGTATGTCAACAAATAACCATGTCCTGCTGCTTTTAAAATCCATGTCAAAAATCCCTTTGACTTTCATGGAAATAGGTCCCTAAGAAAAGGGTTATTTCCAGCTCTCACTCTCCAGTTATTTTCAGCTGGGGCATACTCTAAAACTGAGTTTATTTTTAAGTGTGAATAGAGGAGTATTTCTGACTGCATTATACATTGGGTAGAGTCAACAGGAAGCACAGCCTCTCTCTGCTGCAGGAACACTGGTTTCACAGTTCCCCGATGAAATGTCTTGTTTTCATTACCTTCTGATTTTACAAAGTGAGATTGTGCACGAAATGACCGGGCAATAACAGTAATATGTACCATTCACCACAGATCTATTTTTATGTGTTGTGCTGATTTCATAATAAACTTTTAATAACAATAAAACATGCAATCTTCATTAGGTTGTTCTGTCTTCTGTCTGAACTATCAGTGCTCATTACATACCCTCTTGACTTCTCTAACTTCTGGCTTTTTTTATCTTCTGACTGTTTTCCAGATGTAGCTAACTCTTTCCCTCATAAAACTGTAGTGTGAAACTTCAGAATGGGATGTGCAGCTTTGGCAGCAGCTTGTGTAAAACTGCTTTACAGCTTAAATGCACTATACAGAATAATCAAATAACTTCATTAGAGGAAAGAACATCTTGCTGACTCTTACAAGACTCCTGCTGACATCACTGGGCAGTCTAAGCCTCAGGAATTAACAGGCACGACTCAGACCTCACAGCCAGGCCGTGAGAACAGGTCACTGATCACTTTTGCACAGGATAAAACAGCAGTTTAACTCACACGTGTTCCAGCTCACTCTGGCGGGACTGCATTCATAGGCGAATGTTACGTGGTGAGTAAAACCACCAAATCAGCTCCAGACACGTTATTATGTGATCCAGTGTTTCACTTGTTGGCATCATCTTAACTGAAGTTCACATTAGCCTGATTAAATGCAGGAGGAAACTATAAGGTATCAGCTTCTTTCAGTTAAAGTTACTGGAAAAATTCTGTATGACCCAAGTGGGAAAGGATTATGCCCTCCATCCAGTTGTGGCTGTAAAAAACAAGTGAGGTTTCTGAGGGAAACCTCAGAATTCAAACAGCACTAAAGCAGCAGATGAACAGGATTTGAATACAGCTAGTTCTGTGTTTTTTCTCCCAGTAAAATAACTGTGATTCAGATGCTCCACATGAAGTTCATCTTACTTCTAACCCATGAGCATCAATCTGTGTCCATCCCTGCTCAAAGCCAGCCCGAGATTGGCCCTTTGTTTACTACACATGTCTCTAAGAGGGATATGTTGACATCTGAAGATTCTGAGATAAAACACAGCATTTGGTAACCTCGATGCAAAACAGAAATGGCTGTGAATGGTCTAAAAGCAGCATCTATTCTCCATCAGACAGCAGAACCACAGCAGCTGAAGTGCCTGGGAGTGATTTTCAGAAGACAGAACAGATACATCAAATTTTACCTCTTGAGTGGGTTAACTCCTACAGAGCTTGGAAAGCTCTCATTTGACCTATAATACTGAGTAAACTACAGCTATGAGTCTAGGGGAAAGGCAAAGCACCTGGTGTGGCAAGTGCCACGCGTACTTCTCTGCCGTTCAGATCAGTACGATGGACGCCTCACAGCTGGGCCTTATTTTGGTGGAGTGTTTCTGAGCTTCAAGCCAAGCCAATCGATGTTGAGTGATTTACTCACAGGAATGCCATGAATATGACTCTTTGCTAACACTGCACTGGATCTTATTTTTAAATTATGACTTTCACCACTCTTCTAAGAATAGAGGCTGGCTCTGAAACATCATGTTGGCTCCAGCATTCTCTGAAAGCTGCACATTTCTCATCCTGTTCAGGTTTTGAGGCTTCAGTTTCCTCACTGATGCCTTCCTAGACCATAGCTGTGATGCCAGGAGGGGTTATTCTGTGAAAAACCCTGACAAGGAGGTGTCTTTCAGCAGCTCTCTTTGGCAGAAGGAGGCCTGCTAGTTTCCCCCAGCAGTCAGGAGCGACAGCAAACCAGAGCTATGCTGACTCCTGGTTGGCAGGACAGGGCTTCCTTGTGACTCTGAGAGGCTGGAACAAAAGCCTGGTTAATTAGAAAAACTTCACTGAAGCTGAACAGTAAATCTCAGCAGCAAAGAGGAGGGTTTCAGAGCTAAGCAATCTGATACTAACAGCAGAGCCACGCTCCACTGGTGCCCAGAGGCAGGTGTTGCTTCTAATGAGCAGAGAAGCAAAGCTCCGTTCTGTGGCCAAGCGTGGATGAAGATGCTGGAGGTTTCTGACACTGTTCAGTGGCTCTGCCTTTGCCTGGCTCCATAAACCCCTCTGATGGGCAAAAAGCCAGTGCTGACAGTATTGTAATGTATGACAAGCTCCAGTAGCAGCTCCAGCACTGCGTGCTCCAAGAGGCAAAGAGGATTCTTTCCTCGCCGCTCTCTAAGAAATCTTCTGTTCAATGGGAAAGATAATGGCTGTCTAGAAGAGATACAAACCAGTAACAAGAACAAAATGTGACTCTAGGTAGAAGAAACATTCTCAGGAAAGCAACAGATTCACTACAATCTCAAGGGGAAACAAAATATTTTAATTTAAAAGTACAAAGGCTTCAGCAAGGATAGGGAAGTTCCTTTTACACCCTATTTTTGGAAGAAAGATATAATGAGCTACAGTCGGTATTAAAGAGACTCAGAGGGGCAAAGGTGGGAGCAGATCTGGATTATTACATGGAGGCAGAACACGCCATCCACATCTATTCCCCTCCATTTCCATTTCCTTTTCTCAGGGATAGCCAGTCCTTTCCCTGAGAGAGAACCATTGATGGAGAAACATCAGAGGAACTTCTTCTGTGGCTTCAGATCTTTATGTGTCTTCTATAGACACTGACCAAGGTATACCTTATTTAGTGCTGCTCATTGAAGAACTTCAAAGCATTGACATAATATAAAATTCATGTTAATTCACGAATGGTCCTTGCCATTTCTAGTATTACTGCTGTTATCCTACAGGCAGGGAGAGGGAAGAACAGAGATGCAACAACCATTTCTCAGCAATCAGTGCTGTAATTTGGAAGACACTGATTGGCACACAATGTCTCATCACTGTGACTTTTGGCTACACCGCTGAAGTTCAGGCTCCCAAACCCTCTCCTTTGCTCACCAGGCAGACAATGTTATTTTGGGACAGAATATACCATGGTAAGGTTGAGTCATGCTATACACTGAGTAGCTCCTCTGGGATCAGAGGGACTCTTTGTAATGCAAAATCCTTCCAAAATACGATTATTTTTTTTTTATAATAGTAGTAAAAATGAATGGCATTCCGTCAATTTTTTCTGCAGCCTCCACTGACGAACATTCAATTGCCATTTAAATAATGCAGAAGAGAAGCTGGAACAAGACCAGGTTTCTTGGTGGGGAGTTTGCTGCACCTTAAATTCAAAACATGATGTGCACGTTTCCCTAGACAAAATACAGCAATCACAACCTGAGTGATGAAAACAGGCTGATCGCTCTCAATTTTGGTGAAAGTACATCAACTGATAGCAACTGAGCCCCTGCTAGAGTAGGAACTGGTTAAAGGTTCCCATAATAAACCTTACATTTTTGAGCTATTCAGAAGATGCTCTCAGGCAAAATAACAGGATTCTATTTAGCAAAAGGAAGCACATGATTGTCTTAATGCGTTGTACAGCTGAGGCTGTGATAATGCAGGCTAGAAGATGATGTTTTAAAGTGAAAGGGAAATTAGTTGTAATTATAATTGTTGTTGTCTTTATGTATTGCCAGCTGTATTGATTACCTTCTTTCTGTGTGTCACTGGCAACTAGGGAACATGATACATTATCTCATTCTAGTGTTGGAGGGCAGCAGAGATTGGTGTATTTTTAGAAACAAGATTCCCACAGTGTAACTGTAGCAATTGGATGATCATTCACATGCATATTAAAATGCCAACAGATGAATTCCTGGACAGTGCCAGCAAACATTTCACTGTTTGGGGTAGGAGGAAAGGGCAGGGATGCACAGCTCAGAAATTCAACAACTGCAAGCACAGCAGTTTTAGCTCGAAGAGTGTCCTCTGAGGGACTTGCGGCTCACATTGGCCAGTCTGAAAGGGAAGCTGTGAAAAAACAGAATCTTTTCCTTTCCCGGGATGAAAAGATGATACATTTGCAGGTCAGACCTGGTCCCATTACACATGAAATCAGATCTCTGTACCAGTGCAGAGAACTGATGGCCACCTCCAGACATCCTTTAAGGGCTCAGTCCTGGGCCTCAGCCAGAGCAGACTGTGTTTGGGGTGCCCCTGTTGCACAACAAAACATAGTGCAGAGGTCCCTCCCTCACTCAGTCTCACCAAGACTGCAGAAGTGCAAGGCTTATTACTGGGCACAGACCTGCACAGATGTGGGCAGACAGAGAGATGGTAGGGCCAAGTTGCCTGTAAACAAAGTTGGTCGTGAGGCAACCAGTTGCTGCCTGTGCAAAGCCCATGTGTGGCAGCATTTGCCGGAAACTTACACGTTTCATATAGCATTTATATGTCTCATGTCAGAGAATCTGTTTCAGACTCTCTGGGAGTAGTATCAGCCAGGTTACCAGTCCTGTAGTTGCTCTGGCTCAGACAGGACTTGTCCAGGACCAGTGGAGGTCTGAACCTTTCCACTAAGAGCCAACCCAAGTGTCTCTAAGCAGAGCACAATGTGAGTTCAGTTGTAGAAGAAGTAACTAAAGTACACTTGAAGCATTCATCAGTCATTCAAGTAGTTTCAGATAGATACCTTCCTGTGTAGTGTACACTGTTGGTGTATTCAGAATAAACAAACTGATAGTCACAGGCCATCACAGGAGCATGGTGACTATTGCACTTGATAAATCTGGCAGTCCAAATAGCTCACAGACTTTGGTTAACTGGAATGTGTTTTGGAGGACAGCTATAGCATAGCTGGCCACATACAGATTTTTCTTTCAGTTCTCTTTAAGTAGAATTAATCTGAAGCCTATTCAATAATCTTGAATTTTATGTATTTATCACTGATGTTGCAATGATTGAAATTGGTGTTGGAGGATATTTAATGCCTGATCTTTTTCAGGATCCTGTTACATTTATGCATATGGATATTGTTCATGAACAGTAACATACTACTTGCAAAGAAAATTCCTGTCTGTCTTTGATGTACCTCTCTTCTGTCTCATTATATGCCCTTTTATCATTTAATAGGTGGATGAATTAAGAGAAGACCATAAGCTAACTTCTCAGTGTCATTTAGCTTTATATACACTTTCATCATCACCTCTTTCAAGGTACCCAGACCTTTTCAACCTAATGACCAAATAACAAACTGGAATCTTTTCTAAAACATGTCTTCAATCCACACTGCAAGAATTAACAGTCACCAGAGTCAAAGCAAATTGGAGGTGGTGGTATATTACCCAACATCCTGATGCAAAGGTAAGATAAAGGCCTGCTCCAAGGGTGTAGCACAACACAAAATCCAAGTGTACAGACTTTGCATATCAAATTTTATCTTCATTTCAGAAAAGCCTCTAATTATGTTGAAATGTGTGCTTTTAAGCTTTCCTACACCTGGGCTCAAGGAAACTCCCCCTCAATTAACTGCAGCCAATGACTCCTTCCGTGTCATTCTCTCCCCACAAGGGATTTCAGGCACTGAATCTACATAGCCACATCACCAGACCAAACAGACCTCCATCTCCTCAGCTTGTTCCCACCTGCCTCTGGCCAGCCTCCAGATAATTTTTGTGTCTTCCTTTATGTTAAAGCCATCTCTTTCTACCTGCAGTGCTGGAAGGGAGTAGCCAGATCTGGTCTCTCAGAGCACACCGCTCCACAGGGAACATCTTGTTCTGGAGAGGGCACAGCAGGAAAAAAACATCCTTCAGATCACTCAGGGAGATGTGAGCCAGGTTTCAAACAGAAGGCCACAATCTGGTCACTGCCAGAGACTGCCACCCATCTCGGGCACGCAGCAGCTCCATTTGCCATCTTCTAAGCTGCTTAGTTTAAACCTCAAACAAATCCAAAGGGAGATTCTGGTTACCTTCACAGGTGAACTTCCATATACGGCCATGAAGCCACAGGCCGTGATGTTTGGCATGCAGGTATATGTCAGCATGCCAAAACCTCCACAGCAACTTGTAACCAGCGTACACAAATAAAATTACACACACATTTATTGGGAGAAGGTGGTAGAGTGACTCGAACATGTGTCAACAGCTTCCTGGGGTGAGGATTTAAAAGTGCTATTTGGTGCAATTTTTTTTTTGCTTAGGGGAGCTGAGTGACTACATTAATGGGAAAACTGGAGGCCTTTGAGTAGTAATTTAGTCTGGTCTCTGTGGGTTCCCTATATAGGCAGTGGAAAGAGAGATACTTCTCCAGAGGATGATTTAGCAGAGAGAATTTTGTTGCCCTGAATGGTTTTCCAGAGGACTTTGTTCCAAAGATTATAAAAGAACTTCAAGGACATTCACTTTCTACCAAACACCGAAATGTAGATGCCTGATTTCCTTTTCACACACATGCACACCCTGTGTTTGAAGTTTAAAAAAAAAATTAAAAATTTTTTAAAAATTTAAAAAAATTAAAAATAAAAGATGTATGGAAACAACAGGGCACAGATGGGTGACTCCAGATGTTTCCTTAAGCACCTGGTAATAGGAAAGAAACTACCACCCTAAGAAAGAGAAAACCAGCAAAAGCTTTCAGTGCTAAAGGCAGAGGGTTATGCATACCTAACACAATAAAAAAGACACTTGCAATTTTGCTTTCACAGGGCTTCACCTGTCTTGTCAGGCTTGGAAAGAGATATGAATAAAAAGGCCTGGCAGAAGTCAAGGCGCTTAGGGAGCACCTGCACAACATCACTCTTCAGCACTCCACAGGCAATGCAAGCATCTTCTACACACAGGAGCAAGAAACAATACACTCTATCAAACAGCAATGCTAAATAACGTGGGAAGGGCTCTATAAACATGTGACCTTTATTTATTTTTAATTACTTTCCATACTGCTGAGAGCAGAGTTTCTGCCTACCCAGATCCAAAGTAATTATCGGTTACGGGAACTTTAAGTGGCTTGCAAGCAGGCCTTGCCTTGCCAGAAACAGGTGGCAATAAGAAAACACTGCGTGACTCCCTTTCCACTAAGAGTCAAACCAGATAAAGCAGAATTGTATTTCAAGAGAGCAGATTTATCATTTTTCTTAGACTGAAGAGGGCAAATTTTTCTGTCACTGTCCTTTTCAGATTTTTCAGCATATAGGAAGACAGAACAGTGTCTTCTTGGAACTGAAGATACACAGTAGCTCTTGGCTGGTGCGTTTCTTTACAAAATGGAAATGCTAAATGTTTCAGTATTCAACCTTCATTCCTTGGTGGACTCCCACTCTTGAATGTAGAGGTAAAAATGCTGGTACTCCACAGATGTTGAGGAGGTTACAGCAGCAAACAAATCTGACCTGAGCTGCTTTGCCTCGCCAGTTTTGTGCATAGCTTACCATTTTAGCATAGAATTGTAGAACATACTGAGCTGGAGGGAGCCATTAGGATCATCAGGACACCCCAAGAATCACACCATGTGCCTGAGAGCATTGTCCAAACACTTCTTGAACTCAGACAAGCTTGGGGCTGTGACCATTTCCCTGGGGAACCTGTTGCAGTGCTCAGCCACCCTCTGGGTGACGAACCTTTCCCTAGTATCCAACCTAAATCTCACCTGATTCAGCTTCATGCCATTTCCTCAAGTCCTGTCATTGGTCACGACAGTGAAGAGGTTGGTGCCTGCCCCTCTGCTTCCCCTCATGAGGATTTTGAAGACCACAACGAAGTCTCCCCTCAGTTTCCTCTTCTCCAGGCTGAACAGACCAAGTGCCCTCAGCTGCTCCTCATAAGACTTCCCCTCCAGACCCTTCCCCATCCTCGTGGCCTCCTTTGGATGCTCTCTGATAGCTTAGTGTCTTTTTTATATTGTGGTGCCCAAGGTGAGGCTGCACCAGCGCAGAGTAGAGCAGGACAATCCCCTCCTTTGACTCCAAAAGGGCCAAATGCCAGGGATGGGTGAATGACCACTAGCTACATAAAGTCTGATTCAGCCTGTTTTGGAGTGCTTTACCAAAATGTATACACACCAGGTATTAAGTGGTCCCCTGGGGGGGAATGGTACAGAAACCATTTGGTGAGCTCAGTCTGAGATCATGTTGTACGTGAGCCTGCTCACCCTCCCACAAGGCCAGAGCCTTTACAAAGGATGGGGAATGGGCGCCTGAAAAAGGAAAGGGAACAGTCCTGTGGCTCTGCACAGAGACAACACTCCTCCAGCTGTTTATTTAGCTGCTGTCAGAATGCATCCTATTTTGTGAATCTGCCAGCACACAGGAAAAAACCATTGGATTGAAACCCCTTGCTCAGCAGATTCAGGACACAGGCTTTTCACTTTCTAAGACAATATTATTTTTAAATGCAGTCTTAGCTAAACTCAGGAGTCCTGATGTGTTCTAACTCACTTCAAATTCCTTGTCTACTTCGTCCAGCTAAAGCCTGATCAAAACTTTGGGGCTACAGGCTCTAACAGACTGCAGCAACAGGGGGACAACGATATGTTCATTTTGTTAAACCTGAAGACTTCAGGAATACAATGCTTTCCATTCACAGGCATTTTTTATTGCCAGTGGCATTTAGGATGGTGAGGTCTTTGGAGCATAGAGAAACAGTGCCTGAATATTTTGGGATTTTTTTACTTATGCCTATTTTACAGTCTCCATATTGGGATAATCCATTTTACTATACCCCAAGGAAACAAGGAGAAGACCCTCAGATTCCTAACTAGGTTAGGGCTATACTAAACTTTTCAGGGGCAAAGATCAAGGCAAGAGTGATCCTACTCTGTCAGAGTGACAGCACTAAGGATGTAATTTAAAGATAATGGAAGTCAAAGAATAAGATTACAAAGAAGGGCTGGGACACAGTTTTTTTGGTTCTAATTGCAGCTGGCTCCTCTGCAGTATCCTCTGGAAGAATCTTACATGGGATCAGCCCATTAGCTGTAAAAGATCATGCATAAAAGCCTCAGAGAAAACAATCTTCATGCAGACTAGCAATATTAATCATCAAAAAAGCAGGCATCTCTTTTTCCTTCTGTCCTTTACAAGAAAAGTGTAAACACACACAGGCAAACACACATAGATATATTCCTGATCTTCAAAATTATTTTCATGCCAATGAGTCCAAAGCCTACATATGTGTGTTATGTAGATATTAATAGAGCTTGTTGCATTCTACAAAGAGAGCAACTTATCACCTACCATCCCTAGGGAGACCCCTCTCTTCTAGCAACCACTGCCCTGGTAAAAACAGTGATTCTGGTCTTTCATAGCTGAGCAATACCAGTGCAATGGGAAGCACAAACAGCACCTTTGTGCACCAGTGAAGGTCCTGTGGTGCTCATTTTTTTCTTTCTGGGAGCTGAAAAGGTTGAATTCAGCATCAAGGTGTTAGATCAAAAAGAATTCACAGGAATAAAATTGGTTCTCGAAAGTTCAAAAAAAAATGCTACATATTTCCCCCACACTAGCTGCCTCAACTGCAGAGGCTGTTTCCTGTTCTCCATAGAATCCACTCATTCAATATCATAATTTTTGACTTACAAAGGGAACTTGGAGACCACTGCAAGGCTTACCTAGGGCCAGCATTAGACTGGGGTCCAACACAGCTCTAATCTGTTCCTATCTGCTGCTCAATGTTATCAGTTCCAGTGCAGGGAAACAAATGGCAAGATGCAGCTCAGGGTGTAATCATCCAGCCTAACCCACAGGAAACCTAACACTTTTCACACATGAAGGTTTCCCACAGGCAAGAATGAGCCTTGAAAAGCTATAGAGATAAGTCTATAGTGCAGTGATGACTCCTTCTATGCAATCAAGAGAGCAAAGCACACCACAGACACTTGACTGCAGCAGGCCCTGGGGCTTGCTTGTAGCTGTGCGGTCCAACCAGAATACATGTTAAAAAACAGAGCAATAACAAGGTAATAATTGTGAAGGGGGAAGAAACCTACCTGATCCACTCTTAAACTGAATTAAAGGCACCACAACAGTGTGCATATAACAGAATCTGACTCAGAGAAAACTGGTCCAGCTCTGTAAAAGCAAACCAGCTCCAAGGCAAACCCAAGTACGCGGTGACTCTGTCGTGCTTTGTAGCAGGTTATCGCCCTGGGTTTCCTCTGTGTAGCCCAGTGTTGTAGCTCTGTCTGCCTACATCTCTGTCAGACTGAGAAAGGTGGACTCTCCAGAGAAGTAGCCTAGCTAGTAAGTGTGTATAAATCATCAGTCAAAACCAGGGATGTGTAAGTAACACAGGACTCTCTGAAGGCACAGCCTGTAGGATAATTCAAGCATGTCTTGATAATGTGGAACTGCAGAGTGGAGAAATCTTCTCAGTGTAACCTGCTGTCAAACTGCATCTGAAGACATTTATACAGAAAGAAGATCAGAAGACTCATGGAACAGCAGCCACAAAGTGGATACACCATCCATCCGTTACTGGCTGGCTATGAGCAAGAGGAGAATAGGTCAGTTTGTGACAACTACCCCAGCAGCTTCAGTCTACGTCTTCCTAACCCTTGAAGCAACCCTGTGAAGGGCCATCTGCAGCAATTGAGTTCCATCAGCACAGTTCAGATAAAATGATCCCAGAAGGTACAAGAGGATATGCTGGGGGGGCCAGTCATGTGCTAAAATGCCTATGTTATTTTTGAACAAAAGCTAGGTCACATCCCACCACCTCTTTGAATAAGAAGAACAAGCATTTGACTGGTGGGAGATCTCTGCACTGCCCCTGGAACTCCCTTCTGCTCCACATGAAGATACGCACAGAAGTCTTTGCTCCTCAAAAAACCCAGGCTATTGCCAACAGGTTTTGTATCAAGAATCAGTTGCTGCTCAGAGAACAGTGAAAGATCTCATAAACTGCAACATTTGAGACAGGCTGCCAAGGAAACAGAGGCCTGATTTTGGAAGACAGCTGCATCACTAGCAAGGGTCATGCATCTTGGCCTTTCCACAGAGGAGAACTTGTTGGAGACTCCATGCAGTATGATACAGTGGTATATACTGTATAAGAACAGTGAGTTACTAAGGATATGCTCTCTGCCCAGGGGATTTCTTGCCAAAGGAGACAAGGCCATTTGCAGCAAAATATGGATAAATATGGATAAAATATGGATTGTGGCCAAATTTGGAAATAATTATGTCTGTTCTGCTCTTATAACATTCCACAAGCGGGCAATTGGCCTAATGCCATTTCCACGCAAACCAATTGGAGGTTGGCCAGTGGTCTCTCATTTAAATCCACTGAACTGCTGACCTACATCCAACCAAGCAGACAGAAAAGACCCTGTGGCCTACATTATAAACAATTCGATAAAGGCAGCGAAATAGAGACAAAAGGTTCTCCTTTGAAACATCTGGCAATCAAGGGAATCAAGGTTCCTTGCAACAAGCCCTAGACCCTATGAAATGAAACATTTATTGTGCTTATTCAACTCTTGTTTTTTCATCTCAGGGGTTAAAAACTGAAAGCTGTGAGACAAATTCATCACTAATGCAGACCCCTTGAGTTCAATAGGCTTAGAGATGGGATGGCTGCAGCTCACTGCTCCCTTGAAATGCCACAGGCTGCACACAGACTGTATGGTTGCTGTATGCAGAGAATGGTGAGGGGAGGAACACCCTGGCAAGGGCTCCTGCAGAGCACATCAGCGACACCACGTAAGCCTGATGGGATCTTATTTGCTTTTTAGAATCAAGAAGGTGACTGAGAGACAGCATGCTTTTCCCAGTGCTAAAACCCAGTTAGCCATGATGTAGAAAGAGGGTTTCTTCTCAGGGCCTAATGAATTTAAACAGATTGCTCAGGTACCTGGATTTACCTAATCTCATCTTTCCTAGCTCTCCTCATGGAAACAGAGCTTGTTCAGCTCTCCAGAGATCTCTGACTGATTCTGGGTGTTGAAGGGGTGGAGGTCGGACTTTTCATCTCCACATCTGCCTGACTGTCTCTGTGCTTGCCTTTGCCATCCTGCTGTTTCCCTCCCTGTCCCGTTCTCCACACTCCCCTGTGCCTGCTCCTTCCCCTACTCTGCCTGCTCTCGGTACAAATGTCAGGCGTTCGCTCTTGCCTCTTTTCTTTCTGCCTGTGAGACAACAGCAGGGGATGACACAGAGATTAACAGATGCCTCCACCTGAGGGTCTCACCCTGACTGCTGGCGCAGCCAAGGGTGGACGCGTGCAGGACTCCTGGGGCTGACAGCACTCCTGTTAGCATTCAAACACAGTAGCTATCTGGAGCATGGCATTTTCCCCTCTAGATTCTGTCTTGTTGCTTATGACAACAGCCTTGTCAGGTAGTTTAGGATCAGGTATGGCAAATCTCACATATTTCTTGTGTAAGAGCTTTCAGGAGAGCAATGCTGTTTTTCTGAGATCTAGCCTTGTTCTGTGCCTACACCCCAGACGCTTTGCATCTCAATGAACGTAGATCAACAAAGCAAACCTATTGCAGAAAAATATTACAGGGGATAAATTTGGCATATGTGGTACTGAAACAAGGCATCAGATATGTCTGAAAGACAATGAGAAGGATTTTGACAAATATCTGTGAAAGGAACTAGTTGCACACCAGTTGCATCTGAGACAGAAGTCATTAGCTCAGAAAAACCTCACCCATTTCCATTTTAAAACCTGGAACTGAATCCTACTTTCATTTATGCTTAATGAACATTTTGTCATTCACTGTAAGGAGAAAAAGACATGATCTTTGTAAAAAAATTACCAAATTACTTTTATTGGTAAGCATCACTGCACACAGTGCCCCACAACCTTGGTTTGTGAGGAAAACTTGATCAAAACATCTGAATCCAGCACTTGAATTTCACTGACTGTGTTGATATACGGAAGTGAAATGAACTTGTGTGATTACAACAAGATATTGCAAATCCTCTGAAATATACACCAAAAAACCTGCTGTAGAGGTTTCAGTGTTCCTAAACCTCAAAAAAACCAACCAAACAGCACATCCCCAAACTCAAAAATGCCTTAGAAATTAAAATGTCTTAAAATAGATTATAATAGAGATTACAGAACGTATATGCTACTATCCTGCACAGCTCAGTATGCAAGAGATAGTGCCTATCACATACACAGAGTAAGTACTTTGCACCTTGGAATTTCCTATCAGCTCATGGGTGTTTGGAGGCTCTTGACTCCTGTCGTCACAGAGAGGAGCTGACGCACAAGGAAGGGGGATGTTTATGGAAATCAACTCACCTTTGTCCAATAAATAAATAAGCTAGTTCATTAAAACAGAAAAATGGTCTTAACCATTTTGAGCACTTTCCATCTTAAATGTAAAAAGCTCACAAGCCCTGCCTCTTACAGGCAAAGGACTTGTCTTGAAATGAACAATTTTGATTTCTTGTTGGCTTTCTACATTTAGAGCCTTTATTTTTTTAAAAAGATTAATATTTAGTTGCACTGAAAAGCTTTGCTACTGAGGGCATTAGAAACGCTGCTTTCCTGCTGGCAGCCAAGGTACTCACACAATACCATCTTCTAGGAGAGGGAAGTATTGTCAGACTTTGTTTTGGCTATTGACTCTGCTGACAAGCCTTACCACCATTAATATGTGCACACACTAAAATACACTTTGCACAGGTTGATGATGAGTTATGTATAAAAATATGTTGAGGCCAAGTATACACACAGTATATATATACACAATGAAGTCATTAACTTCTACCACTTGGAGGATGTGGTCTGGACCATGGCAGGTAAAGTGGGTCTGTTCTGTCAATCATAATCTGGTTAATCCACTGGGTAGCCCTCATATGTCAGGAATGTGAGTCTTCATGTTCATTAGACGCTCCAGATCAGCTGCAAACATGGTCAAGACTCAGAAAGGAGTTCCTTAACAGAAAAAAAAAAAAAAGCAAACAAACAAAATCAAGCAAAAAAAGACCAAAACAAAACAAAAAAACTCTCCCAACAAACAGTGTTGAATGGCAACAACCCTATCCTTGCTCAGATAAGCCTAAGCCAAAACACAAAGAACCTATATTCACATGTAGGAAACTTCTAAAATAACTGCCATTTCATCTGTTTTCTGTAACTACACAGGGTTCTTTGTAGTTAACACATTGAGGCTTGTTTAAGGACAGTTCTGGAATTTTTAATGGCCTGTGAATCACAAGAGAAGCGGCTGCTGATGTAGCAATGCCTTCTCACTTTCATACTATGACTACATAGCACATAGTACAGGTAGCCAGGGAGATTTGTAAAAAGTAATAACAAACTTGCACTCCAAACAGAAGATCTCTGTTCCATCTAAAACACACATTACAACGTTTTATACTTTATGCTATTGCAGCTAGTACAGATGGAGACAGTCCCTTGAGGAGCTGGGAAGAGCTAAAACACCTTTGTTGGATCCCTAAAATAAGGGAAACCAATGCCTGGTCATTCTGCATGCCCAGAGGTCAATGCTAAAGGAAGTAGCAGTGATGCAGAAGACATGGGATTTGGGATATTTACTAGAGTATCCCAGAGCCTCTGAAAAGCTTTGAGAGGGACCAGTCCTGCAAAGAAACAGAGACCACCACTTGGGGTGCAGATTTGGGATGGAGGTCAAGGCACCAACCACTCCTCAAAGAAACAAGCATCCACTGCTCATAGATCTGTTCTGGCATCTTTCACTGCCAAAGGACAGTATAGTTTAGTAACAGGCTGCTTTAGTAAGTTCACTCTGCTCAGTTGCTCCTTTGTTTAACTCAGCTAACAGTAACCACAGAATTTTTCTTTTACTAACTGATGCCCATTTAGAAGCCAGCAGAAAGCACATATTATTCATTCAGCTAGCTTTGACAATGCCCACCTTGTGAAACGACAGCCACAAACAATTTTCATGTAGAGCTTTCGAGGTTCATTGGTGGATTCAGTCAGAAAAGCTCTTTCAGCTTGATAATGCAGTAGTAGGGTTATTTCAGCTATACAGGTCTCAGATAAATGCAATTTTACTGAATTAAAAACATTTCAGAGAAACGTGCCAATTCATTTTCATGTCAGGATGGGGAAAAGTCAAAAAGCTCTGTGAAGATGAATTGCAGTGGTTTCACAGAATCATAGACTGCGCTGAGATGGAAGGGACCCAACAGGATCATCAAGTCCAGCTCCTGGCCCTGCACCAAACACCCCAATCATTACACCATGTGCCTGAGATGTGGTGTTGTCCAAGCGCTTCTTAAACTCAGACAGGCTTGGTGATGTGACTACTTCCCTGGGGAGCCTCTTCCAGTGCCCAGCCACCCTCTGGGTGAAAAATCTTTTCCCAACATCCAGCCTAAGCCTCCCCTGACTCAGCTTCATGCCATTTCCTCGTATCCTGTCATTGGTCCACTTCCTCTCATGAGGATGTTGAAAACTGCAACGAGGTCTCCCCTCTTCTCCAGGCTGAACAGACTGAGTGACCTCAGCTGCTCCTCGTACGGTTTCTCCTCCAGAGCCTTCAACATGTTTACTGCCCTCCTTTGGATGCTCTCTAAAGGCTTAATGTCTTTTTTTAATATTGTGGCACCCAAAACTGCCACAATATTCAAGGTGAGACCCCCCCAGTGCAGAGCAGAGTGGGACAGTCGCCTCCCTCGCCCGGCTGGAGGTACTTTGCCTGCTGCCCCTCAGGACACGGCTGGCCCTCCTGGCTGCCAGGGCACTGTTTACTCACGTTCAACTTGGCTTTGACCAGGACCCCCAGGTCCCTTTCCACGGTGCTGATTCCCAGCATCTCGTTTCTCATTCCCCAGTCTGTCTGTACATCCAGGGCTGCCCCATCCCAGGTTCAGAATCTGACACTTGCCCTTGTTAAACTTCATATGGTTGGTGATTGCGCAGTCCTCTAATTTGTTAAGGTCTCCAAAGACTATTTTATATTAGTTTTATGGGTAATTTCAATTCTTTAAATGTCTAATTCAACTGTAAATTAAAAAAGAAAAAGAAAAAGAAAAATCAAGCAGGATAATTTCTTGACTACCTAGTTTCTGCTCAGCAGCATTGCCAGATACAGCATACAGGGAAGCAAACTGCCTGAAGTTTGGAGATTTATCTTGTCTTTGATTAGAGCAAGGTTCTTCCCCACTGAGTGGGGAAGCCAGAAAAATCTTGCACTGCCAGGAGCCATGTTGTACCATACATATTTTTGAAATTGTTAAAAAAAAAAAAAGAAGAAAGAAAAAGAGCTGCAGTAGAACTATTTCAGAAGATATCTGCACAATATATGGTACAGCTTATAGTATAACCAAAATTTACATTCAGGAACCATGTTGTAAGCTTCAAAATAAAAAATTAAAAGCTAAATGTTTTTCCCTGTAAATACTACACACTCAATTTTCATGAGAATGATGAATTATTAAGTTTTACGGAGGACATGGATGTAGACCATAAAAAGTTGCCCCTGCCATCCTAAATTCCCAGCCCAGGAGAAGCTGGGAGCCTCCAGACCACGCAGTCTTTTGGGAGAGTCTTTCTGAATCATCTTGACACACCACAAGACTTTTTTCCATCTGAGACTTCTGGGAGGGCTGCGCCCTCTCCTGACCGTTCAGGACTCAGTAGCAGCGATTGATAAATCTGCTTTGCTGCAGCCAACAAGTGAAGGCTCAGCCTCGGCGTTACTAAGACCAGTCCTGCTCGATTTAAAACCTCTATTGCGCAATGCAGAAGGGCTTCCTTGAGATGCGTTATAGTAAAATTGAGATGGGTCAATCAAAATTACAACTTTTTTTCACCAGGCTGCAAGGAAATAAATGGCTTGGAAGTACAAGCTTTAAAAACATCTCACCATATGTTTGAAAATGGACAAAATACCATGCAAGAATCATCTCCAAATAAGATACAGTGTTTACAATCCATGCAATTCTGTAAAGGAATATGTTAAAAATACAACCTTGAAATCAGTGTTGTAACCCATGAATTCCATCTCACAGAACTAACACATAATATGGCTAATGCTATTATAAAGAGTCAGTCTGCCTTCTCAAGCAAATGTAATCTCCCTGAACCAGCAAAGCTTATGCAGGAATGACTAAAGAAATCCCACACATCTTTTCAATCATTCACACTATGTCTAAGTGAATATCACTTTCATTTTTTTATATGAAATGTTTACCTCTCGTCTGATCCTGCACTCAAGTTTAAAGAATTTGATGGATTCACAACTGGATATTGATTAAAGCTTCAGATCCTAGAAAATTCTGAATAGCACTGAGAAAGAAAGAAAAGAAAATTTTCCTCTGGTCAGACTGGCAGGGACTATGTGGAGCGATTTTCTGCCTTTCTTTGTAGCTTAGGATATGAGCCATTTCCCCAAATCATGTGGGAATTTTACTTAAAAAATTTCCTTCTACTCTAGAACCTAATTACTGACACTGTTGATTTTCTGGCTCTCTTTCTGAGGCACATGACTGTGCTTGTGGTTTTGGACTTTTGCACAAGGGCTTTATTAATTTTTTTTTTTTTTTAGGTGCTAGTGTTGCAAAATGCGGAATATGTGAAATTTTCTTAAGAAAGGATGTTCTTTGATGTTTGATTTTTGTATACTTTCAAGCCTAATCAACAAGAAGGGAGACTTAATCCGTTAAACAGATCACAGCTAATAAGTAAGCTCTAAGTGATGTCCAGGTGTTAGAAAAACTAATTACTTGTGGGCAGAATTGCCTAGTTAAGGTTTAGGGCTGGAAATGCTTCAACAATCTCAGACCAAGGGGGAGGTTAACAAAGCTTGGGAAGGAGGATGTACCACTGAGAGTAGACAGAAAGAACGCAGAATTTGGGGGCCACAGGGACGTTTGGCAGAACTCCCAAGATAGGGAAGAAACTAATAAAGCCAACTCAGCAACTGTGCTGAATCAGCTCTGACTGGGTAAAAGGTAATTCTGGCAGGGGCAGATCACGACCACAACTTGGAGACCACCGACCCAAAAAACACACCAACCCAAAAAAAGATAAAAACTTAGCACTGTGGACTAACAAGCCTGAGAAGCTAAAGAATCACTAACCAATAGAAAATAGAGTACTAACTAGTAAGAGAACGTGTAGCCAATGAACAGTAATTCCTTTGTTTGGTGAAATGTATAGATAGTAAAAAGTTTTGATAGTTGGTATGCTTGGTTTGTGAAATACCAGCGAGCACCCAGGCTTGAGCCACTCTGAAATAAATAACCAGTGTCTCTCTCTAGTGTGTAATTATTGGCTTTTTGCACACCAGGTAATGAATCTGATCTTTCTGGAAGCGTGAGGGCTCAAGTTGCCTTCTGTGAAATCTACGGGCAGCGAGTTATTCCATATGATCATTCAAATGATTGATACAGCAGCTGTAAAAGAGAAGGTAATTATTACTTTACCTCCTCTAATTATATTATTTACAATGGGGTGATTAACATTCATAACCAATGACTACCAATTAAAGACAGCTGGAATGGAAAATGATTCTTCGTGGGTCAGCACCACACACTGAGGTATACTTTGGGCCCCTGGAACTTCATGGCCACTGCCAAATATCAAAAAAAAAAAAAAAAAAATCTAGTTTGTGTGTTGCTTTACAACAAAGTATTTAACTGCTTTTACAGGATCTTCTCCGTACCTTTACAGTTTGTAAAACACATTGTTGTACACTGGTTGAAAGTCAAAGACTAATAAATTACCCCCTTTCCTATTCCCTCAAGCTTGTCCTTCTGTCCTGCCAGGTCAGCACAAGCTTTACTCTGTGTTTCAGACACTAAGCTGGAAAAAAAGGGAACGGCCACCAGGCGGCGAAATAAGAGAGAATTAATGACACAGGCTCATTAATAGTCACCCATGAGTATGTTCAGCTACTGTAACAGAAACGTCACAGAAACACTGCATTAACAATATAATCCCCTCATGCTCCACAAAAGCCTTCTACTGCTTATTAAATTAATGCATTAATTATAATTAATCTTACAGGCATTTTCATTCCACAAACCTATCTCAAACACGAAGAGTTCTACAAATGGCCTTCCTTTCCTCAGCCAAACTCCTGCGTGCTTAAATACCTGGTGTGTGTGTATATGTGGCCTCTGGAGCAAGCAAGGAGGAGGCTCAGGGGTGACCTTATTGTTCTCCACAACTCCCTGACAGGGGGTTGTAGCCAGGCGGGGACCGGCCCTTTCTCCCAGGCAACCAGTGACAGGACAAGAAGACACAGCCTTAAGCTGTGCCGAGGGAGGTTTAGGCTGGACATCAGCAAGAATTTCTTAACAGAGAGGGCGATGAGACATCGGAATGGGCTGCCCGGGGAGTCGGTGGAGTCACCGTCCCCGCAGGTGTCTGGGGAGAGGCTGGACGTGTCCCTCAGCGCCATGCTCTGGCTGACACAGCGGTGCTCTGTCACAGGCTGGACCTCGGAGACCTCTTCCCACCTAATTAATTCCGCGGGTCTCCGGCGAACCTCTGACATCACGCTTCACCCGCCCTTTTATCACCGCGGTTCGCCGGCGCGTCCGCAGCCGCTGCGCGGCGCTCGGCCAGCCCCCGCCGAGGGACGGACGGCGGGCTTTGCGCGCTGCGGCTTCGAATTCCAGCACACGGGGGACTCCGCGTCACACCGAAGCCGAGCGCACAACGCGCTCGCTTTCTCTCCTTTATTCGCGGGACCCGCCGGCCCCGCTCGCCGGCCGGGCCGGACGTGACGCGGCGCGGGGGCGGCGGCGCGGGGAGCGCCGGGAGGCCGGGGGGCGGTGGCGGGGCGGGAGGCGGCGGCCGGAGGGGGCCGGGCCGCAGCGACGCGGTTCCTGTGGCCCGCGGCGGCTCCCCCTGCATGGCGCTTGCCGCGGGAGGCCGCAGATAACCGGCCGCGGCCCCCTTCTCCTCCTCCTCCTCCTTTTCCTCCTCCTCCTTCTTTTTCTCCTTCTTCTCC
>JAYRBT010000114.1:15358994-15381461 GCA_036023395.1 Myiotriccus ornatus
CCGCGGGCGCCCGCAGAGACCCGGCCGCGGCCCCCTCGCCACGCCCCCGCCTGCCCGGCCCCCCCCCCCCCCCGCCCGTCCCGGCCCCCCTCCCCGGCCCGCCGCCATGCCCGCCCGGGCCCCGCCGCCCCCCGCGCAGCCCGCAGGTAAGAGGCGGTGACGGGGCGGCTCGCCCGCTGCGGGCCCGGCCGGGAAAGGGCGGCGGGGACCCCTCGGCGGGGCTGTGTTGGCCGGGGGGCCTGGCGGGGCAGCGCCGTCCTTTTCCCCTTCGCCCTCGGGGGAGGGCGGCGGGGCCGGGCCGGGCCCGGCGGGGCAGGGCAGGGCAGGGGGGAGCCCCGCGGGTCCCGCTCGCTGAGGCGCCGCTCCCTCGGCTCGCCCCGGCTTTGTCCTTCGGCGGGGCCCCAGCGCGGGGTGCCCCGCGGTGTCCTGGGGATCAGCGGAGAGAGGGATCAGGGTGTTGTGGTACAGTAAGTTAACCTGTCCTGTGTGCTCGGCTTTTCCTGACGAGCTTTCCCTTTCAGAGCGTGTCAGTCGCTAAATGTGTCTGGAGGTAACTATGCTTCAGCCTGTCATCGTAATTTAATTATGATTTTTATTTTTTTTTAAAGAAGCAGCATCATTCTAAAATGATGCCTAGTAGGTCCTGACGCTTCAGTTTACCATTATAAGTGTCTACCTGATGAACCAGAATACTTTTTTTTTCCTTAGAGAAGACAGTGCCTTAAAAAAAAAAAAAAAAAAAAAGGTTAAACCCTGGGATTCCTTCAAGGCGTCGGTAAATTGGCCTCTTGATGGTGACAGCCCCTTCCTCCCAGATTCAGCGCAGACACTGAAACCTTCAGGAGTTTAATGCTCCTTAAGCAAACATCTGTTCATAAACAGAGTGAGTAGAGGATCATTGCTGACAGGAGCTGCACTGCGTCGGTCGGTTGTGTGAGTTTAGTTTCCGTGCATGGTTTACAGCCCAACGTGCTTCATTAGGAATAATTTTTCAGCTGTTGAGTCCATGGCAAAGTGAGTTTGATGGATGCTGCTTTTTAACTGGACTGGACCCTGGAGACTGAACAAAATTAAAAGTATTTCCTCCTTGTTTTATTCTCTGGACATATGAACTAGACTTGGAAAGCCAATTAGCCTACTTTAAGCATGAAAACGTTCAGTTGTGCTGTCAGCTCAGAAGTTGGCATGTGGGCTTGTGCAGCTAATGCATGGGTAGTGGTTCCTCCTCCTGAAGTTGGAGCTGTACCTGGAGAAATATAACATTAATTGTGAGAGCCTGGGGAAGAGCTGAAGAAGGTGTGACTACTGAGGGGTTGTGGGTTTTTTGAAACAGTCGTATCAGTGAGAAAAAGTAGCATAAATGTGAAAATATAAGACTTTAAGCTTAAAAATACGAAGTAATGTAGAGAAACTAACATGGCTATGATGTTTTCTTTCCACATGGTATTTGCATGAAGTACACATTGCATGACCTTCTAAGGCAACGTGAAAGTATGACCTCTTCCTTTTACTTCCTTAATTTGTTTATAAGTAAGCAATTGAAGGAGCTCAGCGTCAGTTTGTTTTTACTCTTTCATGTATTTTAGTTTTGTCCAGATCACGGTTTTGTTTAGCAAATGGTTTAATTGGCTGTAAAATTTTGTGTTATACAGAGTTACATAGTTCTGTTGATGAAAGCAACGTGAACTTACATTTCTACTTTAAAAAATTCCTCTAGTAACTTACTGAGCATTTTAACATCTTAATTACATCCGGTAATATTCTGAAACTTTCAGTACTTTGCAAAGACTTGTCTTTCACAGTGGAAATAATAGAACAGCTTAGAAGGACCTCAGTCAACTCTTTGCCCTTTCCTCTTGAAATATTCATGGAGCTCTCCTTGCAGATCTGTGGTGGTATCAGTTGGAAATCCAGCAGTGAAGAAACTGATGCTTGGTCTGGTTGTTTTCACTGTAGTCAGAGACATAATCTTCCTTCAGATCCTCATTACCTTTTTTGACAGAATGTTCATTCCTTTCTGTGCTATTTTGCTGTTTGACAACTTAAACTACTTCTTTGTGAGTGTTTCAGCACAGTGACACACTAACCCTTTCATGAGGATTCAAAATACTTAGAACTTTTCTGGGTAGTCCTCTTAAGAGAAGTGGCTTGGATCCTGCTCATTCCCAGGTGTCAGGAATGTTGGCTGTGAGGTTTTTGTTTGTGCAAAAAAACACACTGTATAAGCTGCTGCTATTGCACACACACAAAAGTCTTGAAATGTTCCTTGTTTGAAAACTGAGTCTCATTTTCAGTAGACTTTCTTGAATGCTGATGTCTTTAGCAATTTAAAGTTTTCAATTGATTTCAGTTCAGGCAGCGTTTCTGTATCGGTGCCATTTACAAGGTGATCTAATGAGTCTGGTGCTGTAAGGCAAATAATTTGGATTTTGCAAATCCAAGAGCTCTGTTTCGGGAGAACCACAAGGAAGGGCAAATCCTGTCATCACCTTCGTATGTTTGAAACTTGGTACCAGGGTGAAGGAAATGCGAAACCTCGAGTTCATGTGTCTTTTGAAAAGGGATGAAAAATAGATTTTATTCTTTGGAGTATTAGGTGTCCTGCCTGTATTGTGTTTTTAATATGATGTAATGTCTGTAGGTGGAATAAATGATGAATAATATAAGCCTGTTCACTGAAAAACAAGCAAAAGTTTTCAGTAATGGAAAGAAGACCTATGTGGTTGTTCTCCCAGTGCAGCTGTATTTCCTCTGCCACACCGTGGAAGAACCTCTCACATAAGAGTGCACCTCTGGGCAGTTGTAATTCACTCTTTACTGTAGTCTGTGTGAAGTTTGAGAGGCTTATATGTGATGGAGAATACCCTGCTCTGTGAATAAGTCTCTGGGAACAGTTGACCCTAGGTAATCTAGTTCTAATACTTTTTAATCTAGCATCTTTTTATCTTAATTTAGAACAGGTTCCCAGCTAGCATGTTTGAGGGTAAAATCCAGAAATAGATTTTCTCGGTGAGTTGAACACCTGTTTTAAAAGGAATTTAAGAAATCACAGGAATGAAAACATCTCAATTATGTGCTACTTACAACATCTGTCTTTACACGCTGTAGGGCTGTGTGCTCTACACTGGACACTAATATTGCATTCCTGCAGAGCCAGATTTTAAACCTGATTGACTTTCCCAGCCAGTTGTGTTTACCTATAGGATTTTAAAATATGCTTGTTCTTACAACATTTCCTCCACTGTCTGTTTACAGATTTAACTAAAGGCAGTGTCTTCATCTGCAACTGGTAAAGCACATCAGTAGATTTTTGAGATGAGACACTTTTTTGCTTGTATTAACTTTATAAAGATAACCTGGTCTTTTGGGTTTGCGAAGTAATGCTATTCTTGGTTAAAAAAGAGTCTAATGAACCAACACAATATCTACATTCATATTTTCCTAATGTTCCTCTGATTCCACAGCTAAGCTAAAATGAAACAGGGAGAAGTGAAGCAGCACAACTGCTGAAAGTACGTGTTTGATTGCTGCTTTGTATAGTCTAAAAAGGAGGTCTTCCTTTAAAAGGAAGATGGCTATATCCAAGATCTGTTTAAATTCCACATTTTTGCCACCTAACACTGTGCTGTCAGTGATGAAGAGGAGCACTGTCACAGAGGTTTGGATTGTCTGGGGGTGCCAGCCTGTGGAGGGCAGGAGGACAGGAAGAATGAGATAAGTGCCTGATTCGTGGTGTCAGCCTCCCAGGTTTTGTTACTTTAGTGTTTGTTGTACATACAACACTTTGTGATGAAGGTGTCTCGCATATTCTGTGTTTGTTGAAACCACGGTAATGTACAGTGGTATTGATTTAATTCCAAATGTTGGGTAATGAGAAAGAGGGCTTGGAGACGTTTGCCTTACTGGAACTGGAGAACGTTGTTTTTCAACTCTGTGTATGTCCAAGGGAAAAAAAAAGAGTGCTCTGAAATTCCTGCTTGGGGTAATGGACCTCCTGGCTGTAACAGCATCAGGTTCAAGATCGAAAACATTGATTTCTTGGAGGCTTTATGAAGTAAACATTTTCTTGCTGTATTTTGTTTGCTGGTAACTAATTCCAAAAATAAAAGTAATCTTATTAAACCATTGTAAGAACATATTGACTTCAGCCTGGACAAAGACTCTCCCTCTAGAGTGGATTTGGGTTGTAGAAATGCTCTTTTAACAGACTGACTCTCCTCATTTACAACCACCGTTCTAGAAATAGGTTCTCAGGTGCAGAAAGACTGTGAATGTTTTCCTTTGTTCATAAGCCAAAGAAAAAGCAGAGTGATAACAGAAAGGACAACTTTTCCTACTGGAAGCCAGCATTGTGCTGTAGTAAGTTTAAATCTGTCCGTGCTGTGGTATTTTTGGCATCTGCTTGAGGAATTCCCTTGCAGTAAGAGTTAAACGTTCTTGGAAAGATCAGATGCTGGCAGCTGATGACTTGATTCCATCTCTTGCCGTTGCAAGGCTTTTACTGTAGGGTATTTCAGTAATGTCGTTGTCATTTCTGTCATGGAGATCTTGATGGTGCCATTTCTGATTATTTTGTTTTCTGTGTGCTTTAAGGGGATGGGTTGCTTAACTCAGCTTTGTTTTCAGACTAATCCACAGCTGAGAGGTTATTCATTGCTTTGCTTCCTCTTAAGGTAAAGGAAACATTCTGCTCTACAAGGGGTTTCTTCTTTTGAATTTAGATGCCTCACATATTTCTTTAGAGATCCTCTTTGTGCCCTCCTGATTTTTTAGCTCTTATGTAAGAGCCGAATGTGCTGTTTTAGCTTTTGCCCTAGAAGATACACAGCAAAGGAACTATTTATACCTGCTTTTGTGTAGTGTAATTACATTGTTCCCTTTGCTGCCATGTCTTTGTTACACTGTTACTATTACTCTATAAAAAGGTAGTGAACGAGGATGTGATCTGCCTATGAGGAAAGCAGATACTGATCCCTGTTTACTGCAAACAAATAGTAAGATACCCTGGCTTCGTTGTAAATGTTTTGGAAACCATAAAAGAAGAGTATGCATTTCCTCTTTCCAGTTCCTTGCCCTTAGTTCCTTGTTGCCCTAGTTTTGATAAAACTTAAGTCTATTACTTCTCATTTCTAGCATTACTGATTTCTCTTTTCTCTCTTCTTTTGAGTGCTTTAAATTAACCTGAGTTACATTCTTAAATGCTTGTGACTTGAGAAAAAAAAAGGCTTGAACCAGAGGCTGCAGGATCAAAATTGAATCTTACTAAGTTAATCGGCAATTTTTTTTTCTTTCAAGTAAAATGTCAACATGTACTGATAAGTATATTGGTGGATTGCACTTATAGTGAATTTTAACAGTGGTCTTCTACTAATGGCACTGAAATGTGTTTGAGAAATTCCTTGATAATGAACATTAGAGTGTGAATGCAAAGAAACACATGGACACAAGAAGTTTTTCCAGTTTAAAAAAAAAAACAACAAACAAATAGGTAAAAAGACAGAAAGGCAGAAAATGGCACCTGAAAGAGAATACAATTCCTTAATTTATTTTTTTTTTAACTGTTGGGACAACTGCATGTCGTGAGCAATTGATAGAAATCCATCTTCAGTCTAATATTAAATTCTTGAGATCTGCAAATGTTGCTGACCCTTGTCAACATAAATCTGTAATGGGGACTAAAGTAATCCACTCTGAACATGAACACTTTAACTGTGTCAGATTCTTCACCTCAGGATGTAAGGTTTGATGCCAGAAACCTGAGTTGTTGCATGTTACAAATCATAGAAGTTATGTGTGTTGTGCTCTTTTATGTAAGTAAAAACTGTTGTAATTTCCTTCAAGTAGGAGTCTTTATTATATAGCATGCTGAAAAATTGCTGGTTTCCATTTGTTTAAAAAGTGCATGTTTCAAGAATCTTTAAATGAACAGATAAGTGCAATGAGTGCATGTTACCTTCACAGCTGACTTTTAAATTTGGGAGCCGGTTCCCTGAAAAATACAGGGTAGAAGAATAATCCACATTATTGGTCACAGACTTGTTCAAATTCTGCTTTGTGTTAAACCGTGTTTTGTGTTCATCACTTGAAATACCAGGTTTAAAAAAATTATATAGCCTAGTATCTTGACCAAGAATGTCTGAGCTGGATATAAAGTACTACAAAAGATGAAGCCACTGGTTCCAGCTCTGTTTGAGATTCCAGACAAAGCAGGGATTAACTAAATGAATTAAGGAACAAAGTCGTTGTTCTGTCAGACCTGTGGGTTTTCACCATGTTATTGTTTCAGTGGACGATAACGAATTTCGTTTATAGTTGGCAGATAGAACACTTCTGGTAGTCGAGAAAGGGGACCATAATTAAATTCTTTCTGAAGAAAACTGCATTAAGGCTATAAAATTCCCACGCTGTTTTATATTGTGAGGAGAACTGGGATTATGCACAGCTTATAAATTTATCACTAATTAGTTGAGAGGAGGGGGAATACTAGTATGACTTTTTTTCCTTCTCTTACAGTTTGAGTATGTTTAAGTTCTGTAAACAAGAATTAAATTGTGTTAAGATAACAACCTTACACTCATTTCTAATGCAGCTTCATACATTTCGGAGCTTTTCATGTTTGGCTTTTAAAGTGCAGCTGTAACATGAGTGGAAATAGTTGACATTTTAAAAAAATATACACAAGTCCAAACAATTGGTTATAAGTTGATTCTTGTGGTTAAACTGATTAAACACTTAGCAGACTTTCAAACCTATGATCAGATTTTTAAATGCACAATTAATGTTCCTTGCAGATCCTGTTTTGGCAACTGTTACTGAAACATATCTGGGGCATTGTGCTGCTGGACTGCTGCTGTGTAAATGGATCCCTCTGATGTTTTAAAAGTGCTTTGAAATGAAAAATTGAAGGAAGTTTCTTCTGCTGTATGGCAGAAGTTGCAGGAGAGAAAAATTTTTAAATGGTCAGAGATCTTCCTACGTGTTCAATTGGGCTTTGTCAGGCTGCTTCAGCCCCGATGCAGTCTCTATCAGTTATCTTTGTCCTGTGCTTGTCCTTATTATTCTTGTTCCTTGTCTCCCCTTTTTTATGAAAGCTGGAAAGAAAAGGAGTCTTGTAGGTAAGATCCCTTTGATTGTGGTGCTCGCTGCTCTCACATTATTCAGTTTGTTTTCTGAAACTGCACACTGGGGTTATTTTATCCTTACCTCTAAGGATTTTCTCAGCCCTCTTATCATTTATTTTTGGCTGAGGTTAAAATACTAGCACAGTAAATGGCCAACAAAAAAATAGGGTTGTTATGATGGATAGTGTATGGATGTATGACCAGCGTAGGGTAAGAATTTATTTTTTTTTAATTTCTTGCATGAAATCCTCTGATGTCAGGTGGTGCAGTAGTTATTAATACAGACCTAAATGTGGTATTTCAAATAACTCAAGTGAAAACCAACTTAAACAAGCCTGTAAGTCTGCAAAGACTTCAAACACACATGTTTTTTGTGTAAAACACACATGTTTTTTGTGAACCGTACAGTCAAATTTTTCCTTTAATGGGAAAGTTCAGAGGTTTTTTTCCAAGGCTTCTGATTCACAGTTTTAGGGTATGTCTTTGGGATACATGAAAAAAACTTAGGCTTAGTTGCTTAGTCTGAATCACGATGACTGCCATTTTTTTTAATTTAGTTTAAGTAAAGTTGGGCTATTGATGCATAAATTAAGAGGCACCTCAGCATCCTCCTGTATCTAATTCCTATCCAAAAAGCCATGCTATTGTAGGGAGACCACTGAGCTGGTGTTGTCTCTTAGCCAAACAAAAGCATTGCAGCTGATCAAAGTACTTTCCAGGAATTTTAGAAAAACTGTAGGCTGTAGGAATACAATGTGGATTTGTTTGATTACCGAACCAGCAAAACTTTGATGTCATTGTCTATGTATAGGGCTGTAAGTTTCTATATTTGCCAGTTAGAAACAAATTTAAGGTTGCTTTTGTTTTCTGCTTTTCTTCCCCTTCTCATGAGTCATCATCAATAAAAGTTTCTGAGAAAGGGGAGGCTGGTCTACTTAGATTTTAATTTCCTATTTACTTGAATATAATTGTTTGCATGACTTAATTATTCTAAAACTTTCAAAAGAAGAAAAGTCTAATATGTCTCTGTATTTTTTTTTTAATACTTTGGTGCTGAACTTATGTCTTTATTTCTTACACTGCACTGAAAGCTTCAAGAATGGGTCACGTGGACTTCAGAAATCTTGGTTTCAAAACCAAATATGTTAGCTTCCTGGCTTTCACTTGAGCTGTCCTTGAAGAAATGTTAGTATCATTTTGTTTGTTGCAAGAACTAGTTTCTTGCCTTTACCATCTCTTCAGTTTTTGTCACATGGGATAAAATGTTCTGTCAACTGAATTTTCAGATAGGTATAACAGCTCTTACTAAATTTCAGGAAGTTTAATAATAAATTTATGCCATTGCCTATTGAGATTCAACTGGAGATTCAGATTTAAATACAAGGGATGATTTGTTATAGTGCAATAAACCCGTCCAATCCTTTTCCAGGAACTGAAGGTGGGGAGGGTGCATCCCATTGATGCAATTTTCTGTTCTTTCTCCTGAATGTGTCTTGTTACAAAAAAGCTGTTGATTCATGATCTGATCAACCAGATCCCCTGTAACTTTAAGCAGTGCTATCCCTGAGATAAGGGCCCTTAATGGGCACAGAAAATAGGTACCAAGATCTGCCTGACTGGTCTCTTTTCTACAAAAGAGCAAATAGAGAGCACTTCCACCTCCCACGGCACGTCTTTGTGCACAGCCTGTGGATCTGCTTCTGCAGTGAAACATTCAGAAAGCAACTGTAGTCTGGATATACTGGGTGTTTAATCCTGGTGTTGATGGTTGACCTCAGTAAATTTGGATATAAAGAAGGAATTACTGCTGTGATCGTGACAGAAAAGAAATGCCGTTATGGTATTTAGTGAAGCGAAACTCCAGAAGCTTGGAAACTAAACAGGTTGGGAGTAATCTCTCTGTGAACATAAAGTCACACTTCTGCAAACATCTTGGGAAGGATCTTTATCTCCATGTAGGACATTAAACAGCAATTGCTGGACCATGATGTAGAAGGGAGAGTGCTCTTGAGAGATGAGGCCTCCCAGATAAGCAAGTGAAGCTCTTCTCTCGAATACCTTGTTAAGCAGCTGGTGTTGAGTAAGCTTATGTGGGAGCTTGTTGACAACTTAGTCTTTATTCTAAACAAAATTCCTTTGCAGTTCTCTGCAGTTTGCATGTTATGTTACAAAGTACTTCAGGGTTTCATCTGATAAGCATGATGTTCTTTTGGAACTGCAAAATACCCTTTTACAAAGAAATTGTAGGTACCTTAGTCACCTTAAGGACGTCAGAGTTTCCTGGCAAATATCCAGAGTTGTTTGGCTGAAGTGCTTGGTGTTTTGTGCTCGAGAAGAACTCCAGAGCTTCATTTGTTGTTCCTTTACCCTTTGTGTGCTGCTCTTAAGGTGTGTTCATGAAGTCGTTTGCTAAAGATGCTGGACTTAAGTATCGTGTTTTACCCGCGTTTCAGAAATGGTATTTTAAAGTCTGGGCTTATTCTGGTGGTTAGAAATTATTTGCTAACATGTATAGGCTGTTTCCACTCTTTTTCTGTAGATAAGGCTTAGTGTGTTGTTAAAGTTCATTCATGACAAGTGTTTTTGAAATGAAAAGAGCTTGGTCCCTGTACGGGTTTTTAGGTATGAAGTAGTTCAGTGATATGTACAGTTGTGGGTCTGTATCTCCTACTAGTTACTGTTTCATTAATTGTACACAACATTGAAGAAGTCAGGATCATTCTTTAGGAAAGAAAATTTTCCATAAACATCTTGCTTGTTCCTGCAATGGCTTGCAATGTTAAGAGAGTCCTTAATCTGTTTCTATCTAGGCCATGGGAATACTTTCTTCTTTTTTTTTTTTTTCTTTTTCTCCTGTGATTTTGTGATTTGTGTTTAAATATTTTATGTATAATCGTGCTCAGTTCTCCTTTTGAGAATAAGCTTTGATGAAGCGTGTTTGGCTCTAGGATTTATTGGTGTTCATAATGGCGTCTCTCAACTGGTCCTAAGACAGAAGCAGGCTGGTGGCAGCAGCTGTGGAGACAGCAAAGAGTTCCAAAGAACAGGGAAACCAAGCAGAAACCAATGAATTTGTGGAAAGAAACTTAAACAGTAGGGCAGCAGAACTGATGAGTTAAAACTGAGTTTGGTTGTGTCAGTGTGTTGCACAACAGATCAAGAGGATGATTTCAGCCCTAGCAGCTGAGAACTGGATCGTGTAGTAGTTTACAAGAGCCTTGAACAGTCCCTGTGCCTTCTAAAACAAGTGGATTTGGGGAATGTTTCTTTCAGATTTCTAATAAAGACATTGACCTGTACTCACACTTTTAAAATAAGGCACGAATCTGTAAAAGTAAAGTATATAAGAATACCAAAGCTGGCCAAATTCTGATATTCTTCCGTTTCCCCCTGTTACAGAAACACGTTAACGTTGAAGCAGAACTGAACAATGGAACCAGACATTATTCGAATGTACTCCTCATCCCCTCCACCACTGGACAACGGAGCCGATGATGACGATGAAGATGAATTTGGAGGGTTTTCTGGTGTGAGCACTGCTGGTGTGGGTTTTGCTGATTTTGATGCACCTGACTACAGCCATCCAAAGGAAGAGTTTATACCCACGAACCACTTCATCCCTCTTCATGATTATTCCGACAATGTAGCTGGCATTGCAACTTTCACATCTGTTAAAAATGTTAAAGACTGCACTGCAGAGCTTCCTACTTGTACTAAGGAACTTTCTGATATGTCAGCTACTAGTACTATCAAGGAAAAATCTAAGCTTAGAACTTCAGGTACTACTTTAGAAGATGTAAACAGGAGGGGGGAACAAAGAGACAACACTGGAAAATCGGAGGGTTTTTCTTCTCGTCCGGTGAGAACTGGTGTAACAGTTGAGAGCCAGGATGAGCAAATAGATGCTTGTAATGGTGAGAAACTTCCATGTCTAGAGATTCTAACAAACGGATTTGCAGCATCAGACCCTGTAAATCCTCAGGGAACAGAAGATCTAGACAGTATTGGTGACTCAAAGGGACTGAAAACTGTTAGCACCCATAGTACTGAGCAAAGTTTGAACTCAATGCCTAGCTCAGGTGAAGACTTTGCAGATTTTGCTACATTCTCAAACAAAACCCCAATCCATTTAGAGGGAACGGGGCCTACAGTATGCAGTGTTCTTAGTGAAAGAGACTCACTGAGCCTTCAGGAGAACAACAGAATAAACAGAGTAACTTGTACTGAAGAAGAGGTTTGCATTTCAGAAGTTAGTTGTGAGCAGGGTCCCTCAGCACTGGAAGATAACGAATTTGCTATTTCTAGTACGTCTCAAACAACTGGAAGTTCAATATGCACTACTGAAAATGGAGAGCACAGTGGGAGGAGAAGACAACATCGCGTAGAGAACGGCAAAGATTTTCACAGGCCTGATGGTTCTTTAGAAGCAGCAGACATCAGGGTTGACAAGATCCAAAGCCTAAGCTGTAATCCTGCAGGAGAAAAATCAGGTGATTCTGAAGATCTTAAGAATGGTGGGAGTAGTACTGAAGTTGAAGCTTGCAGTGACACACATGAAGATGTTTTTGGTGACTTTGGTTCAGTCAGCAGTGCATCTTCCACGTTCAGGAATGCTCAAGAATCAATAAATGATCTAGATTTGGAAAGAACTTCGGAACAGCCTGCACATCTTAGCAAACCTAATGTTGAATTTGGTGAATTCAGGGACACAAGTACTGTTTCTCAGCAGCCAGCAAGTTTGGATCAAGCTGAACTAAAGCAGGCTGCTGACACTTTAGAATGTGATACTACCAGTAAAACGTCTGGCTTAGACTTCCAGCATACTACTGAGGTAGAAAATGGTGATGATAGTGAATTTGGAGAGTTTGATTCAGTGCCAAAACCTCAAGATGAGAGTGTTGCTTTCCAGGACTCTGACGACTTTGCGGACTTCAGTTCAGCAGGTTGTAACCAGGCTACGGACTGGAATGCTTTTGGAGATGAACAAAAAGACAGCTGTTCTTGGGCTGCCTTTGGAGAGGAACAAGCTGGTGAATCTCATCACAGAAAAGAGACGTGGCAGTCACATAGGACAGAAGCATCTGCCAGGAGTGATGGCCCAGTATTACACAAGACTGACAGTTCTGCTTTAGCATCTTCCCAAGGAACTATCAGTAAGCAATCTCAAGAGCTAACACCATCAGTTCAGGTAAGGGTGTCCTTGATTTTGCTCAGCTTTGTTCTGTTCTTGTGCATACAGCCCTGCCTGGTTCCTGCTTCTGCATACAACAAATATTTGAATAGTCCTTGTTTGTCTTTCAGGAGAGATTTAATGTGGTGTGTGAGACAGGCTGAAATGAAGTAGTATGCTGTGTTTGGATCTTGCAGCTCTTATACTGTTACTTTCTGCAGAAAAATAAACAGGGTGTGCTGGAACCTGTATGCATTTGTTTTGGTGATTGCATGTGATCTTTTACATAAATTGATCAAAGGAATAAGCCAGCATGAACATTTCAGAGCTGTAATAGTATTTCCTTTACTCCATTGTTAATTACTTTTGGGGAGGCTCTCTATTGCCTTTTCGTAAAGTAATGGTGGAAGCTGGGATTACTGGTTCCCAAAATTTTTCATCACAATCCTCTGTCATGTTTTCAAAATCCGATTAAAAATGATTACTTGATTTGTAACTAGCTGCGCTCATTTGCTTAGAGCAGAGAGCACGATAAAATGCAACCTGTGGAGCTCTGTCCCTGGTATTTCAGCTCCTGTGAAGTTAACCATTAAAACATTCTTTAAAAATAAGCCTCTGTTATACATTAAGTGTGGGAAGCTTCACATTATAGCAACATCACAAATACAGGACTGGTGATTTGTTAAAGCTGCTGCTACTTGTAATTAGGAGTTCCAGGGAGGGTTAAGTAAATAGATTTATTTCTTACCACACCCCCTATGTTTTCTGCCTTAGTTGATAGGCATTTATTAATTCCTAATTATTTACTTCCTAAGTCTTTTTACCAGTAATTTCTGAGATCTGTGCCTGTTCATACATAGACCTTTTTTTTTTTACTAAGTATAATATTACTTTTACAAAATTCAGAACAACAGTTTGAATTTAGAATTCTCTTCAGTCCTTCTTTTTATTCACATCATCCCATAGGAGTAATTTAGAGTATGTTCTGTGTTTTGGGAAATGTGCAGCAGCACCAGCAGTAAAGGGTGTTAGTGGTGATATGTGTCTGAAAGGTTTGGATCTCCTCTGGCAGTGAAAGGAAATGAGCTAAGTCCTTTCTTCCAGGACCTTGGTTGGTGACAGCCCTGCCTCTTCCTGTTTCCTCCCAGTGACAGGTGAAATGGCTTTTCAGAAGGAGGTTGTGCCAGCTGGAGCTTTGCCAGCACCAGCAAATGGGATGGAGCTTTTGGGCTGTAGCGCTGGTTTCTTGTCACATTAAAATCTGTGACCCTCAGGTCCTTACACTTCCTGCTTGCTGTTCTGTGCAGTGACTAACACACCACATCTCAGAGGGATTTCACAAGCCAAAAGGGCTCCCAAGTGAACCTGCAGAGAGACCTTTGTGCCTATGCAAAACCCTGCTTATCATCACCTGAATGTGTTGGTCCACTTCTTAATTTGAAAGCACAAATCTATTGTTACCTATTCTGTTAGTCATTCACCCATAAAAATTGGAGAGTACTAAGGTCATTAGTGCAATTAATCTCAGTTGTATCTCTTGCCACTTGACTGTCCAGAATCTGACAAAGAAATGGGGTGGGGAGACGATTCTAGTAAATCATCCTTTATTTTCTAGTTAATCACACTATTAAGGGATAGTCTAAAGGTTTCAAACATTTATTTTCTTTTAAAATTTTCTGTAACTTTTTGATGGAGTTTTAGTAGGAAGCATGTAGGTGTTTATAAAAACAGAACCCTCAGAGGTTTTGTAATTAATTTTCCCCCCTCCCCAAGTCTGCCTTAACAAAAGATAAAAGTAAAGTTAAAATGGAAGTTGTTTGCTCAAGATCCAGATGAAATCATACGGTAATTTGATTAGATTGTAAAGCAAATTTTAAGAGTTAAATGTTTTTTTTCATTCCCTCTCTTTATGCTGCAGTCAGTTGTGACTGTTTGGATCCCCTGACAGTGAGGAAGTACAACTGTGAGCATGTTTTACACAATGAAGCTGGAGAGGAAGTTGAGCTGGACGTGTTTTCTCTGTTGCAATAGTTTCCTTAGCCTTGCAATATGAGTTAACTCTTAAAGTAGTAGCTTCACGTTTTCGAAATGTACTTTGTCTTCTGTAAATGCCTTAAAATTCTGGAAGGATCTATTAGATCCTTTTTATCTTAAAAAAAAAAATTCTTGTTTTAAGATTAAATAGTAATTGTATTTTTAATCCATTGGGCCACAGTTTACTAAGTTGCAGTTAGAAACACTGAGATTAACTAATAAGTCAACATGAGCCAGCAGACACTCCCAGAGTGCAGAACCTTAGTAAAATTAAACTCAGCTTTTGATCAGCTTCCTTGCTTTCATTTAAGATGATGTCGCTGAGGTCAAAACACAAAATACAGCATTTTAAAGTGCTTACTAGCCTTCTGTTTGCCATGTATATTAAAGCTGAGTTCTGCAGCTGTTGGGTGCAAAAGCAGGAACATTTGCATGCAAAATATAATCTCGTGAGAGGTAAATGAACAAAGTTTTCTACTATCCTGCCTAAGGAAGGTTAGGGAGGAGGAGGAGATGAGTGTATTGCTGGCACATCTAACAAGAAAACCCAGAGGGAGCAGGCTGTGTCCAAGGGGGGAATACTGCATGTGTTAGACACTTGAGATAGATGTGAAAATGGAGATCTCAGCTTAGACTAAGGGTGGACTGGGATCATTTACAAGATACTGTATACACTTGACCTGTGATGGTGAGGCTGGGAGAGTCATTGTAATGTGGTAGTGAAATACTTTTGAATGGTGTATAACAGAGTGATCCTAATTGAATTCTTTACAAAGGCAGAAAATTGAAAAGTATACTTAGCATTGCTGTTTAAATGTGGAAATGCTGTATACAGCAATTTTCATCCATCCAGAATGCAGCATGAAAGCAAAGTTATTTATCAGTAGCTCAAGTCTCCTTTCCAAAGGCCTCCCTGTATTTTTCTTTCTGTTTTCTTAATTTTTATATTCTGAATGTGGAGGTGGCAGCAAAATGTTGTGCTTTCTGAATGTGGTCTTGATTGTAAGTGTGTGTTGGGCAAACTGTTTTAAAGACTGTGGATTTGGTATACTCTTTAATTAAAAAATAGACTTTGCTTCAATTCAAATATTTAATCCTTTTTTTGTTAGAAAATATCACATATAAAAGACAAAACTGAGGCGAGGTCACAAAAATGACCTTAAATAGTGACACGTAGTGGCAAAAAGATCACTGTGCCTTTTTTTCATTGCCTTTGGTCTCAGGCTCTGAATCCTGCACACAGTCTGCAGTGCAGGATTTGTAACATGCTGACCTATTCAGTAGTGCTGTGTAGAGGGGAGGGGAGAAAGGGTTTGTGGTGTTTTCAGTTAAACCTGCTGAAAGAATTTGTGACCCCTTAAAAAAGGTTCCGGTGTCAAAGGCTAATGGACACAGATGCACAGGCTATTAACTGACCCCATATTAATGCTACTGTACACCTGAATCCATTTCATGTCTGTCTTCAGCTGAAAATGTGTAATACTTGGTAGAGCTGCAGTTTGCTTTAGACAGAGAGGTGCCTTTGTGTTCACTAACGGATTTGGGATGTATCTGTGCGTGAACTGGCTGATTTAACAAGTCCCTGCACTGTACCACGTGCATTAGTCCCTTTTAAGTGATTGCGTTGCACACTACTGAGTTAACGTTTATAAGGCATGTAGGGCTTGTAGCACCGCTTTCTCCATGAGATGGTGCTGAACATTAGTCAGCTGAGGGGGTTACTCTGCTGCATTAGGAATATATATATCTCTCTATATAGGACTGGAGCAGTGAAGCACAAGAGCAGTTCTAATCCATGGTAATTGTGTGGGTGGGTGATACGGCTGTGCCTGGCTGTGCTCAAGGAGCATCTCTGGAGGGAGAGGAGCTAAACAACGGCTTGGTCGGGAGGCCAGAAGTCTTACCTGATTTAGCCGAGAGTTAGAGAATCCTGGAAGGGCATAAAGGGAAATGTGAACAGTCCTCCAGGTGGGCTTTAAGGTTCTGCACTGATTAGGGAGCCTGTGCTCACAGGCTCTGCCTCTTCAGATTAATCAGTGTGGGCGATGCACAGTTACTAAGCCACGCATATGCATCGAGACAAAGAAAACCCTGGATCACTGTCACTTGGAGTGTACTTTGTCTTGGGCAGTGATCATCCTTTTGGGAAAAAGTAATTATGACCATAAAGACTTCAGCCCTCCCAGTTCACTAAGATAAATTAAAGTAGTGTTGGCTAAATTATGTTAAGGCAGTTCGGTGTAGCAATTTGCAGTGTAAATACATCTTCCTGGAAAGGTTTGGGTTTCTTGGGTTTCTTAAGTTTCTTAAGTATGTGCAGCTGAATACCAGTAAAAATCAGACTATTAGAAGTAGCCCATAATTGCTGTTTTTCAGAACAGGCTGGCTAAGGGGAATCTTCCAAAAGAAAATAGTTTGAAAGGGGTTTGTTTTAGCATTACTTTTGTTTGTATATCACAGGACAGAATTATTCCCCTTTTTTCTTAAGTGTCATCCTCTCAGAGCCTTACTGAGAAGTTAGTACAACACCAGTAGATAATAACAACATGACAAACTGAAATGGTCAGTAAGTTTTATGTAGTCACAATAAATAAATGGTACACTTCACTTTGCTGGCATGGCAGGGGCAGGATTTGCTGCATTCTTCAACTGAGGGAAAATAAATGGTCAATGCTTCCAGCAAAAAGGAGGGAGACAGCTTCATACTTCTACCCTGAACTTCCCTGTGCTTTACAAATCTCTTGTATCAATCAGTAAAGAGAGAACTCTTGTTCTTTTTTTCTCAAGCTACTAAATTTTCAGATTTGCTTTGAAGCTTATCTCAAAACTTTTATTGTTGCTCTTTAAAAAGGGATTTGGAATATTTAGGACTGAGATTGCCTTCTTTAATTCTTTCAATTATTGTGAAAAAACCTGAATCTTCATTTAACATCGGTGAGGGTTTTTAGTTCTTGTGGCATCCTTTTCCTGTGTTGCAAATCTCAGTTTAGGACATGTATTTTCATTATAAATTTCCTCTGCTAAGAGAAATACCACAGTTCAATTTCTTACATCTAAGAAATCTGTGGTACCACCTTATATTTACCTGCTTTTCAAGTGGGGGTGGAGAAAAGCCATCACATTTAAGTCATGAGAATTTAAATAGTGTTCTTTGTAAGCTTTGCTTGTCTTTTTTAAAAACTCAGGAGTTTTTCTACCTGCAGCTGTTCCCTCATTGCTTTTGAGGAGGTGTTCCCTTTGCTAAGCAGAGCCTGCGCATCATCAAAGAAATAAATTGTTGCTGTGTGAAAGAGAAATGGATTCATAGTTGAAGTAGTCCATAAACCCTTTCAAAGGAAAAACTGCCCCCATGTAACTAAGAACTTAGTGATTTGTTTGTTTCCTTTTGCATTTAGTTATCTGTTTAGCTAATGCTAAACAGATAACTAAATGCAAAAGGAAACAAATGCTGAGTCCAGAAAATTTTGAGACCCACTGAAGCTGATTGGTGTGTTCCCCATGGTGAGTTGCATGAGTTTTTCAGCTCCCTTGTGTTAACGTGTCTGTGGTCATGTAGTCTTTTAAAAAAAAAACTTTAAAAAAAAAATCCCCAAACCCACTCAAAAAAAACCCTCAAAAAACCCCAGTAAAAACTAACAGCCCCAACACACCCACCTCCCCCCGACACGTGGTGAAGGTACAGGAGTATATGGTAAGTTAGTTCCTCACAGGCAAATGTGCTGCTGAAAAATAGGGTTTGGTTGTTAGAAAACCCAGCAAAGGGAGTTTCTCGTTTCACCACTACTTTATTTTGTTGAAATGATCGTAAATACCTGTGCTAGACACTGCAGAGCAGTGGGTTCACAATTTAAAATTAAATAAAATCATTCTGGTTATTCAGTTTCTTTTCTTGGCCTCTGGCCCATGAGCTTTGTTCTATCATTTTTTTTAAAGTCTTCAATCAGCTTCTAAGTTCTAACTAGAAGCCAATCATGTCCGTATGAACTTTATTCCTTTCCTAAATTTTGCATTTAGCGTCTTGGATCCTTTATATGCTCATTACTGTCTCCGATGTTTTTCTTTTATTACATTTCATTGAAGCTTGAGTATCTGAATATGCTCAGAAATTTAACTGTTACACTGGTTTCATTTCTTAGGTCTTCCAGTTTTGTGTTTGATAGATGGAAACAGCCCAGAGCTGGTGTTGCTTCCTCTACAGCCTCTTTTCCTGGCAGGAGGATAAGGAGGGCTGAAGGCATGCTCTGCTTTTGGCTCTTCCCTTCTTAAAGCACTTCTGAAGGCTGCCAGAGCAGAGATGCTGTGGGCTGTAAGGGATTTCCTAAGGGAAAATAAAGATTGTGTTGAGAAGTGGACTGTGCCCTCCAGTGAAAAGAGGGGAGGGAGGAACGAGGAGTTCACTAGATGAGCTCTTGTGTTTGCTCTGTAGTTCAGCTGTGATTGGAGCCACAGAGAGAAGCAAGACTGTCCTACTCTTGTTCACAGAGTTCCCTGAAACTTCACCCAGAGAGGCTTTACAGCAGTCATGTGGTGAAAACTGAAATCAGGTGTTTCTGTAGTGGGGTTCAACTGTGTTGTCTTTATGGCAAGTTCTAATATTTGCTCTTTTCATAGCCCTGAAGAAAGGCAGTGACCTGTCACTGCTGAGTTCATGTGGGTGGAGGGTTTGCCGTGCTGGGTGGTCAGTGCAGATTTGCTGTGTTGAAAGAGTTCACTGATTCTATAGTCTTGTGGTGGAGAAGAAGAGAAAAACAAATTCTGTAAACCAAGAACTTTTAGGGTTTTAAACTCTGAGGGCTGGATCTTGCCCCCTATGTAGTTGCCTATATAGGACATAAATTCTAATCCTGTGGTGGTTCTTGTTTTAAAGTCTGTTACATCTGCGATATTTTGATTGGTTCTGATGGTGATTACCACATATTAAAAGAGTCTACCAAAAAACTTCTATGCAGTCACAGAAACTGTGGGGCTTTGAATTTATCACCGCTGATAAATTGGTGGATTTGGAGAATCACAGCTGATGTTTAATGGCAACTCAAGCCTTTGTTCACATCTTCAGTGAGTCCCTGTAAGAATTATTCTTCTGAAGTGGTTGTGCAGAACACTTGGGTATCAAATGCTTTTAGTGACATGAAAAGTGGATAAAAGTTCTTTCTCTGCCTTTTTTTTTCCTGAAGACAGACATGACATTACTTCTGTCATACACAGTAGTATCTTCTTAGTCTGATCTATGCAAACAGTAGATTGAGGTTTTTAGGAGATGGACATTTACCCTAACTTTAAAACCCTGGTAATGCTCTTTATACCTTGAAGCTGTGGCCACAGGATTTCATTACCAATTAGGAAGACAAGTTCATCTGCTTCAATTGATGACATTGGCACTGTCCAGAGATGTGTGTTTGTGCACTCATCCCTGTGTGCATTTGCACACACAGAATTAATTACTCTGGTTTGCTATGGAAACAGTTCTTTGTCGTATAGAAATAAGGGCTAAGGATTTCTGGAAATTTAGAAAAGATGACAGCAAGTGTAAAGAATGCTATAGTTAACGTGTTCCTGAAATTTAAGCACCATTCTTAAGCTCAAATTTGAAACAGGGTGCTGACTGAGATGCTGCTTGGTTCTTAGAGACTTTCTGTTAATTCTTTCATTATCTAAGTGAGCATATTTTTGGTCACTACCATGTTCTCAAATGTTAATCCTTTTCAAGAAATGTGATGCCTTGCTGTTTCCATGATCCAGGGCCTTTCACCTGCCTCTTTCTTTTCCCTGGGGGATTGTACTCTTGCTGTATTACAGAAATGAAGTAAGCATCACCTGTTGATTTAAGATAAGGCCAAGTCATATGTTGTAGGCAAAGTTCGGTTTTAAAACTGAAGTAGAGGAGTATGCTTTTGTGTACTGAAGCATAAGCCTAGAGTCTAGAATACTGTTTATTTTTTACTTCTAAAAAATTTAAGTTAGTGTCTTAGTTCTGGTCGACAAACACAAAACAGCCTACAAGTATTATATGGCCAGGATGATTGGCAATAGGAGGCAATTAAAAGGAAAATTATATACTACAGAACATGGCTCATTATAGTCAGAATATCCCAGTGAGGTAATGAAGAAAAAATAAAAAAAAACCAGAAGGGGTGGGTCAGGTAAGCTCTGAATTCAGATCCTTTGTGCATTTTGACAGGACACTTTGCAAATGACTGTACCTGGTGGCTGTCCCTGTTAGGAATTTCTTTCACAGGTAGTAAAGCTGAAGAGTAGATGTTCTAAACCAATTCACTTTCCTGCTTTTTGCAGTTTAGTGGCTGAATAGAGAGAATAGTCTGGACAGACTCAGTTCCCAGTTCCTGACTCATCATCCAGACTCCAGTACAGAATCCAGATATTCTGATAAGGTGGTGTTTTCCTCTGTTATGTTTGCTGATGGACATGGTCAGCGAGTTGCTTCATTGAGATGAAACGAGGCAAATTTTCAGCTAAAAATTCAAATGAGAAATGTTGTAGATAACTGTTGGAATTGTGCAGCAGATATTTTGGTGCATAAAGGTTTGTCTCAGCTGTGCTGATTGGTCTGACTTCCTCCTACGGCCTTCTCTGAACTTCAAATCACTTAAATTGTAACAAACCCCCCTCTGTTTGGAGGTTTGTGAGTGTAAATTCAGCATTGTTGCTGGAATATGCTGGATCTCCACAGGAGGGCTCTGCTGGCATAGCTATAACAGCACTCACCGTGGGATGCTCCTGGGATTTCCACCTACTCCATTTCTTTTCCACTTCCCCAGTGGCAAAGCAGGTGTTGGAGCTGCTGGATGCTGCCCTGTGTGTGTTGCAGCAGAGCACTGGGGAAATGTTTGTTCAGGAGCTCTAAACTAGAAAGATAGAAATGCTGCTCCTATAGCTAGGCTTGTGCCACCTTTCTTCAGCAAGAAAAAGAGATTCAGGTGTTTGTGGTAAAAAATTAGTACATTTAAAAAGGCTTTAATTCCATTTTTATGAGCCTACCTTGCAACTGGTGTTTTCTTAAATATTAAGAACTTCGTGGTTACCTATTTTTAATGGGTTGAACTGGGGAGAAGAAATATATTCCCTATCAGTGGTACATCTGATGTCTGAGACAGTTCCTGGAGCTCTAAGAAGTTGGAATTCTGTCTATATGGAAATACAACAGAGAGAAGAGAGAAAAATGTGAAGGAAGAGCTTAAAAAGAAGAAAGCATAGTGTGCTTGTCAAAAAAAAGGGGGGGCATTTTTTAATTGGGTTTTCTTGGGGGGATAGGAGTTTGTTTTGATTCCTTTTTATTTTTTGTACTAATTCCATCTGCCAAGGCCCAGTGCATGCTGTGGAATTAAAATGCCTGGAAACCATTAGTACCAGTATGTGCTGTTCATATTGCTGAGACCTTGTCCTTACATAGTGTAATTCTTGTTGCAAACATTTTCTACTGATTTATAACAGAGTGACTCTGGTAAGACCAGACCTGGACTCTCCTGTAAGAACTCACTTTGCAGAGGGGTAGTTCCTTCCTGTTTCTTTGTAGCTGAAAGCCTGTATTTGGTGCTTAAAAACTCTTGTGGTCCTCTGACAGTTAATATTTTGTGGTAAGTGAAACCTTGTATTAGCTATATATTATTTTCCATCTTATTGTTATAATTTTCGACTTCTTGTCTTTAAAGCAGTTAACAAAACTTTGCAAATATTTTCTCTTTGATATAGACAACATTGCTAAGTCGTCTGGAACGAATATTTGAAGTCTGTTTTCCTTCCATGCCTGTTCTTGAAATTGAAGAAGAAATAAGTTCCTTGAATCATTTGTTGGAAGCAGGTGAAAAGCAGATGACAACTGAGGAGACCTTAGCAAATACTGGGTAAGAACCCACGACACAAAAAACTTAAAATGAACTTAAAACACATATGGCAATAATTCAAAATCAGTTGTTTGCTTTAAGCTTTGAAAAGCTATTGAGTAAAAATTAGCTGTCTATCAGAATGCTTGTTTTCAGTGACTACATACGCTAGGAATATTTCACTTAGCAACTTAGCAGCATATCACCTCTTCAGTGATGCCTCTGAATTAATCAGAATACGTCTTATTAGTTACACTTGCTGTAAATTACTGTATCTGTTTATGTGATGATGTGGTCTAAGTAG
>JAYRBT010000114.1:15381561-15441083 GCA_036023395.1 Myiotriccus ornatus
TTAATCAGAATACGTCTTATTAGTTACACTTGCTGTAAATTACTGTATCTGTTTATGTGATGATGTGGTCTAAGTAGGTTTTGTCCTGTCTGCTGTGGACACCATTTTCCAGTAAGAAGTCTGAACTATGATAGAGTGAGAACACTGTGCAGTTCTCCTGGGTGTTGGGCTTGGGCATAAGTTTAGTTGAAATATATAATAAGTCACTTATATTAAAACCTATAATAAATAGGCTGTTTTTCCAGTTGGTAACTTGACTTATGGTGGTTTGTACAGGGAACTGATGGACGTGTGGACAGAGCTGCAGGATATCCACGATGCATATGGGCTGAGATATCAGTGGGGTGGCTCCCACAGCAACAAAAAGCTTTTGTGCTCCTTGGGAATCGACACAAGAAATATTGTGAGTTCTGTCAGTAAAACTGCCTTTCTAAATAACGAAGCTGCTTTAAATGTAGGATCAGGTGGAAGTTGTTTTGTACGAATGCTTGTCACCTGATTGCATGGCTGCGCTCAATATGGCTTTCCATGACAGACCATCTGACAACTTTTTATAAGCCTTATTAATATTGAAACTTTTATATTAGTTTTTAACCATTGTGTTATAATTAACATAGTATTTATTCTCTAATTCTAATCTTATGCAAATTATGTAACATTGAAAAACATTTTCATCCCTGATGCAGAAACTCATAAGTCAATTTTTTTTGTTATTGTTTTATCAGCTTTTTACAGGCAACAAGAAACAGCCTGTTATAGTACCCATGTATGCAGCAGGACTGGTAAGCTTTTTTTAGTGTTATTAGTCTTATTTTAGTGTTATTATTTTGTTATAGTTCCAATGACATTACATAATGAAATATATTAAATGACATTAAGCACCGAGTCTGCTGAAAAATATTTTTGTAAGTATAGTTATGGCTTAGGCATCAGTAGAAATGCTAAAAAGAATCATCAAATGCATGATTTTCATTATGTGTGCAAGCAGATACTTGATTTTTAGTGAAAGAAGTACACAGTAAAAACAGTGAGAACATAAGATTTTTGATTTTTGCTAGGCTGAGTAGAATTTTTTTTTTTTTCTTGAAACCTGTGTGTATACCTGTATACACACTTACAAACAGACCTAAGCTTTTATGTGGTCATTTAGAAATGGAATATGAAATAAGTTAGTTTTCTTTGGTATATATTAAGCTGATTTCATTTTGTAAAGTGACTTCCACAGTCAGTTTCTAGAGCTGTTTTCTGATGCATCGAGGTCAGCTCATGTACTTCTTTGGATGTAAACATGGAATTCTGATACAGATAGTTAAGACATGTTTGTGAGCAAAACTATGTTTGCAACACATGCAGTTATTTTTCAGAATGAACTGTTGTTGCTGATTAATTATTTCCTAAATTCTTAATGTACTTTTGCACATGATAAGCTGGATGGCAGTGATGGTAGGAGTAAAGTTTGCTGCTTTTTATGGCCACACTGCTTCATGTATTTCCCCACTGTCCAAAAGAATTGATTTAACTGTTGGGCAAACTCAAAGCTCCTTTTAACTTGGTGTAGAAACATTTGTGGGACGGCTGATCTTGGCAGCTGACTTCCAGAAATTGTTTTTAAAATGTGCTATTTGCAAATCCCATGGTTTTTTTATTTGGGGGTTTCTCATTGTTCTGGGGTGGTTTACCTGTCTCAGTGCAAAAAAAAAAAAAAAAGAAAAAAACCCTGAGTTTAATTATTAATGCTTCTCAATGCATTTATTTCCATGTCAGTAATTATTGTTCTTCGTATCTTTCTGCAAACTGATAATTTGACTTGTTTCTTCTGAATTACTTCATTGTTGAAATGGAACCATTGCACTTGTAGCTTTGTGATGGGCCATTTGATATTTTTGGAATAGTCTACACACAATTGGGAGGAGAAGACATCACCTTATCAAGTAACTGTTTTCTCCAGCTTAGATTACATTACTGAAAGTTGAAAGCAAGCGCCAGCTGAACACTTGGGTTTTTGTTACTGGCTCTAAGATGTTTCTTAGCCCTCAGGACCCAGGATGACTCTTCCCCCTGCTCCATCTACTCGTGCCTCTCTCAATGAAAGTGTCCCAAAGATATATGATTACCCCCAAGCCCTTAGCTGAGGGTAGTACTACCTAGTAGTGGGTTCTAGTTTTTTACATCTGCAGTTCTTGAAATATATATAAATGTGTGTGTCTGTGTGTGCCTGTGAAGTGTTTTTAATTTATTTATTTATTTATTTATTTATTTATTTATTCAGGGTATGTTAGAACCTACCAAGGAACCTTTGAAACCAATATCTGCAGCAGAAAAAATAGCTTCAATAGGACAGACACCTCCTGTATCACCAGAGATGAATACATGTGCATCTGATCAGTTCCAGGTAAAAAACAGAGAAGGGTGAGGAGAGGAAAAGAGAGAATGAAGGAAACAATGAGATGCCTTGTCCTTCCTTTGTACTTAAAACATTTAGATAATGCATTCAAATACATCTGTAGGTAAGAGGCAGGTGTTGCTTGTGTCAGATTGAAGTCCTGCTCTTGGATCTGCTTTTCATGTGTGACTGGAAGGGAGTCCTTATGATAAGACTGTAGCAGTTGGTGGCCAGAATGTCAGAGTCCTGATGACACTGTTGTACAGCAGTTTGCTTTAAAAGGCAGTTATTCACACAAATTTTATATGCAACATTAGACTCATCTGACCTCTGGCTAAGGTTCTTCATCTTTGCTTTTTCTGGAGCTTATTGTTGCAAGCCCTTCTACCTGTTGGTTAGGACTTGTTTTTGTAAATGATCCTATTTGCACGTGTGCTGTTCATGTTTTGTTTCCTTTTACCTTTTCTTAGTTCTTCAGAGGAACATGAAAAGCAGCCCAGCTGCCTGGAAAGCGATTCTGGATGTGATCATTACTAAGCATACATGCCTGACTTTTTGATTTATGAATTCTGTTGGCCCTTTGTGCCAAGATTTTGAATTATTACCTCTTGAACAGAGTTGCTTTGCTGGCTGCTCATCTTTAAAGTCTGATACAAAATTAATCCAGAGGAGTTTAGGAGTGAGCTTTTGAATCTCATGAATTCTGTGTTGTCACTGTTGTTTTGATGTAATGGTATTAGAAGACCACTTCAGTGTGGCTGTCAACAAGCTAATGGGATATGCAGAAATATTTCACTTTCAGAGTCACTGCCGTGATTCTTGGCACATATTCAGAGACTCAGCTGTGTCCCTCCTTAGTGCAGGTCTTGTTTAGTCTGCCTGGCATCTTTATTTACTTGCTATGCCTTTGGTTTCTGATTGAAGGCATTCCAGAAGGAATTATTCTCGTAGGTGCTTCTGAGTATAGTGGTTTTCTTGCACTCCTTGCTCTGCCGTAGCGCAGAGGTCTAAGAGTGACATGCTGGTACCAGAGGAGAATTTCTTTTCACTGTTGAATTGCAGTTTGTCAGTAGGCTCAGAGCTGATGTTGTTTTATACAGCAGTACACATTTGATGCTTCCTGTGCTGCTTCTCACATGTGGTGGAACTGATCAGCTGAACGGGGCCTAACAAAAGGTAACGATAATGATCACTGCAACCAGTCTGAGCTGAAGAAATCAGTTGTGTGATTTCTGTATATGAACAAAGCAGGAAAATGTCACTTCTTGCAGCATTCAAAGTACTCTTTTTTTTACAGAGGGAAAACCAGAAATTAAACCACACACTAAACAGTGTAAGACCTGCAAGAGCCTGAAGTAGCAGCATCTCTGACAACTGCCATTTTCTCAGTTTCTTGGCAGTTGTAGTGCTGAAAATAAGAACCTCTACTTATCAAAATCTCTCTTCTTGTCTGATTATGAATTCCTGATGCAGAATTTCCCGTTACTTGTCACAGTTTGATTATCTTGTCTCATAGCTTGTTCTGACAGGGCCATCTCTGTTCAATAGTTGTGGTCCAGGAATACATCTGAGAAGCTTCTGTGCTGTTTGCACTATTGGTCTTAGGTTATTTTTTGCAAAAAAGACAAATACTAAAATAAGCTTTTGGGGAAGAGATGAGTTCGAGCTGTAACCATTAAGAAGGCTGAGAGGCCAGAGTTAAGTGATATTCAGACAGTTTCAGGGCATGAACGATCAACTCTCCACCTCGGTTCTTTCTTGGCCTCTTCTTCTGTCAATGTTTGGTGGCTTCTCTTTGCTTTGGGGAAAATCCAGCTCTGCGACACGTTGTGCAGGCTGCATTTTAGGAATATTCCAGATTGTAGTGGTAATAAGATGATGTGCCCAAACTTTAGTAAACATTTCATTATGAACTGTGCTAAAACCGTTGTTAAATATTCAGTGGAGATACTGGCAATTCTAGAGGACCCAGAAACTTCTTATTCTAATTTAGGTGCAGCGACTTAGGTATCTTATAAGTATACCTGGTTAATGTGTAATGATTTAGTTAAAACTTCGAAATTCCTCCATTTTCAGAGAGTGATGATTTATCATTCTTATATTCAGAAACTTCAGAATCTTGGCTTTCTTTTTAGGAGAGGTTCTAGTTAATAGATTCCTGTTCTTTCCTTAAGGAAGAGTTCTGCATTCAAAGCCTGGCATTTATGGGATTTGCATACAGATCAGTGTCTGTGCAGGTATGTGTATGACTTTCTGCTGAGAGAGTAAGACTTTGGAAGAAAGACTGTGATGGTGCAAAGGTAGGAATAGAAAGAACATTTGTAGAAACATAGAAATGCTTTCTAAATTTTTTTTATTGCTGGCAGAGGGAAGCATACGGAGGTTTAAAATGGAGAACGTTAGAAATAAAAAGAATGAGGCAAAAAGCAGCAAGTGAGCTGCAATACTTTTTCCTAGTTATGATATAAACTCTGTATGTTTTGCCCTCATTCCCTGCAGAGGGTCTCACTGAATTGGTTAGGCTGTGCAAATCCAGTGGACAAATGTCCATCTGAGCCATTTAAGCTGTAAGGACAAGGTTTTTGAAATTAAGAATTCTCTCAAGCGAGTTACTGACTGGTTTGTCATCACATGAGTTTGTTGTATAAAAATTATTTTTTTGTAGACTCATTCTGGTTTATATTTGAAGGTAGCGTCTAAATTCTTCTTTGATCTGTTGTTTATCTTGACAATTGAGGGATTTATTTCTCTGTTCCTCTGTGCCCATAACTGTAAGGCAGTAAACAGAATATGAAATAATCCCCTGATTACTGTTGCCTTGATCTAAGCATGTCTCAAAGACTTTGCAGGGCTCAAGTAAAAGGCTCTGTCAAGGCACATCAGGTGTAGGAAGGAGTGGCTGCTGGAATAGGCACCCTTTGATTGTGAGACCTGAGACTGGTGTCCTTCACTTTTTTTTTTAAATACAGCTCCAGTGGACTTTGCACCACAGCCGAGTCCTGAGGCAGTGCAGTTAAAACACGTTCCAGTGTTTGTTAAAAAAACTGCTGCCTTAATGATGACTGCCTTCTCTTGTTTTGATACTCTTTTGTGGTTAACATTGTTTGAGAGTTTACTTACCTGCTCCTCTTTGCATTTCTCCAAAAAGGTTGTCCAGATATTTCTGCTCTTTTGCTAGTGGTTCAAGGCATCTTCTTCTCTCTGTTTAGGGTTGTTTCCTTGGTAGAGTTAACCTGCCTAGTTTTGTGTAATAAATTCTATGTTGGAATGGAAATCTGCAGTGACCCAGACCTTTTTAGAAGGAAATGGCCAGTGATTCTTTTCTGCAGGTACCCATTACAGCACATCCACTTGCACATAAGGCACTGAATTAGGGATCAGGTTATAATAGAAAGATGTATCTTACACTTGCTGGCTATTAGGGACTGAACCTTAATTAAACCCCGTGGGGTGGCAGTCTTTAAAAACACTTTTAATTACATAAGAGACCATCAGGACTTCTAACAATGACAGATGCAAACTACCATATTATTGGCCACCAGCCAAAGGCTCCATCAGGAACTGCTCTCCAGTTATACATGTGAGAAAGATCCAAGAGTATGGGAAGCTTTTTTGACAAAGTAAGAGAGAAAGATTTGCAGGTAAGAGATACTGCAGAACTTGCTATTCTATCAGATGTGACAGTTGCTTAAAGGAGTTGTCTGAAAAGAGCAGTTTTCAGAACTGATGTACTTTTGCCAATGAATACACACAATGAAATGTATGAATTACTTTCATGTAAACCTTTTTTTGGAATGTTTATGACACTCATTTGTGGGATCCATCTAAATATTGACATTATATTTGTATTACAAGCCCTTTTATTTCTTTCCCCCAGCTTTAAGACAGCAAAATGCTCTTCTTTTTTTTTTTTTCCCTTTGTTTAATTTTCCTTGGATAATTATTGGCACAGACGCAAACATTTACATTTTACTCGTTTGGATTATAAAAGCTCTTACATAATGCATTCTAAAATTACTGTGTGAAAACATCTCTCACTTTTATCAAAGTGAACTATGGTGCAGTAAAACCAGCAGGCATTTTAATTTCCTCTTTCTTACTTCCTTGACATTCAGAGTAGTATTCTGACAGCTGAGTGTGCTTTTCCATTTCTGTACCATGTCCTGTAATCTAAGATGGAGGCCTCGAGGAGTAAAAGCAGTTTGCCCCATTTCTCAGTATTCTCCTAGATTGGACACTTTTCCTTAAAGCATGTTATTAAAATAATAGTTGTAAATGCAGTAGTCTAGCAACCTCACAATCTCTGAAAGGCAAAACATTATATTCCCATTTGCAGGTTATGTTCCCACTGTCTGAGATTTCAATGCTGTGTTCAGGTGTCCCAGTGTAGTTAGTTTTCTCAGGGCTGAGGTCACTAGAAACAGAAAACTTTCTGTTTAATTTGCTTTTTCCTCTGCCTTCTCCTTTCATTTTGTTTGCTATTGTGTAGACCAGGGCTTGCCACCATCCTGTATAGATGAGGTCTGCTTTACTTGCCCCTTCTTTTACAAAGTGGTTGAAGTCAGCAGAATGGTCTCATCCCACAGAGCAACTAATATACTTAGTATACTCTTACTGATTTAGAGTCAGATTCTTTTTTTCCCATTTTAGGAAGAATTGGTCACATCCTTTGTCCTTTCCTTGACAAATCTGAGAATCGAGTCATCATTAAAGGCAAAAGCGTAGCCAGTCATTGGTACCACTTTTTCCATGCAATTCTGTCACACTCATCAGTCCTGACTCAGGCTTTTGTCACAAAATGTAGTGGGTGTTTTCCTCAGTAAGTGAGAGTTGGTAGGAAGCCACTTTGTTTCAATTTGACTTCATTTTGCTCAGGGCAGAAAGCTACTAAATTGTCATACCTTTTTTTTTTCCCTCTACAAACTCCTTTAAATGTTAATAGATTTTAGATGTGACAAAGTTTAAACAAGCTGCTGATGATAGCAACCATTACTTCATCAGGTGTAGCTTCCACACTGCTAACATTGTATCTACATGGAAATCATTTCAATGCCAGTAATTTCATTACCAAAGCAAAGTGAAAAGTGTAGGATCAGCTCCTGGAGCTCCATGCAGTGAATACTGTTCAAGCTGTGCTCAGTACTGGAAATATTTTCAAGACATTAGGTAGGAAAGATTTTTCCAGGCAAGACATTTAGTATAAGTACATACAGAAATCTCCAGCTCCATTTGTTTTTATTTCTGTAAACATCTATCACCGAAGAAAAGCCTTTTACAGTGAGCTTAGTTGTACATTAGTGAATCTGCATTTTTCTGCAGTGTCAGATGGCTGGAAGTTTTAAAAGTAAAAAAAAAAAATAATCAAGTCTGACTTTCTACAAAAGCAAAGAGAAGGTATGGCTCAGCCACTGGAAGCTGGACAAGTACCTGATGCATTTTGAATAATATTGCTGAGAACTTTTATTGCTTTTCTTCCATACTGTCATTGTTTTGTGAGAAGCTGAGGGCACATCCTTTCCCAGGGCTTCCTGACAGCTGACTTCACTGGGGAGAGAGTAGAGGTGTAATGCACAGAAGTAGAAAAAATGAACTTATTTCAGACATTGCTGATACTGTCCCATCAGTCTATGTCCTGAGAATACAGGAGGGCAACCCTTGCAAGTTACACTGCACCTGAACACACCTTCCCGGTAGAGCACGTTCCCTGCTGCTTCTTGTGTCCAAAAGACTTGAAAAGAGGAAATGAAAAGGCAAAGATGGGCTCCCAGAAGGAGTCAATGCTTCTGTGCTTCCGTTGTTCAGGCATTGCTACTAATGGTTTGTACATAGACCAGGATGAGTTAATTGTTGAAAGGATAATAAGTCACAGGACTTTTATTTTTAAAGGGGGTGGAGTGGAGAGGGTGTTGAGTTTGTCCCTAACATGTAGGGATTATGTCTCTTAAAAGCAAAACAAACCAAAGAAAAAAGAACCATGGGCTTATTGATGGTAAATAATATATATAATCAGAACAAAGCATAGATGTACAGACAGCTTTCACTATTCTACATTTGCCCTGTAATTGTGTATACATACCTTTTTATTGTAAGTGCCTCATCTTCCATGAAAGTAATAGTAGTTTAACTTTCAACTGTGCCTTAAGGTTTGTTATTCAATTCATGTGTTTTAGTTAATTTGCAAATCCTGTTTGAGTTAGAAGTTGCCTAATCTGTACTGTTCAGAATTTAACGAGACTTCCTGTGGTAGAACAATTCTACTTTGAATCTTTAGTGCATATAATGAAAATATACGCCTCCCAAAAATTGGGGCTTGATCATTTAGTTGTCTCTTTTTTTTTTTTTTTCTAGTGTTTAGACGCTAAAGAATCTGTTGTTTGAACTGCTTTGCATTGTTGTAACCTGAACTGACTATAAAATCTGATTTCTGACTTTTCAACTCTAGGAATCTCTACCACCTGTCCAGTTTGACTGGAGTAGCAGTGGCCTTACTAACCCTTTAGATGGTACGTCTCTCCGTAGAGCCTCTAGCACCAGAGCTAGAGATAAGAAAGCTACAAAGTTCAGACAAACATCTATCTGCTGATTATTTTTTTTTAAATATATACACACACACATATATATATATGAAAAAAATATATATAATATTTATTTCTTACTCCTAACTTTGGAAATTCAGGCTTTCTTTCTGATTAACAGTGCCCCTATGTGAAGTATTACGTAGTCTGAAAAACACTAAGTTAAGTATTATTTTAGATTCCTGCCATATGCTAGTGACACAGTGGCAATATTAACTCTTCATTGTGTATAACTGGAGATTATAATGAAACTCTGAACAAATGAGCATTTTAGATTGAGGAGTTTTACTTCCTGAAGGTATTTTTCACCAGTCAGCTATCTCTTTAGACATCCTTTGAATGGCAAACTTGTGTATAGTGGCTACTTCAAAGCACAATATTTTAACCACGAACTATTTGCAAAATATACATTTCTTGAGCTCAACGTTTTCAGATTTAAAGATAATTTTATATTTCAAAAATGTGACTTCATCCATTATCACTTTTGCTTACACTGAAGAGCTACTTATAGCTGATATATTAAAGAGGTAGCTACAAACTTATTTATATCTGTAAATGTATATAGTGATCATATAAAAGACCCCTCACATGTGTCTATTTTAATAGCAAAGTGAGTTGTGCCACTGCCTCCAGTGTCAGAAATGTAAGTGCATGCAAAGGAAATAAAACAAGTTTTAGAAACTTGTTTGACTGACAGACCAGGAACTTATAAAGAAACTGATACCTTTACGAGGAGCCTGCTGACAGCAACTTATTTGTGACACACAAGTCATTCAAAGGCAGGCTCAGATAAACAGCATCTCTTATTGCACTGGTGTTGCCACAGAACGTGGGATGTAAGAGTTTGGACAGCAATATCATGGTGCTGAAGGAAAGCCTGGATGGACCCTTTTGCTGTTGTCTGGTGTCTTATTACTTCAGTCAATCATCATGCTTTCTTTTTAACAAACAACTTTAAAATGTATCTTGGTTTGATTTCTGTTTTAGTACTAAAGGGGAACAGTATAATTTACCAGTGAGGAACTGGACATAAGAGTGGCATTTGTTACCCAGTGGTCACACTGCTTTAAGATAATGATAGTTAATAGCTTAAAGCTGCTAAATAAAATTTTAAAGTTTTTTTTTCTTTTTGTTTCTTTCTGCTATTTAAAGATCTGCTAAGTTTTCCTGATGAAAGAATGGCTGTCAATTCCAGTGAGGGGAGAAAAAGCCCACTGTATTTTAACTATCAATTGACTTATATATTGTTTCCCTTTAACTGATCACATCTTTCTCTCTGGGTCGTGCTGGTTCTCTTTCATTTTTAGATCGAAATAAATATTTCTATTTTAAAGTTACTAGTGTTGATTTCCTTGCTGCAATGTACATGAGGAAATGTGCACTGAATTAAGTTGTTAACGTTCTAGAAGGTACAAACTAATACTGTAAGCATTGTTTTCATGTCGATTTTTTTAAATTGCGTACTGAGTACTAATTATAACTTGCATGTTCAAGTGTGTGTCTTACCCCTTTTTACACATAAACCCCTCCCTTGGCTTACCTTCTATATGGCTGCCTACCAACACGGTCACTGAATTTCAAGCTAGTGGAGGTTCCACTCTTCTGAACCTTGATTTCTTTGGGCCCGTGGATGACAGTAGCTCTAGCAGCACCACCACAATCCCAGGTCAGCAGAGTGTCAAAAACCACAACTGTAAGAATATAACGACTTACTAAAAGCATGAGCACATCACTTGACTTTCCTACAAACAAGGAGAAATTTCGTGGCGTTTCTCTAAAATGTCTTTCTACTGCATTTTTTTTTTCCTTTAATCTGTGTTCTGTTTTCTGGTGTTTTTGTATCAAGTACGAAGTATTTAAAAGGTACTGTCAGCTCTGTGTTTGTCACCTGCTGAAGGAATGAATGGCTTTTATGCTCTTGCAAATAACATGTTAAAACACTTGGTTCAAATGAGAAATCCTGGAGGTTAGCTCTTGTAAGCACTTAAGAAAATTTGAAAAATGGTGTAGATGTGACAATTCCTAAAATATGAACCTTGTTCTCTCCTCTAAATAAGTACCTCCAAATTACAGGATTATGATGTTGTTTGGAAGCTATGTGTGAATATAAATTTACAGAGCTTGATATATCACAGCCCTGCTGGGGCTTGCTGCTGTAAATTTTTTCTTTATGTGAACTACTAATATTAATGATAAAGTGAAAAAAGTGTTTTAACAGCGTTTATAATAGAAAAAGGATATAGTTGCATGTTTGTGGGACATTAGAAGTTCATGAATGTTAATCGTAAAGCCAAAGCACTTTGTCTGCAACTTACTCCCTTTAAAAAGGAGATGAAAAATACCACTCTCTCATTGAGCAATGGTTTTGACACGCTCTGAGTATTTTGCACGAGTTTATGGAAAACCTACACTTTGAATAAATTTCTGCAGGAGTTTAAGGGAACGTTTTGGGGATTTAGTCCAGTGCACAGGTTAAGTTGATAAGGCAGGTACTCTTTCAATACAGTGCCTGAAGCCATGATATCAGTTTTTTCATGGGAAGGATATTTTTCCTTTTAGTGATTTTAATTTTTAAAAGTCAGTTCCTAAGATGTTTGGAGTTATCCCACATTTCAAATAAGTAATTATAATTATTATTGCATTTTTTGTTTTTAGGAACATGATTTTTTTTAGTTTTGAAATCTGATTACCGAAGGCAATTTTGTGACATGGCAGTCTAGATGTCTTTTTATTCCACCCTTGAGAAATGTCATTATGAGATGAAAAATGGCAGGTTTGTCATGGAAGTCATAGGTAGTAAAGTCAAGGGGTATAGTCTTACAGATTCTTTGTGTGTGCAAGTCCACTGGCACAAGTCACCAGTGCCCAGTACATGTAGTTGGCTACATGTATTACTGCTTGTGCAGGTGGTGTGCACACTGGAAGGGATTCCTGGAGGAATACAGTTAGCCTTTTATTGCATTTTATTTTTTATGTTGTTGTTTTACCAAGTTACAGGTATTATCACCTTCCCTGGTATGCCCTATAGTGACTAATTTTTTGTGTGTGTGTGTTTGGTTGGTTTTTTTGGTTTGTTTTTTTTCTTTCCTCCTGACTTGTTTCTGGGAAAGTCATTTGTTTCATGGCTTGCTGCTCGTGTGTCTGTGTGTGTGTTCAGGAGCTTTGTGTGGGGTTTGGTTGGCTAACTTTCCTTCAATATCTCATTAAGGTTTTGCAGTGCTTTTCCTTAAATATTCTCTCATCATTTGAATAAAATGGAGAATATGCAACTCTTTAAAAAAATAAGATAATTGAAAGACAAATTGCTAGAATTTTTGGCTTAAACAAGGAACTTTTATCAGTAGTAGAAGTTTATTTTTTCTTTGGAGTTTACTTGCTATAGATCAACACTGGATTCTTCTCAGTCTAATTTCATCAGTAGCCAAAATAACTTTTTATTAAAAATTTGCATTCTGCATCGTGAACAGGGAGTTACTCATTTCTACGATGTTCCCACAATTCAGTGTATTGTTTTATTTTTCATGTTAATAGTTTAACATAAATGTAGCTGAGTAAGAGGTGCCTAAAGAGCAGTAAATTGAGCAGTGACATCTCCATACAGCAAAAAATGAATTCATTTTCATATGTAATGACTGGAAATGGGAATATCTAAATGATGTAACTTATAAGGTTGCATTTAATGTTTGTTGCAGAGTTGCATGTCAAAGGGCTCCTCGTTTCAATTAGCTTTCCAATTTGTACCTTAATGGGATTTCGCAGGCTTCTGCAAGTCGAAGTGTATTTCTCCAAGGCTTCCTCTCCCTGATTGAAAGTGGATATTTTATGGAATATTTGGGCTTTTTCCTATTTCCAAGTTCTGTAAACATCTGACAGTACTAAAAATCTTGGTTTGCTGGTTTCAGGACAGTACGTATTTTAATATTTTTTCTATGGAACTGGATAAAATTAACTTTGAAAATCCAGACTTTAAAGAAATGTCTGTTGAAAGCTGTTTAATTTCTAATCAATTCATATTATATGGAACAAATCTTCTCCCCACCTCCTGCAGCTTAACCAGACGATTTTCTTAATTTTACATTTTGGTCAGCTTAGTTTCCTTACAATAAAAGAGGAATTAACTTGTGCCCAAAGGACAAATGGTCAAGACACTGCTTGGGGAGAGCTCATGCAAAGAAGGCCTGAGGATGATTAACCTCATCTGTTAGCACGTGCAATGCTGCAGTTACTGGTGGTAAAGGCAGGATAATAAGCCCAGGCATTTATTTTATTTAGTAATCTTTTGATGTGTCAGGAATTCTTGTAAAAGCATCCTGATCCTGGGAATATAATATAATCTGGATACAATCATCACACACATTAGTAAACGCTGGTTTTTTATTAGGGAGCTACAGGGGACCATCAGGTCCCAGTGTTTGCAATGTTTGTTCCCCAGTAGGATGAAATACTTTAGTGTTGTCCAAACCAACTGGTACCAGCGTGGCACTTGTTCAGGACACAGGTGTCTCTGAAAATCACGCTGCTTACCTACAAAAATTCCACGCAGTTTTTGAAAAATACTTACAATTGTGAATGGCACATGTGCACGCTTCACTGAAACCCATGAAACATAAAATATCTGAAATTGTAACTAGGGGAATATCACCAATTTAAAATGCTTCTGAGCAGCGAAATTTTTTGTCTTTCCTCTTGATTTATTTTGATAATTCTAATTCCTGGAGGTTTTGGTTTGTTTTTTTTTTGAGAAATAATACATGATATCTGGAAATTCTGGAGCTGCTTTCTACTGAGATGTGATGCTTGATACTAAACATGTAGAATTTAACTCATACATATGGGGTTTTTTTGGGTACAGGTTTCCATTGTTTGCAGTGTTTTCAGAATGACTTCTGTGATAAAATTTGAAATCCATTCCCAACACATGTGTTGTGAAAATTCAACATCTGACTTAAGATACCTGAAACTAGGAATTCAAAGCTGAAACATCCAGATACTTAATGCTTTAGGAATACTTTGAAAGATGAAAAGGGAGCACAGACTGAAAGTCTTGATAGTACTATACCTATTAGTATGTAACTTTTTTTAATGCCATTCCACTTCTGTGTTTCAGAAAAGCTGCTTTTCCTCACTTCAAATTTCAACACAACCCCTGGTGAAAAGGAAGATACTACATGCACTCTAAAGCATGCCAGTGTTGCTTGTTCTCAGTGAAGAGTTGGTCCCTGCTAATATGCAGTGTTCTTTTAATAGAGGCAGTTGAGTTGAAGTAATTGAAACAATCCATTTTGACACAGCTGACACTTTTAACAGAGGTTTCACACTCAAAAGTAAATCAAATTGGTTTTGTTTACTCATAGACTGAGACCTTGTATGCCAGACTTGATCCAAGGTGTGTCTGTTTTGTAGTACAACTTAAAAAGCTGCTGAAAAAGGATGGGGAGAGAGGATGATGCTTCAGAAACACAAACATGTTCTGTCATGTTCTCTTCACATATCTTGAAATTATAAATGATTCAGATGTTTACAGAAAACAGTCTCTAGCAAGTTGGTCTGTGACTAATTATGACTATACTTGCCTCCAGCCATCACTGATTATTATTTTGTACTATAAGGTGTGGATCCTGAGTTGTATGAATTGACAACCTCAAAACTGGAGACTTCCAATGCAAGCAACAGAGTGACTGATGCGTTTGCAAGACTCATGTCCACAGTGGAGAAGGCAAGCACGTCCACAAGGTAAATGCTCTTCCCTGCACGGTTTTCTTCTGTTTCTGGGGTGAAGTGTGAGGTGTGAGTGTGTGTGCTGGTTTAGGGCAGAAGTTCCTGAATGACCAAAAGCCTTAAATTTAATAATTAAATTTTAAATCTGAATTCACCGTACTGTGGTTCATATTTCAAATTATCATAGAACTCTGAAGTATGGAAATAGTTCATGAGCTGAAAGAAAAAGATCACCAGGACGTAAGTTGAAAAGCTGGAGCCAAAGACCGAACTGGAGGAAGCGACTGTGTGGACACCAGAGCTGGTTTCTAAGAATGGCAGCGAAAACTGAACCACACAGTTCAGTGCCTTAGGACTGTGGCAGAAGGCTCTCCTTTGACCTCTGTGTAATTTATAAATACAGAATATTCCACAAGTAAAATGATAAAATGGACCAATTGTTATTAACTGTATTTGTCCCTTCACAAATATTTCCAGCACCTGTCAAAACTTCAGTGACTAAACATGAGTTTAATTTTGATGTTGCAGGTTAAGGAATGAGCGAGTAGTTGACTTAGGATGTCCTTTCTGCTTCGATGAGCGCATGTGAACTACTTTTGTGCTTTTTCTAGGTAGAATCTATAGAAAGTCTTCAGGTGTCAGATGTCTTTCATGAAGTCTGCCCAGTTGAATGGGTACAGAATAGTCTCTCTATTTATCAGCTTGTGTTCTTGGGGTTTGGTTTTTTTAAGGTATATCTTAGCACATCCTGAACTGTGTTAGCATGTAGTTAATGTCTCTGCCCGTTGAAAGAATCACTGAGGGATTCTCACCAAAGTAAAATATGGGTGTTTTGGAAGTGTGTGCCTCAATATGCAACAAATACATGGTAACATACCCTCACTTGTAAGTGAGCTGTGGGGTTTATTCAGCACTCTAAAGCTAGATGTGTTCTCATGCAGCAGAGCACTTAGGAGGAGGCACAGGAATGGTGGGACAGAGCCGGCTTGCTTAAAATTAGTAAAACTCTAATTTTTAAGTGCTCTTTTAAAACATGTTCCTTTGCTGAGAAAACTGCCTTGCTAGTTTTCCTGCAGTGATGATTCTGAAAGTGAACATGGAATAAAAAAGATCAACAAGCCATGAAATTTCCAGGGAGAACCAGTAGAGGGAACTCCCCACTTCAATGCTGGGTTTTGGGTCTCAGCTTTTGGATTACCTCTTTTTCTATTCATGGAGCACATATACTCTTCCTGAGGTTACACTAGTGGAAAAGTTTCACTTTTTCATGAAAACACAGTTACATTTAAATAATTTGTATTATATTCTAAGCCTAATTTAAAAGTAACTGCAGTAGGACATGCAAACTCCAAATGTATCTTTCTTTTACTTCAACTCATAGTTTTGTACCTGCCTGCTTGCCCCAAGATGTCTTAGCTTACTTTTTCCTTACAAAGCAACAGGGTAGTCTGCTTTGCTTAAATGAATGTTGACCCTCATTTTTGTGTATTACTGTTCTTTTGATATGACAGGTTGAGTGTTTTGTGTTGTGTTTTTTCTTCCCAGTGCTTCCACAATGCACTTGAAAGCTCTTATTTGTGCACTTAAAGCTCTTTATCCAGATGTCAGAGTTCTTCCCCTGTTCTGGAGAGCATTGCTTACCAGTAGGAAGAGGTACTAGATCTGTGGTATAGCAATATGTCGGGCAGTAGAGACAGGCAGGGGACCTCAGGCTTGGAGATTAAGTTCAGACACACACAAGGATTGGCTGTTTTAAAGAAGCTGTTTTCAGTGTGTAGTACCTTTCGTATATTTTTGTCAACTCTAAATTTTAAAAAAAAACTTAGGTGCTCTTTTCTTTCTTGATTCTGTGCTCTCCAGAAGAGAAGCAGTCTGTTTTTTCAAGCTAGAAGCCTTCAGAGAAATAAGGCCTTATCTCAACAGTATGCCAAATATGTTAAAAATGTTAGCTTTTTGTTAAAAATTTCTTTTTCTTTTTGATTTTTTTATTATTCTTTTGTAATGAACTGAAGACTTTAAAATAGGAGTGGCTGGGTACAGCCAGCTCAATGAAGATGATGTTCATGCACCAGCCTGGAAATATGGACTATCAGACATTCAGTGTAACTGTTGGGGAAGATGGAACCAGTGCCTTGGATTCCAGCTTCAGCTGTGCTGAGGCTTTCCCATGTCTGAGCCCAGGATCCATAGGGTGAAGCTTAGAGTGAAAATGTCATTGTTCAGCTGCAGGATGCCATATGAAGAGTCATCTTTGTCTAAAGTAGCCCCATCTTTTGCTTGCAAAGCCATCTCTTGAACCAGAAAGTCATTTCTCAGAAGGAAGGTATTGGCAGATGAGGGGAAGCTTCCCCCTGAATTTGAGCCTGAAACCTTGATGACAGCAGTAAGTGCTGGAGGTCAGGGATGCAGTACAGCATTCCAGAGAGGCTCTGCAGCCTAGCCTGCTTCCATAGGATGGGCAGAGATCAAAAGTTTATCTGCTGTCTTTTTGAAGGAAAGCAGAGCACTGATACCTTTCCAAAAAACGGCCGAAACCTGCATGTAAACTGGAAATGCTCCTCGGGGACTGTGTTGGATGGAGCAGCTCAGCTCTTAATTACAGAGTGTTTTTAAAGTGCGTTTCTCTAATCAGCTCAGTGTTGATAAAAGCTTGGCCTTGCCGGTGCTATCCACAAACCCCTTTGCAAACATGGGAGGTGACTGAAGCCCTGAAAGACTCGAATGCTGCAGGGGAGGGGGTTGGAATGCAAAACAGAACAGTGAGGTGTGAGTGATGCATCGACAAAGAATTCCCTTTTTCTTGCTAAATTTTCTTCCAGCAACTTTCCTGCCCATCAGTCTGACTCATTTCTTGTAGCTTAGTGTTAACATGCCTTTGAAAAGGAAACTTAATGCCCACAGGTAGATGGACTGGCACAATCGCTTGGGTAGGGGCATCCCTTCTGTCCTCTGTCTTGGGAGAAAATGTAACCTCGTGTAAGAGAAGGGGTGGGTGGGGTCAAAGTGTGCTATAGAGGGTAGTTTTAAAACCTGAATGTGCCAGAACTGGTGCATTCCATGGTTTAGTAATCAAAAGTTCTGGTTTCAAAGCAGACAGAAGTAGTGCAGCTGCCATTGACAGTCTGTTCACTTGGGTGTCTGCTCTTTAAGCCATGGTATCTAGAGATTAGGAGTGCACAAGCAGGAGAAGCTCTGCATTGCCCCCCTCCACTGACCAGAGTTCAGCAAAAGAAGCTCTTGACAGTGGGAACATCTTCACACAAGTAGTGACTGAAATGAATGCAGTTATTTCTCTTGCCTCTATCAAAGGGCATCGCAGTTATTAGGCAGTTTGGTAAGTTTTAAGGGTAAAATCTGTCTGCAGTGACGATGTTACTTTGTCTTTTGAATTTAGAGAGTTAGTGAATAGTTCTTTAGGGTTGCCCTGGTGATATTTGCTACTGAAAGTGTTGATTGTTACCCATAAAGGGTACTTGCAGTGTCCAGTTTTATTGTATTGCAGAGGAACTTGCCCCTCTTTATTGAGGAGTGGAGAAGTTAGAACATCTCCACTCTTTCTACACTGAGATGATTTCAAAAAAGGGTTTGAGCCTCATTAACAAGTGATTGTATCTAAAGCTCTGTCTTGGTCATAGTTGAATAACGTTGGGTGTGTTAGCTTCTTCTTTATAGATACTTTTTACACTGCAGGTTAGGTAGATAAATTATTGCAAAGGGCCTCCAGCCAGGAGGGGAGCCTCCAGTAACTGGGTGAGATTCACCCCTGACTGGGCTCACTGGTGTGCCCCTTCTGCAGTGATGTTGCAGAGAACAGCTGGTACAGCAAGAGTGGTAACATTGTCCTGTGATAAAGGTCCTGCATGTGGCCACCAAATAAAATGAAGTGCTGCCTCTGGGACCCAGCAGTGCCATTTCTTAGCATGCCATAGATGAGCAGGGGAGGAAGAGGCTTATAAATAGCAAAGAGTGTGTGAGCTCCATCTCGCCTGATTAACAATTACAGGAACGTCTCCGAGTCAGCCTCTTCCTTTGGCTTCCCCTGTCAAACACTCCTTTGTTAGCTCTAGGTCCTTGATCACCACGAGTTGTACCTTTAAGAGGCTTGTGGTAAGTGATTATTAATAGTGGCACCAGATACCGATAACACAGTGGTGGGTGAGAACCACATTTCAACAGCTCAGAGATAGTCCTTTGAGTGCAAGCAGAGCAGACTGTGAAGTTGTTAGAGGAGGCACATATTGGCTCTCTGCTTCTTCCTTCAGCAAATCCAGCACACAGCTTTATTCATCCACCAGAATTTGGTAATCTGCCTAGTCAGTAGCTCATGAAATTCCACTGTAGCAGAGAAAGAAAAATATTGCTATTCTGTTGAAGGTAAGTCAGATTTAGTATTTAGGCTGCCTCATCTAGAGGACTTCCATCGAGTGGAGATTTCAAGTAGAAAACAAATATAGATAGCTGAATGTCAAGGCAATGTTCAGTGATGTCAAGGATGAGTTGGAGTCCAGCTCTTTTTTTCTTCTCCTATCTTAGGAATTCTAAGACTGCTGTAGCCCCTTGCTTTCCCCTGGTCCCTGATCAGCTGAGGAAGCAATCCTCATGGGTGCTGACAAAAGAAGATATGAGTACATGCTACTTCGTGATCGGAGTGGTCATTGCCCTCTCATGGCCTTGGTTTAAAGTTTATAGATAAGATACAGAAAGGAAATTTCTGAAGTGCTCTAGAGAAAGCAGTTTATTTGGTTCAGGCCCCTTTTTCCTCAGCTTTTTGTCCCAAAGGTGATGGAGCTTATTCAGCTAGAATTTCCTGCATTGTTGCAGGACTTAGCAGGTGCCTTTTTGGAACTGGAATAATGTTTGATGGAAAACTGAGTATGTCTAGTAGTAGGCAGTGTTATTCAAAGATAAGCCAGATGTTTGTACAGTATGGATGTTTGGGCAAGGGGAGGGGGGGGCTTTAGCACTCGGAGCCAGGCTTCATTTTACTTGGAAGTGTGATTTATTTTTTTTTTTTTTGCATAATAGCGAGAACCAAACGACATGGGATTTAGACCTCTTCATTCATTTGTGCTCAGTAATTCTTGTGAATAATGCAAAAGGCAAAGTAAACCCCAATGATTCCCACAGTGCTGTGTGTATCGTCATGGCTCCTCATACTACTGCACTTCAAAGCAAGTAACTACACATCATGAGCCACCTTTTGCTGCTGATGAGTCCTGAGGGAAAAGAGAGTTTGTGGATCACAATGTAGAGTGGCATGATGTATAAAGTCTGAGAACAGTCGTGTTGGCAACACAGCATAAGTACTTTTTTATTTTAAAGTTATTGAGAATGTCCTTTTAAGATTTTTTTCCACTTTATTTTGGAAGATTTTACTGGATTTAGGTAGAACTAATACTCCTGTTGTTTTGTCTGTAGAATATGGGCATGGTTATCTCTTCAAGTGAGTCTCTTCACTCTCAGTGCTGCCAAAAAAAAAAAATCATATATAAAAATTATCATTTGAATAGGACTTTTTTTTCCTTATTGCAACAATATACACAGGAACGTTTATCTGACTTTCCATGTTAGCACATTATTGGTAGGCAGGTAGATATTATAACATTAGACTACCTTCAGGTAGCTTACAGAAGTGCCTGTCAGTGGGAGACAAGCTGACAGAACATTGCTTCAATCAGTGATTCTTTCAGTGATCCCAGGGATATCAGGTACTGGATTAATGCACTTTGTTCTTTTCTTCTTAACAGGAAACCTAAAAAGGAAGAACATCTTAGTGAAGAGGCTGCCAAGGTGATTTCTAGCCTTCCTGACTTAACTTTCATGCATGCCAAGGTGTTGATGTTCCCAGCCACATTAACACCTTCAACAAGCTGCCAAGAAAAGGTAGACTAAAGTGATGTGAATTGGACGTTTTCTATTGATTTTTTTTTCCTTCCCTCTGTGGGTCGTAAAAAGCAATCTTGCTTTAATTTAAAAAAAAAATCAAGTTCAGATGATTTGTTGGTAAGCAGCACTAGAAAGGTATACATAGTAATGTATATTTATTTACATACTGGAGTCCTAAATTTATATTAGAGAAAAATGTAAATAATTGGGGGTAAATCTTTTTGAAGATCTATTCTTTTTGTTGTGCTGGGCTGTATACATTTATGTCTTTGTGAAATACACTGGTGGTGTCCTTCTTACAAAACTTTAAAAAGTTAAAAAAAAAAATGTCCTATAAACACATAATGAAAACTTCAATCTTCACAATCTGTGAAGTTCCCCTGAAGACTTTCAGATTGCATTGAGCAACTTTTTCTTTCCTGCATATATTAAAATACTTCTTGCTGGAAAAAAATCAAAAGGTTATGTTGGCCCTTTGTGGCTTTTTCAGTTATTGTTTCTTTAAAACCCAGTAATTTCTTTTGTGTTTTAACAAGCTTAAGATGTGTTTTTCCTTTTCTTTTCCCTGTCCCCTCCCCCTGTTCGATTGGTTGGCTGATCAGTTTTTATGTTCTTGAACTTCAGTAGTATGGCTCTGTCATTATATAGCCTTTTGAAAGGTATGCTGTCAGTAACTTCTTGTTCCAGTTATGGATTACTGTCTGAACACTTGATTTTTTTTTTTTTTTTTGGTCATTAGAAGGTTGTCTGCTTTTAATCAGTTTGATTTGGAAAAGAAGGACCAAAACAATATGAATGTCTTACAATGAAATTTACCTGTTCTAAAAATTTTATGTTCTGTTGTACCACTATTCCTGTTTGATTTTGCACAGTGTAAAATGACATAATCATAGATTGCTATGGTTTTAGGCTGTATATACAGTAAAAAACTATGGGTTGTAAATGTCTGGGGAAATTCCTATGGAAAAAAGAGAGCTATGTTGAAGAACCTCTAAAAAGGTCAATATGCATGCCCAAGGTCTTTTGAGATTTAAGTGTGTAAATTTCCTTTTAGCTTACACAAAATAAAATAATTTAAAAGATACGTATGTAGTACAGCCTGCTCTCTTTTTATACGGAATGTGTGCATTAGTCACCTCTCTGTGGATGGTAAAATCGATGTGCTGCATTAACAGGAGGACCCTCCAATTTGTGTTGCTCAGTCCCACAAACCGCACCTGGCAGGGCCCTGCAGACTTTCCTTTAACTGTACTGTCTCTTTATCGTGGTGTGATTTAGTCTCTTATTTCTGTCTCCAGCTTGCCTTCTGGCTTGTAGGGCAGTGTGGATCACGATATTTTGGGTTAGAGACTTCTTCAAGGTAGCTGGCAGTACTCAGCTGTAACAAACACCAGTTACGGCGAGGTGAGAAAGGAAAACTGATTTTGCCTATTTCTTAGCTAGAAATAAAAGTGTGTAAACATACCTGTCACTGAAGTCTCCTAACACATTAGCTTGCACTGCAGCTGTGGCAGCAACATCTCTTCAGAGGGTCTCAATGGACTGTCTGCAGGTAAGGCATGTTCTGGGTGCTGATATTTCTTGAGGGTGCATGGGCATAGACTCTCCCATGTCTAATCTTTACTGTGTGCACAGCTCTTTAAGTGCTCTGTAGTCACCACCAGCTCAGCACTTAACATCTAGTTCTGAGAAATCTCTAGTGTGTTTTCTTACCTGTTCTTTGAATTCTTTGTTGTCTGACAGCACTTGGGTCAGGAAAGTTTGAGTTTGATGTCATTAGCTGGGTAAGCTGAAATTGTTGTCCTTGCAAAAGGCATCTTTTTACTTCTTGAAATGCCCTTGAGAGGCGAGTTCTGGGGTTCCATCTCTGAGTTTCAGTGAGTGGTGGCTGCTCGAATGAGAGAGCAGCAGCTTCTATGCCTATGATAAAGTTAATTTGTAAAGGCTAAATTGTCTCCTTTGCCCTCTAATTAGTACTGCAGTGTGCAGTGCTGTGGTATCAAACTGCACCCTGTTGTAGCAGAAAAGGTTTGTGCAAAAGCCATCTGCTTTTCCACGTAGCCCCAAACCCACTTCTGTTTGCTGTTTCTGCAGATTTTCGTTACGGTACTGACTTCATGCCTGTTACATGTCAAAATTAGCTTTGCTAATCTCCCGGCTTTAGCGTAGTATTCTTTAGTGCATGCTTATTATATCATTCAGTTCTGGTGTTGGACTGCTGTACGTTAAAATTGGTCCCTTTGTTTCCGTGACTGTGGTGTGTCCCTTGGAGCCGGAGCAGTGGGATAGCTGCAGCAGAGAGCTATAGCTATTGTTTCAAGGAGAATATGTTTAGGAGCTGACTCATGATCCTTGTCTGGCAGTGAGTGGACTGAAGTATTAAGGAGAGGTGGGGGTGGAAGTGCCAGCTGCAAGTTGATCTTTAGTCTCCTCACAATTGCCTCCAGAGGCAGCTGCCCATTTGTCTTCCAGTCTCCGAGTGCAGTTCTGGTGGCCTGCCGTGGTTGGGGGAGGGGAAAAAAGAGATTTCTATTGTGACTGATGTACCAATCTGAAACTTTGTGAAACCTGGTATTACCCGGAGTGTGTTTATGGGGTTTTCGTGTTCTTTCTCCCCCAGGGAAAACAAAAAAAAAGCATCCCACAGACCTTCATATTGCTGAAAGACATAAAGCTTATGTCCAAATTCAGCCTTTTGAGGTGGATGCTGCCTGCCTTAGAATGCAGCACTGCTTTTTGTCTCCTAGCTTAAGCCTCCATTTTTTCTTGTCGATGGTGGGGTGGACAGACAGGATCCTCTGCCTCTCTCCTCCTGTCTTGTACAGGCAGCTTTGTTCTTATGCAGAAAGTTCTGTCAAACAGATCCAGCTGCATCGGGATCGTGCTGTTCCCGCTGACACAGCATGCCGTATCTAGTTCAATCTTGCTAGTAGTTTATGGGCAGGATGGTAATTGATACTTTCTGCACATATGTGTTGCTGCGCGTTGTCATCAGACGTGTCAGTGGGCATCACTCTCACTCCAGAACTGGTGTCATTTAGTAGCGAGGTGCTCGTGTGCCCGTCCAGCGCAAGCAGCCGAGGACACTTGGTTCAGATGCAATTGCCTGAGCTGGCACATGGCCACGAGGCGAAGTCCAAAGATCCCGCTGTGAAGCAGGCTGCAGGCTCCTGAATGACTGCTGAGAAGAGCTGGACTCTTGCTTGTATTATCCAAAAGATTGCGCTCCGATATTCAGCACCGCCTTACCCTGAGTGTTGCCGCCTGCCGCAGGTGTGAGCAGGGCGGCACTGCCCACAGCACTCGAGACGTTCAGACCTCAGAATATAGTCAGATCAACAGAGTCATTTTGAGGTGCCAAAAGTAAAGCTGGCAGATAATGTTATCTAGACACTCTCAAATGCAGTTAGTGCATACTGAAGGTAACTCCTCATCACGTTGAATTGTTGTACAGAATTTTGCCTGGTACTGAAATCATCATATGGGAAGTTTTGTTGGACTGCTGCCCTTGGGATGAATATCTAGTCATTTATATAGCATGTCAGAGAGACTTAGTTCAGTGTGTGTAAGATGGATCACCCTTGGTCCAGCCATTTACACCTGGGTGCAACCCTTTTGTGCCAGCTTGGCATCTCTGCATAATTACCTTTTAAATTTCACAGCACTCTCAAAGTACAGGACAGTTGCAAAATGTACTTCAGTATAATTTATAAAAGCATATGGCATCTAATAATTACATAGGACCTGCTAGAAGTGTCTGCTACAAAAGCAGAGAAGTTTTTCATCATCTGGTCTCTGTGCCAAAGAGCACAACCACGAAAGGCAGCAAGCCTGCTCTGCTCCCTCAGGTGAACCTGGAACATAAAAGGAGATGGGAAGAAACAAAACATTCAAATTTAGTGGGCTAAAAACAAGGGAGAAGGAGCTAGAAATAAATACAAAAGCAAGGTCTCAGGAGAAGCTCTGAGTAGGGGAAATAAGAAGGTGAAGCAGGACTCTGAGTATAAACAGCTGGGATAGCTATAGGAAGAGCAGGTGGTGGAGAAAGTGGGATACAAGCATGAGGAGCAGGAGCATTTGGAGAGAAGGGAAAGCCTGGGATGGATTACAGGTGCACACACTGTGCCCACTGGCTGCTTTTCTTCAAAATCTGGAACTGGGCCTCAGAGACCCAAGTGTCTGAGTTACTGTACTGCAGAGAAAATGTGCCAAACCCATGGGGTGAGTGTGAGCTCTGTGCATTGCCACAGCCCAGCATTGCTATCAATTATTTTGGGTAGAGAACTGGACTGCAGACATAAGGGGTTTAAATGCAGCTGCTGGTGCCTGTTTTAGCACTGGTATGAGTCCAGATGTTAGAATACCTTTCTCAAAAGTTATTTTTAGATAAGGAGGTACAGTATAAATCCAGACAGTGGGTATAAAACCAAATCCTCCAGAGCAAAGCTCTGCCACTGTGATTTGGAACTGCAGCTTCAGTCCTGTCATGTGTCTGCAATGTGACAGTTGTTACTTACATATCCTCCTGTCTTCACCTGATCCTTGCCTCATGCCTTCCTTGTGCAGATTTATTCTCTGAATCAGCACAGCGCAGTGAAACTCTTCTCTGCAGGGCCCCTGCTTTGTACAGCTGAAGAGAACGGATGGCCTTATGTGGAAATTGCAGAGAAGGCACAGTGGAGTGCAATGCTCTCCTGGCTGGAAGCAGCTGGCCATGCCAGCTTTTTTTCCAGGAGGTCACTTGTGCTCTTCTGTCATTTGGTGCCCAGCATGAGTTGCCTGATTGGGATGTGCAGCAATGCTAATTTCCCTGGGATGCAGCTTAAGCAGTTAGGAACTTTGCTTGTTTGATATACAGTCATGACTCTGTGGGGTCAGGAGCACAAGTGAAGCACCCAAAACTGATGGAGCTCTTGTTTTTGTCTTGTCAGCCAGTACTTGAAACTGTAGTACATGTTGTTAACCCTGTGTTACAGCCAGGCTGAAGAGATTAACTCTGTTTGGAATGCCGTGCTCCTCTTTGTCAGCAATGTCAAGACTGCCCTAATCTTACAAATGGCAGGAAGTGTTGTCTTGCCTGAGCTGGCCTTCACAAGGCACTACACAAGGGGAGAAAAGCAAGTTCTTTGGATCAGACCTCAATCTGTTGCCTGGCCTCCAGCTGCTCGGGAGGATGCCTCGTATGGAAAAGGGGCTGTCCAGCAAACCTCAGGGAGCTGCATCTTGTGCCATGATGCAGTGAGCACCCCAAACCTTGCTGCAGTACAAACCCCAGAGGCCACTGTGGTGTTCAGCTCCATCCTCGTGAGCACAGCGTGTCACTGCTGGCCTGGCTCTCCCGAGGGATAAACCTTCTGGGCTTGTATCTTGGGGAGGAAAGCCCATCCCGCCCCAACCACTTCTGGTGTCATGGTTACAGCGCCTTGTGCCACTTCGGGGAATTTGTTACAGACTCACAACTCTAGTAGTGAAAGAAACAGACAGATTGGCTTCTCCGTTGCTTGTCCCAGTAATATTTCCGAGTGTTAACTGCAGCCTGCTGGTATAAAGAGCCAAAAAACCAAAGTAGTAAGGGTCTGTCCTATTGCTTGAGACAGCAACGAGTCTTGGCCACAGTGACATGGGAAAGAAGGGCAGTCCTGCTGCTTCTGCCACACAGCTTTATCCCAGTATGCTTTTCCAAAACCAGTGGACAGCTATATGGTCAGAGGAGCAGACTGAGGTACAGGGGATCTGCACAAGACACATGTGTCTGGCCATGGCAGAACTGTCTGTCTGATGTCTATTCTGGTGTCCCCTTGGGCTGTCACTCAGGTCTGCAGAGCTGTGGTATTGTCTGATTTGTAATTTTTGCTATGGTTGGAGCTGGTTTTTCAGGTCACCTTTTTCAGTTGGGGAAAAGAAGTGTGTGAGGAGACCATCTGGAAAGAAGTGAACGTTGGCAGCTGTGTCCAGACACTCCATGAGTAGTAGGACTGCTGATTTTTTTTTTTTATTATTCCTTTATGCTCACCAGTCCGGAGAGTTCACAGAAGATGAGGCAACAAGCTTTGCTGAATCTCTTCCTAAAGCCCTTCAGTTACAGCAGCCTTGGAGAAGGGTGTGGGAGCAGCTTCCACAAGAGTTCAGAGCAGAGCGGAAAGTATCTCACAGGCTCTTTCAAAAATGCAAAGGCTGACTCAGGGTCCATAAGGCCCTTTTGGATCGCATTTTGGCTTTTAAAGTTAAAGGAAGCCTTAGCACAAATAGAAAACATGAGTATTTTGGAAACAAATCAAAAGCAGTCATGAAGTGTCCCCCACACACCTTCAGATCCTCCCTTTCCTCTCCCTCCCTGGCCCCAAATCTCATAAAATGTTTTTTTCTCCAGTCTCAGCAACTTGGACCTGAAACCTGTTTGCACATGAATTCTACTACCAAAAAGGTTTGGGGTTTTTTTCAAGGCTGTGTTATTTTACTGGGTACAGGGACTGTGTTTTCATTAGGAGCACTAAAGCCTTTTGTCACTTAGTTAATGCTGAAGCGAGTTACGAAGGCAGCATGCAGCTGGCGATGGGTGTTTTGCAGCTGTTAGGGCTGTTGCAGGTTGCTCCACTTTCTCCTGGACTGAGCTGCCTCCCTCTGACAATGGCAAAAGGAGCAGTTGTATGGCTGCTTTGTGCTCTTAAGGGTACAATTTTACAATTTCCCCCCCTTTTCCATTTTGAAGGGGTGTCCTCCCTCTTTCTCTCTATCCTTGGCCACCTAGATGAAATCTGTTCTGGCAATTTTCCCCCTCCTTTGGCTAGGGAGGAGGAAGCAGAGTGGAAAGGGAGGAACAAACAGCTGTCCTTTAGGTTTCAAATCAATGCAGCTCCTTAGCAGGCTGGCAGTGTGAGCTCAGTCCTTAGGAAAACTCCTCTTTCATTCAAGAGGCGGCCTAAGCCAATTCTCCCCTAGTCCAGGACCAAAGAGGTAGGGAGTTTGACCCTTTCCAGCTTGTAGGACCATTGCAGCTGGCACAGGCTCCTATTCCCTGTGTTTGATTTGTGCAGTGCACTGGAGGACCATGTTGGCACCATGGAGGTCAGCCTGTCTCAGGACAGGACTGAAATGTTGCCGTGTCCGTGCTTAAATTCCCATCTCCTTGTGAAAAGCCACCTTCCCCTTAGACTGGGAGTGGGTGTAGGAAGATAACCAGTGAGGTGATCTGGCACTGATGAGGTGTAGCACTGCCCAGGCCACACTGCAGCACCAGGGCAGAGAATTCAGGATTTGCTGGCAACCTGTTTCTGAGTGTTCCGATCTCTGAAGTGTGTTTTGAGTCGGGAGGATCACAGCTGAAATCTCATTAGCAAATAATACGCCTGGTGTGCAGAAATCTGCCTTCCTGACATCTTGATCTTGCTCCGCCACTTCTGGTCAGCAGGGTCGAAAATGCATTATTGTTTTGCAAGTGTGAACACAGTGTCGCTGCCCTGGTTTGCAAGTGACAGCGGGAAGAGATGTGATACACAGTGGCAAGGGGGATTTCAGCACGTTCACGGGAGGAACTTGCACAGTTCTTCTGCTGGTGTTGCTAGAGAACTTCAGTTTTTGAGGCATACAGAAAGTGCTGTCTACAACTGAGATTTGTGCCTGTAATAAGGCATCAGGTCTCTTTTAGCTGCAGAAAGGTTGATCAGTGGAAAAAGTACTTTTCTTAGGTGTCGTTTTCCCCATGAATTTGGGTGTCTTAATACCCTCTGTCCCTGGCATACTGCTAAGTGGTCCTAAATCAGCAATGGTCCTCAAATCTGAGAGCTTGCAGAGTGAGGACGTCGCTACTAGCAACAGACGAAAAATGGAGTAATGCAATGGCGTGCCATACTGCCCCAAGTTAAATATTTCCACCCTCAAAAGCAGAGCCCTAGTCTCCAGATTTTAAAATAACACCTTGCAAAGTGCTTTTGTGCTGCAGGCAGGGGGCAGGCAGATTTGTGGGAATGGAAGCTGCACAGCCATGGGATTGCATGCTGTTAGATATGGGCACGGGATTTTCTGGCCCTGCAGGCCTCCTGGTCCTCTGTCCTTGGGTAAGGTACACCGCTAGAAGACGGGTATCAGGAGTGCCATTAGCTCCAGGTAGGCTTTCCTTGAGCTTACTGAGCAGAAAGGGACTCCGCAGACACTGAGATTACCAGAACAGTTCTGATTGCAAGGAAGGGGAAGACTTTGATTTATGCATTAGTAGGATCTACCTAATCCTCGGTCTGCCTTGTTTTCTTACTTTCTGTCTGTGTTGCTTATTTTTGCCTCCCTGGGTTCTTCTCCCAAGACTTCTCAGCTCGTTGATGTTTAATCTTCACGATTTGTCTCCGGCCCCGCTCGCTCTAATCTCTGCAGGTCACTGTGCAGTCTACATGTTTGGTTCTCTTGAGCTCTTTGCTGCCATCAGCACATCTGATCGTGGTGGAGTTTACATCAAAGGAACACCTGACAAAGAAGCAGGCCTGATAATAGGCTCCAGTTTCTTCTCAGCAGCCCAAACAGGTGGAGGCGGGTGAGGGAACGCTGGCAGGACCACAAGGGAGTTCATGCTCCATTTTCAACACGCCTTGCTTTTCCCCTCCTGCCTGACAGAGCACTGCAGAACCTGCTGCTGCTCCTCTAAGCTCCCCAAAAATAGAGCTGCCCCTGGAAAAGAGGAAAGCAAGACAGAGGTAGGCCTTGCTCTTCTCCCGCAAAACAAACTCACATGTGGGAAACTAATTAACTAGCAAGGGGGGGAGGAAAAGGCTCCCCTGCAGTTGCTGTTGTAGCTGTAGAAGTGCAGCTCATGAGTTTATAGGCGTCTTTTCCCTGCAAAAAGAGCTGGCTCAAATGCCAAGGTCAGGAGAGATGCTACAGTCGCAGTGTGATTGTTTGCTGCCTCTTTGGAGCTGACCAGACAAGAGGCTGATGAACCCAAGGCTGGATTCTCTAGCAAAACACTTCAGCTGAAGTGTTGAAGGAAAAGGATTTGCATTTGCTTTTGTTTGTATAATTTATGCTGCCCAGACCATTTTCCCCTGTCTAGAGTTTGCTGTTAGGAGCCCATTTTATATAACTACACAGTTACATGTGATTATACGCACACACAATGATGGATACAGAGAGACATTTCCTGCAGTTGGGATTATTCTGAGAGGTGCTGGACGCTATTTGGGTTGGTGCCAGGGTCCAGGACAGTTGTGTCTGGAGTGGAGTGCCTGGGGTTTTGCAGCACGTGGGAGCTGCTCATCTTTGGTGCTGCAGTGGTGGTTTGGGTGCCCTTTGTCCTCTGAGGGAAGGAAAACCAGTGGCACCACATCCCGTCTCCTGTAGGTTTCACCTGGCAGTGCTGAGCCCCGAGTTCTCAAAGTTCTCCAAGAAATAAGTGAGTCTCTGGGCTCTGATCCATCCTGGCCACATTTGCATGTGCTCACCCTGGACTTGGAGTCCTCTGACAAGGGGAAAGCTCAGCTTCCAGAAGGTTGTGAGGGGAGACTGGGAGCAAGGGGATGTCTTTGTTCCTCTGGTGCAGCACAGGTGTGAAACCCAGGGTAAGTGCAAGGGGCAGGAATATGTGTGCCAGGAGCTTCCTGCAGCTTGTCTGCTCCAGGGATGTGGCCAAGGACTGCAGAGGTCCTGGGTGCAGGAACTCCCAGCTCCCCACACTCTTCTGCACAGAACTAAGCTTTCTTATTCTTTAATTTAACTCGGGCTAGGAAGGCACTCTGTAACCTGGAGTGGGGTGCTGTAACCTGGAGTAGGGAAGAGATGAGACCTGTTGTCCTTGGCTGAAGGACAGAAGTGGTGGCTGGAGCTATCTGGTGCTGAAGCTCCCTGAGCTTCCTCTCTGAGTGTGCTGAGCTAAAAGCAACATCCCCTCGGAGGGATTTTCAGCTCCTTTCGTTCCAGGCAGGGTTGGAGATGACTGGTTTCTCCCTGGTGTGAGTGCTGTTTCCCGGGAGAGCTGAGGATGGACAGTCAGGACAGCCCTTCCCACCTCACCTGCTGGATATCCCGTGGCCTTGGGGACCAGGGGTGCTGTGCTGCTCACCTCTAGCCCTGCTGTGCTGAGAGCCAGCTCTTTGGGGATTAAAGGTGCTGTTTAAAACAAAATAATAATAATAACACTGCAGGCAGGTTTGATTTATTACGTAGGGACTGTAGTATTCAAATGAGCTCATGATAAATGGAAGTATTGGCTCATTAAGTATTGCTTTGGACTTTGCCCTTGGGAAGGCTACGATTTCATAGTGTAGTGGTGATTTGAGATGGTCCAAAGCTCTTCTTTGGGTGGTGGTGGTTTGTTTTTTTTACCTTCCAAGGATTTCTCTGGGTTTAAATCCACTTTCAGCTGTGATCTGTTAAAACAATTTCCAGCGAACTGTCACTGCCTGTCCTTGTCTGTTTATGACATATGAAAACCACATCTATTTTGTTTCCTACTGTTTTAAACCCAGCCTTGGGTGTGACATTTGGAATATCTGCTCTTTGCTTTCTGCTGTTTCCACTGAGGAGTGTGGTGGGATGTCTGGAGGCTGTGAATTGTGAAGGCGAGCTGTGCTACAGCCCAGCTTTATTTAAAAGTACAGCACTTAGAAAAACACAGTGTTTCACTCCCAACTTCTTCCCTGGCACATGAAGTCATTGTATTCTGAATGAAAGCATGGATAAATCTGGATAAATCCCATCTCTTTCTCTGGTCCCACGTGTAGAGCGCTGTTCCTGTCCCAGCTGGCCAGGCTCTGCTCCCCAAAGCATCAGAGCCATCCAGCAGCCAGCAAACTCAAATATTAAATTCCCAGCAAAAGGCAGAACAGGAGAGGGGTGAGGCCATCCCACTTGTACTCTCTGGAAGTGCATATGGATGGATGCCTTTCCTCCCTCTCTATCCCAAGGGTTTAACTCCTGGCTGCCATGGATCTTATGTTTGCAGCCGTAGAGCAGACGCACCTACAGAGCACAAGTAAGCAGAGGCTTCAAATGAGACAAATCAGGAAGTGAAATGAGAATCTCACAGTGGCGTGGCATTAAATCCTGGATTTGCATTAGACTGAGTGGAAAGTCAGGAACCTGCATCCCGAGATTAAAAATAGCACCGAGCAGCGCGATCGCCACTAATTGTGGGTTTACACGAGAAAGGCAGAAACACGCTGAAAAGTTGGCTCACAATGGCAGTTGCTGCATCCTAATCTCCTGGTTCCTTTCTTGCCCTGCTAATAAGAAGTAAGACTAATTTAATTTTCACAACATCCCAAATCTGGGGCTCTATGATTCAGAGGCTTAATAAGATTCTCTTGCCGAGCCAAGAAAAGCTTAGTGGTTTTGAGCTTACTTTCTGCTGGGTTTCACTTTCAGGACATTTGTGCATTTTTTTTTTTAAAAACAAACCTCATATTCCATCAGGATTACTGTTGTCTCTGTTTAAGTTAAGTTATTATATGTGTAAATTGGTTGTGCTGGAGCTGGGTGAAATCTTGAATAAGAAAAGGCAAATTTTGGCAAAACGAAAACATTTTATGAGTTGTTTTGATTTGCCACACTTTGTTTTGTTTTGTTTTGGTTTTGGTTTTTTTGTTCCTCAGGAGAGAAAAGAAACAAACCTATTTTGTACAGCCTTTTCCAAATAAAAGGCTTTGAGATTTTCCTCTTTGAAGCAAGTTTTCATTTAGAATGATCTTTGGCACTTACTTTTGTTAAAGGGCTGAAGAGTCAAAGTGGAACATTTGTTTCAGTCGACCCCAGATGAATTTTTTTTGAGAGGGAGAGTTTTTTCAGGATTGCCAGCGAACCGAAAAATCAGTTATTCACCCAGCTTTATATCCCATATACTGATAGAAACTTCAGAGCCCCGCAGTGACTGTTTATGTGGTGCAGCTGCCCCTAAACCCTCCGTTTATATGTTGGGAAATTATTCTGCTTTTCAGGGTTGCCTGAGACAGTAAACCATGAGTAAGCGCCTGGTTTTTCTCCCTTGGCTTACCAAGGAGGCAATGTTTTACGAAGTTAATGTTTTTTAACTCTTCTTTCTCGTGGCAGGTATTACCTTTGCTGGCTGAGGTGCAGTTGCAGGACCTGTTTCATGCTAAAGGCAACACTTCGCTGTGTGAGGAGCAGGCATCGTGTTAGGAGATGGGTTTAAAGCAGCAGAGTTTGAGCTCGGCTCTGGGGATAGCTGTACTTCAAAAAGATGAGTGCAGTAATCAAGTAAAGAAAGTCCCTAATTTCAGGGTTAACCACAGTCAAAACCCACATTTAAAAAGTGCTCTTCTTATGGTTACTCTGGGTGATAAATTATGTATTACATGAAGCTGTTGGATTGTTTTAACTCTTTTCATCTGGGTACCTTTCCCTGTATAGAGAGTTATCTGCAGATGGCACAGGGCATTCTGGAACAACAGGGCCAAGTTTGCCAAGTTTTACTGAAACTGGTGGAAAAAAGTTTAGATCAATTGCTTTAGAACAGACACCATAACCAGAAATTGGTTGGTCCTGGATTACAAGTCTGCTGGAGAGAAAGGAGTTGGGCCAAATGGGTTTGTTCCTGCTGTTTATCTTAAATCTTAATTTAAGCTTAAATCTTGATGCCTCTCACTTGAAGCACTGGAGCATTTAGAGCAGCACGAGAAAACAGGCTCTGTGTGTGAATGTTCCTGAGGTTGCAGTTTTCCCTTTGTGCCACCGTCCCACTGAGCCCTTCCCAGCCCGCTGGGTGCGTTCTGGCACCCAGACATGGTGCCAAAGCCGGTTTTGCCTGGGCAGGGGTGCTGGGCAGGCCAGAGTGACCCTGCCTGCTCTGAGCCAGGCTAAGATTTCCTGGAGAGGCCTATTCTTTCTTTTTAAATCAGATTATGTTTTTTACCCTGACCTTGGGAGAGCACCGACCCTGCCTTGGGTCAAGGCATGAAACGAAGTTAGTTGGAGCCAGGTGGATTTGCTATCCCCCAGGAGCAGCCCGTGGACTGTGGGAAGGGTTGGTTTTTCTCCCACCCCATCTGAGGACACTTCAGTTTGGCAAGTCCAGTGCCCTTGGAGCCCTTCTCCTTCCCCAGTCTCGTTCTCTTCCCCCCATGCACCTCTGCTCCCCGCAGGGACCTGCCTGGAGGGAGCTGCTGCGTGGCGGCTGAGCTGGCAGGAAGGTCGTGGCAGGAGCACAGGACGTGGGAGGGGAGGCAGGAATAAGAGTTTCTGGCAGGAGGGAGCAAGCTGGGACTTGCCACCTTTCCGAGCTCATCACCAGGACCAAATTGAAGAGTCGTCCCTCCTGCCCAGCACGTTTCTCTCCCTTTTTCCCCCACTCCTTTGCCTGGGATGACACAGGCCTGGGTTGTCTTTGCTTTCATGTGTGTGGGACTTCAAACTGGTTGAACCAATTTATAGTGGATGATTCACTGGACACATTTTGGCCCTCACTTTGTTTCTGCAGTGTCTGTGAGCGGCTTGCAATTCTTAGAGCTGTTCTGTAGCTGCCATCCTTCATCACTGCCATCCCCAGAGCCCCCACCACACACCAGGGATGTACAAATCATCATCGTGCTCCTTCCTGCAGTCAATTCTGGGTGTCCTACTGATCCCTGACCCATTAAGTCCAGGCTTTTCAATGGCCCAGTTTGAGTGGCAGAGGTGATTAGATGATTTTGTTATTTTTTTGCGTTGGATTGAAGTTGGACTGGACAAAAGAAACCATCCAGAATTCAGTCTGTAGTAGGTAATAAGCCATGAGACTGGCGAGGCCGTGCAGTTTGTGGAGTAACCTGTAGCACTAGAGGGATGGAGGGGGTGTTTTGAACTCCTCTTAGAACTTCTGCTCTATTTGAGGCTGTTGCCAAGTGTGTATGTGTGGGGGGGTAGTGTCATCTAAACGAGGGTGGCCTCACTGCCAACATCGCTTCTGGCAGAGCTGTCGCCTGCATCTGCAGAGCAAACTGCGATCTCAGCTCTTCCCCAGCTCCCCTGCCTTATTCCTTCCCTGAATCCTTTTTCTTTCCAAGGTGGGAGCAGCCTGGCTCCCAGAGCAGCACAATCCAGTTCTCCCTCCCTGGCTGAGGCAGCTGTGAGTCACTGTGCTCACGAGGTTCGTCAGCGGGAGGAACTGGTCCGAGGAACGTGACGGTGATGCCGCTGGAGCGCAGCCAGCTCGGGTCCGTGCCCGTGGTGTTCCCTGTGGCACAGCGTCCGAGGGCTGGAGACAGAGCAGCTGCTGCGTATGGAGACCACTCACATCCACAGGTAACCCCTGAAGGCTTCTCCATCCTGGAGCTGAGCTGCTCCTCTCCCGACCCCCAAGCCCCTCCTTGGATGAAAACTCCACGGCTGGGATCAAGTCTCGCTGCTGGAGCTGGATTATCCCTGGGCTGCATTGGCCAACCCCTGTGTGGTTTTTGAGTATCAATGCTGCTTCCAGTTGTACATATTTCCTCCTGGGGGATATGACCTGGGCCCAGATCCTGCTCTTGCTTTCATTCAGGGAAAGCCAAAGTCTGACATCCCAGCTCACCAGACCTTCCTCAAACCCTGGTGTAGCCCGAAGCTATATCCCTCCAGCCACTGTTGCTGTAGGTTGAGGTAAGGTGAGATTGTTGAGGGAGGTAAGGTGTTCTGGTGCACCTGCACCAGGTGCTCTGCTGCTTTAAAAATGGAGTTCATACAGAACAGATGTTCTCCAAAGTAAAAATAGGTGCTCTTCAACCCTGGAATTAGACCATTAACTTGTACATCTTCTCTAGCTGGGGGCAGCCAGTCCCATTCAGAGTGGCACAAGCAGCTTCTTTACACTGTTGGCTGAAGGCAAGAGGTGTGGGAGCAGAGGGCTGGACTTTAAAATGCCTGGAAATGGTTACCTCCCTGTTTGTGACCCAAGCCAGCTGCAGGCCTTGCTTGAAAAATCTGCTACTAAACCAGTCAGGACTCAAAGTCCCCCTCATCCACAGCCACTGGATTTTCCCAGTTCCCCTCTGGATTTTTCTCAGTGCACCCCCCTTAATTCAAGGTTATATTAGGCAGATCTGCTTCACCAAGCTTGCCCTCCAAATAGAGCAGGCAGGGGAAGAGATGCAGACCACTCAGTGTGTGACACTGCTGAAGGATTTCGGTGGAAACCTTCGGTCGAAACAAGGTGCCACTTGGGCTGCAAAGATATTAAGCCCTGGCAGGCAGGAAAAAGGCAGGGGTAGGTGCCTTCTTCTGCCATCAGAGCAAGGGGGTTTTGTCCCTCCATGCCTCACCCCAGCAGACCCTCCTGCAGGCAGGCAGGAGTGGGCTGCCAAATTAGCTCTGCCAAAGGGTTGTGAGCATGGCAGTAAATTCCCTCTAGAGCAGCCCAAATAATCCCTTCCCCATGCACTGTAAGGCAGTGTGCAAGGAAAACAAAGACCAATGTTAACTTACCTGAGTATTGTCTTCTAGCAAACTTCCAGGCTTTTTTTTTTTTTTTTCCCCCCTTTTCCTCCCTGTCTCTAATAAATGCAGAGCTTGGCACAAGCACAAAATCCATGTCATTCCCACTCACACCAGGAAAGGAGCAAGTACTGAAGGCTGTGGGCCAAACTATGTGAAGGAGAGAAAGCAAGGGGAGGAACAGGGCGAGGGGGAGGAAGCCCAGTGAATAGGGGGAAAAGGAGAGGAAACAGGAGAGGAAATAGTCCGGGGAGAGTAGCATGAGGTGGGGAAGGCAGGGCCAGAAGAATGGAAGGAAATCCTTGCAGAAAATGGGCTATTTGAAAGCTGTTCCTTCTGTACCTTCCCCTGGCAGATGCTCTAGATCTGTAGATATTTGGGGAGGAATCAGCTGGCTTTTGGGGACATGTTGGTTGGAAAAGGGAGAGGGAAGGAGAACTGGAAAGAAACTCCTCCTGCCCCTCACCCTGCAGCACCTGGCGTACCTGGAGCATGAGTCCCAGAGGGATGAGGTGTGGAAGTCAGTAGGTGTGCCCAGCCCACAGAGCCCCTGTGGCTGCAGCACATGAGTTATTATGGCTCCTTCCCCCTCCCTGGCCACCTTGTTCTTTGTAGGAGAAGGAAGGGTGGGAGGAAAAACCCATGATCTCGCTGGCCTGCTGCCAGTTGCTAAGGCAGTTTCTTCAAAAGGGGAGGGGAGCTGTGGAAAGGAGGGAGCTGCCTGGAGAGGAGGCAGATGATGAACACAGGGACCAGGCAGAGAGAGGAGCCTGTATACACCAGTGATGGTGGCAAATAGGACCATGGGCTGAGTGGGAGCAGAGGGGAAGGAGCCCAGAGCAGAGGGGTGAAGTGGAAAGGGGCAGGGAGGACCAGGGAGCAGCAGCTCCTTGCACAGCTCAGTCGTGGAGCCGGCATCCCAAGGGAACTGTCTCAGCTGATGGGTTAGCTGTGGTTCAGAGCAGCTCTACGAAGCACTGCCTGTGGCTGGAGGGGGTTTTATTCCCCAATGGCTTTTCCCTGCTGTGGTCTCCCTGGTGAGTATGAGGTGCGTGTGGTCCAGGGAAGCTGGCTGTGCTGTGCAGGCAGGGCTGGGAGCAGGACTCACTCCTACTGCCAGTGCTGGGAGGAACACATGTGAGGAACACATGTCCCACACGGACTGCAGTCTAGAGGCAGGGAACGTTATCCCTCCTAGACAAGGGCACCAGGAGCACGGTGCACAGGGTGCCTTTTGCCATTCCCTCCTTGCCTCAGTGCTGTGTCTTAGGTGTCTTTCTGCCCACATGGCACAAGCTCGAACAAGGTCTGTGAACGCAGGTGGGCACCTGGCCCAGACTCCCTGATCTTCCAGTTATTATTAAGGCCCAGAGAGGAGCTTAATGTGGCTCTTGTCAGCTGTGGAGTTGCTGCACTGACTTATGATGCTGAGCAGCAACAGAGCTGAATGCAGAGCTGGGCCATCGCTGCTCTCAATGCTGTGGTGCCTCCTCTGCCTGGAAACCCACTCCTGGGGCACGGGCAGATGTACCTGAGGGAGAGAGAGACTGTCCTTCAGTCCTGAGGGTACCCCAGACTCCTGTGACCTCGAGAAACATGGTAAGTGCTTCACTCTTGTGTGTTGTGAGATACCTCATCTGCCACGGGTCAGTGCCTGTGCCAAACTCCAGCCAAACTCCAGCCTGCTTCCTCCTGCCCCCTGCACGGGGTGGCTCAGAGCAAGGGCTGGTTAAAGACAAGTCCCTGGCAGCTCCCTCTGCCTGGAGCAGACACCAGAGGGAAATGCAGCTCCCCACCTGTGCACCCCATCTTAGCCAAGAGCAGTGGGTTTGCCCTCTCTGAGGTGGGAAACTGGAGGGTTGGAGCAGGTGGGAAGCTGCTCCGTGCAGAGCCTTGGTTTTGTGGGCTGGAGGCATCTCTCACTGTACAAGTCACAAGTGAGGAAATAAGCTTTTAAAAGGTAGGTGGCAACAAAATCAGAGCAGCTTTGGGAGTGCAACAGCAGCATCTCCACAGGTCCTGCCCCGGGTCAATGCACTGGCACCTGGGCGTGTCCCTATGGCAGCTGTCAGTCCCTCGGTGCCGGCCAGGGCCGGTGTAGCCCGGAACGGAGCTGAGCCCAGCCGGGGCCCCCTCTGAGCCCGGCGCTTGCTGAGCACGCGGAAATTCAATCCCTGAGCCGGCTTCGATTCTCACACTTCTCCTTTCTTCGCGTTTCTTGGCCCCGTGTCCCCTCAGCCGCTCGTCCCCGGGGCGGCAGCTGGTGTGGAGCCCGTGGCCGCTGCGCCGGTGACAGGAGCCAGGGCTGCGATGTCATGTGCGGCAACGTCGGGACCGGGAGAACTCACCGCTTTTCCGCCTGGATTTCGGTTCTCGCTGCGAATCCAAAATGGAGCAGTCACGCTCCCGCGGGTGTAGGAGGCCGGGCGAGGCGTGCGCTGGGTGTGTGCGTGGGGGTGACTCATGTGCTGCGCTCCGCGGATCCTGGCGCTGCTCGCACGGCCACGAAAGGCGGGGGCGACATCGCCCTCCTGGCTGGCCCTGAAAGCGAACACCGGGCACCTGGAGGAGCCGCGGGGGGGAAGAGGGCACTGATAAACGAAGCGGTGGATTAAGGTATCAGATGTTTCCTGCTGGGATTTAATGCCCTGAAGGACAGTGCATTATACGTATTAAAACTGGGCAGGTTTCGCTCTGGGTCAGCCCAGCGGCTCCCCGGGAAGCCGCTCACATCACACGGGGCGAGCTCAGGGCTGCAGCTGGCACAGCACAGCAGAGCTGGGCATCCTTGGGCACACCAAGAACGGCCGCAGGACACCACGGGCACCTCTCTGTGCCAGGGACAAAAGCTTCATGCCAGGGACAGCCCTCGCACAAGGTGACACTTCTCTTCTGTCAGGTAAAGTGGTGTGAGAATGGGCTGTCCCTCCCTTGTCAGCCCCCCTCCTACAGCCCTCATGGGGTCTCTTGTCTTCCCCTGACTCTCCTTTTTGGTGGAGGGAAAGAACAAAGCCAGAATTTATTTTAATTGTTTATTGTATAATATAAAACTACAAAAGTAAGACTGCTCATTTCCATGTACATTTGTCCAATTGTTTTTTTGATTACAGCCCATACCTACATGTGAATACAGTAATCTGGTTTCAGATGTCTGTAATATTGCATAGAAAAGGCACAGCTCTAAGGTCTGTGGGAGGGGAAGGGGAAATACAGCCTTTTTTCTTTTTTTCTTTTTTTTTTCCTTTTTTTTTTAAATTTTTTTGACAATAACAAGCCCTGTTCAAACAACCATGCACTGAACGTCACACTATTTACACCTTTTCCAGAATCTTGGCCTTTACAGGCACTAGTATGGAATATGCTCAGAACTAGACAGGAGTTGAGGTTGGGATTTTATCTGCAATTTGTGTTTTTAAAGAGGTTCCAGAACTTGCATTAGGCTTATTTTCAGAAAAAGAAAAAGTGCTTAAGAAGAACTAATTTATTTTAAAATGTTCAGTCTCATTAATTTATAGAATATCGAAAGCAACTTGCACAGAAGCAGGATACTGAAACCTTATTGGGGGGGAGGGGAAAGAACAAAACCAAACCAAAAGAAACCCTGTAACAAGAACAAAAAGTTCACAACATGCCAGAGTGAATTAAACCATTTGTCAGAGAGGACCCATTGCGATTTACTCAATTTAATGGTAATAAAGTGTAAACTTTGGATTCAAAATATCAGTTTTAAATAACCACGCAGCATTGAGGAAAAAACCAAATTACCTTTCAGAAGGTCTGAATTTCTCCTGACAGTGACTGCTCCAGAGAGGGGCTTTCCTGTCATGCTGTTCCAGTTGACTGCAAGGAAGGTGCCAGATCGATGCATTTATAGACAACGCTGCTCAAAGCTGCTCCTTCAAGAGGGATGTTCCCCTTCCTTTGTCTGCAGGGCTGTGGGATCCTGCTGGACTCCAGAGGGACCTGTGGTGCCCCAGGACTGGCAGGCTGGATGCACAGAGCACCGTGAGTGGGTTGGATTTGGGCAGGCAAACCCTCTGCCTGGCCCTACCTCCTGGCAATGAGGTGGTGTCAGCTCTGGCACAACTTCTGGGGTTGGAGGTACCGTCCTGCTGCCTTCTCCAGTTGTCCAGCCCCAGGGATTTCCGCTGGGCCTTCCAAGGGTGTTTTAAAATTTTAAAAAAATACAAAAAAAAAAAAAAATCACCTTTTTCAACCTTTTCTTGGCCAGCATGATGGAGGTGATTGCATTTGCTCCTGTAGCGTGCCAAGGGAGGCCCCTCTCAGGAAGCTGATGGGGGTAGGAGCCTGATTAGGGCTAATTTTGAACTTAAAACTGTCCCTCCTCCATACTTTTTTTGCATATTTCAAACAACCAGACCCATATTAGAAAAAGAGTGTAGGGAAAAAATAATCCTGTGATCCATGCATATCCTGACTGGAACTCAGTTCATTCTTTCTGAATCTGGCTCCCATACCCTTTTTCATACAGATTTACATTCCTACAAGAGGATACATTCCTACCATACATTCTGTACATGTTACAATCCAGATGTTGTTAGCTTCACAATAAAATAAATATATTTACAGAAGGAAAAAAAAGAATAAATAATTTATGAAAAAAAAAATCACTTCAAATCCAAAGCTCTTTTATTCTGCTCCCATCTTGTCACTTCATTGCACGTTAATGTCTTATCTCCATCCCTGGTGTAGGTCTGAGAGAAATTCCATGCATGGCTGCTGACAGGACCACGGCAAAGGCCAAGCTAGAGACAGTCAGTGACTGCAGGGAGAAAGCCACAGCCAAGCCCTTCCTGCCCTCATCTGCACCAGCCTTCCCAACCTTTTGCTGAGTCCCGTAAGTCTCAAGTATGTTTCTGTCCTATGGGATTTCTGTAAGGATTCTGCCACAGGACATGTGCTTCAGCACCAAGGAACCACAGACATCATCCAAGGGGTGAAGTGGATTTAGAGCTTTGTGGATACAAAACCTTCAGCTAAACCCCACTTAATACAGGTCTCCAAAAATGGCATTGATGGGAGCTTTTGCCTTTGTCGTATTTGTGTAAATATGTCACTGTGTAAATGTGTAACCCCCCCAAAAAATGGCAGCTCCAGCAAAACTGCAAATCAGTTTTCAACCATGGCAAGGCAAGTGCCTACCATGTGAAACTGGTGGTGTTACAGGTCTGTGCAGATGACATCTATGGCTAAGGTGTTCCCAGGCACCAGAGGGGCAGAATCAGGCAGGGCTGTTGGTTCTCCCACAAGGGCCAAGGACTGTGGCTGAGCACGGGCCGGGTGTGAGCCAAAACTGTCCCTCCTCCTTCCCCAGCCCTCCCTTCCCATGGTCCCTAAAGCTACACTTGGTCAATGGTTTTCTTCTCGAAGCAATAACTTACTTTCTTTTTAGGCTGTGTAAGGAAATATTACTGCAAATCCATCGGCATCCCAGTGCTTCACCGAGTTCAGCTTGGGAAAAAAAGAAGAAAGCAAACCCACCCCCTCAGCCAGTGCCTCCCCCCCCCTCCTCCCCCAGCCCCACGTCTCACCCTGGGAGCCAGAAGCGTGTTTTGCAGCTGTACACGATGCATTTCATTTCCATTGGGAGTTCCTTCATTGCAAAAACATATTTGCTTTTATCCTGTGTCTGTGTGCATATCTATGTTACATCTACCTATACACTAATAAATATATATGGCCTGTTTTAAAGTGCCAATTTATAAAAAAGCCGCCTCCTCAAAAGGCAGGCAAGACCCAATTTCTTCCATGACAAGAAGGGAGCAGAACTGACTGAATATTGCCAAATGACATAAAACATAATTTAAAATTTCTTAAATAAATATAAAAGTTATTCCTAAAGAAGCCATAGGCATGTCAACAATACAGGTTGTAACCGGCACTCAACAACTAAAGTACCATTGGAAAACTAAAATGCCATAGCAACTTCAGCAATAGGCATGATACATTGCAAACATTTTTTTTCTTTTTAAATTAAATGTACACCACAAAGAACTTTAAAAAAAAAAAAAAAGAAAAGCTATTGGTGCAGTAAGGAGAAGACTTCTCAGGTGTTACGGGGGAAGGGGGGACCATGCATAGAAAGCTGTGTCTGTATATTTGTTGTAAAACGGGTCTATAAAGTGTAAAGCAGGTAACACAGTTGATACAAGAACCCAACTCTATACGAGATGCCAAGTGATGTCGCACGACTGGCTCCAGTTTCAACAGCAATGGATATTAAAGCAAGTCCATCCAGTGCAGGTACGAGATGAGCTTCACTGCAGTAATACTGAAGTTGCCTTTTTTCAGCACTTAGCACAGTGAGGTGGGAGAGGGGAGGAGAAATGCTCCAAGAAAGGGCGGGCGGGCGCTCTCAGCCCCCCCCTCCCGCCCGCGCCCATCAGTCAGGAGGATTTCCGGGAGAGGTTGGCTCTCGGTGGGCGATGGGCACGTTGCTCCCTGCCAAAACCGTTCCCAGGAGCTTCAGGTGAGGAAGTGCTGATGTGCCACCCACGCTGAGGCTCCGTGTCCGGCGGGATGGATGCCCTGGCACAGGGACGTGGGCGGGCCTGGGGACAGCCCGGTGCCGGGGACGGGAGCTGCGGCCACAGCAGCGCTCAGGGACCTCTTTGGGGGAAGTTCCACAACTGTTTCCTGCCAACTGCTTCACATACGTGTTGGAAAAGGACATGGCTCTAAGTTTCAGGAATCACAGTAGTGCGCAGTGGGTACAGCAGGGAGCAAACACTTGTGAAACTCTGACAGAAGCAGCTCCCAGCCCTTTCTTAAAGCACTTTTTGTTTGTTTGTTTGTTTGCATTCAGGGAAACCGACTGCAGGCTTATTTGATCCAATTTTCTCTTTGCACCATACACATATAAAACATTACAACTCTGTATAAAAGTACAAGTGGTTCTTGTACATCTGAATTATGCAGGAACTATGTGAGCAAATCCTATCAAAATAGCTATTTTTTGTGTGTATAAACAGCATTTGTTTTTAGAAAAAACAATATCATAAACTGCAGAATCTGTACAAAAATATAAAATAAATTTGGGCAGCAGTTTCTAAACAGCCATGTAAATGCAACACTTAAAGAGGAGCAGGTTAATGCCTCCAAAAGGCTGAATTGCTAAAGTCAACCTATACAGGGCTAAAATGGTATTGAGATTATCTAAATAATAAAATTTTTTTACCTCTTGCAATAAAACTTATAGAAAAAATAGACAAGTATGCACATGCAATTTACAGCTTTCCCCAACATAATCCTTGTGCTTAGCTTTCACCTTTTTTTTCCTTTTTTTTTTTTCTTTTTTTTTTTTGTAATAACATAATATTGTCTACAATACATATTCTTTCCTATACCAGGATATTCGGTCTTCCTTGAGGAACCACTTTAAAAAAAATACATTAGAAGTGGTCATACATGGATGAAGGCACTCCAACTCTGCTCGAAGCAAAAACTAGTGTGATCCTTTTCTTTTCAAAAAAGGCAAGCAAGGATGCATGCACAGTGCTGTGAATTGGGGCTGGGAGGGACTATGGAAATACTACCAACTGTATATACTGGTACTTCAAATTTAAAAAAAAAAAAAAAAAGTTGCTATATTTCTAATATTTTAAGACCCAACAAGCACCTCCATGATGTGATCCAGTTCTGTGAGATCCATTTTGAAAGGCTGATTTGGAGTTACTGGCTGACTGCTGTACGGAGCGAGAGTTTTTAGGAGCTCATCTGCTGAGACAGGAGCCATTTTTGAGGCAGCCCCCGTGGCAGACGTGCAGGGGTCAAAATCATACATGGACGTATCAATGTCAGCGAACAGAATGTCATCCAGGGTCAAGTCTGTGAGGAAACCTGTGGAAGCTGTGATCTCAAAGTTGCCAGGTAGAGAGTCCATGAGTTTGGATTCAGCCGTTCTGCTCTCCGGGAGGCCCTCGGGCTTGTGGATGTTGGACTCGCTGGGATGGGCTTTAGAGTCATCGGCTGCTGTTTCGGCTGCTACTGCCTCTGCGGAGGTAGGTGCTGGACAAAGCTCCTCGATTTCGTCCAAGGCTGAGGAGAAGCTGTCCTTTACTGGTTGGAGAGCGGGAGGTGGTGGTTTCGTTGGACCATCGTGCTGGACAGTCGGGGAAGTGCAAAAAGTGTCGTCCTCGAGCAAAGAGGCTGGGGTGAGGCAGGACTCCAGGGGCATAGTGCTTACGAAGTCAGTGGGGAGCAGGGGCTGGGAGGCGAGGTGGCTGAACGCCGGCTGGGCCTCGCGGAAGTTGTCGCTGAGAGGGTCGGCAGGCTGGGAAGCGGTCACAAACATGGGCCTCAAGCTGCCTTCTTGTTTGAGTTCTTCCTGGATTCGCCTCAACATGTTGTTAATTAAAACTGTCTTTTGCAAGCTTGGCTCGGTTAATGGCCTGTGGTTATAAAGTTTCATAAGGGAAATGTTGAAGATAGTCTGACGCTGTAAGGTGTAAGACACCTTAGAGGGACCGTCGGTGGGAGACACCACTTTGCCTTCCAACCCATCTTCATGCTCGTCAAACTTCCGCTTTCCTCCTTTCCCCAACATATATCTGAAAGGAAAGAGAGGAGACCCATGAAGACAGCAAAGCCAAGCACCAAACTGACCACACAAATAACTCAGGCTTGGCCCACAGCAGCGTGATGAGGAAGCAGAAGCCGCCTTAAACGCAGTGCCCTGGTCCACTCTGTTTCAGCGTGGCTATGCTGGAAAATTCCAAGCAGGGATTCAAACAGCATCTCTAATACTCAAAGATCTTGCATGCTTGGCAGCAAATTTCCCTCTTGCACACATTATGGTTCCCAAATATCTGCACAGAGGTGCACGAGCTACAGATACTGCACTGAACATTTCTTTACGTTTCCTGACCGATGCAATGCTATGCCTGGGAATACAAACTTAAAGCACCAAGGTTCTTACAATGAATTTCCTTTTTTATTCAAAACCCCGCTCACGAGGGAAGGGAAGCAAGGCTCAAGCAACTGTATATTAAGAGAAACCTTCCCAGAGAAGTTGGGAGATCCAGCCCTTCGGTACACCAGGATATACGCATATGGGTTTATTTAACTGATCGCCTAAGGACTGAACAACCAGAGCAGGAAATGCAGTTATTACACTCAGAATTAGAGAAATTACAGATAAAGAAGAAGATCTGTCAAGTCTTTTAGTCTAATCCCTAAGATCACTCTCTGCACTACACTCTGCTGTTGGTCAGACGGCAGATTTTGAAGGAAACAAAGGGGATTTTACCAAACTTGCCCCGCATTATAAATAATTTCTGAGCTAAGATTAAGTAGGGCAGTTCAATCCCCAGTGCTATCTCTTCCAAGATGTTTCACAGCGCCTGGAAACGCTCCTCTACACAGCACAGCACCAACCACATTTTGTCACCATTATTTTTGTGACATGAAGATCCCCCCAAGTGGAGAGGAATGAAGGAATTGCTGTGCTGTGACAGTAGCACGACCTGATGTTCCTCTCTCTCATTTTCCCAGGTAGAGTGGTGAGGTGCTGGAGCCTTAAACCACTCACTCTTTTAATGGGATCACAGGCAGTTCCCTGTTCATTTTAACGTGTTTAACATTTTAGCTCTCTGTTTAACAAAACTCTAATAAAATGGCATGAAGATTTCTGCCTTGCTTAAAAAAAAAAAGTGGAAGAGCCTTTTCAGCCACAGCTACCCAGAAAGAAGTTGCAACAGCAATACAGACTTTTACCCCAAACCTGACTCCTCTCATATGATGTAGTTACCATCTAGGAGTCAAAATCCACCTTCCTTACTTGAGTACAATTCCCAGTTCTCCCAGTGGGATTGGTGCCTGCGAAATGACTGCACCAGACAGGTCTACCACCAGTTTGATGGTCATACACCAGTTCTGCAGACAGACAACGTAGGTAAGGACTTACAAACATCCCCAAGAATGAATGACAAACATTTAAGAGCCCTTTGGAAAGCAGGAGAGGGGCTAAAAGAAGTCAGGTTTTCAGTGTCAGAAAAAAAGGGCTTCAGAAAGCATTTGCTGGGTGGTAAATCCAAAACTAGATCGGGTGAAGTGAGCCTCTTCTGGTTAAAAATAAGTCCCAAATCCAGATAATTTTCTAGCATATTATGCAATTAAAAAAAGAAAGGCAGGGGGAGGGAGCAAGCTGAGCAGAGCTGAGGAACAGGTAGGCTGCCATCCAAGCTCCTTGGCCAGCTACCAGCAATTCCCGCGCCTGGAATCTTGGGTGAACAAAACCTCCGAAATTTAGCACTACTGCCGAAGTCTGGTTTTTCTCTGCTCCCTAGTGTCACTTCCACAGACTACTCCAGAACTGTGCACATGAGTTTGGAGTGTGAGGCGGGGGCTTCGCTGTTCAAATGTTCATGGTGGACACATTTCCTTCCACTTCGGACAGATAGAGCAAGAAAGGGAGAATCAAGCTAGCAAGAATCGAAACTCCTGCCCAATTCCAGGACGTTTTTAAGCAGCAAGGCGTCAGGAGGAGGGGTAGCAGTTTTCCATCCCTTCCTGCTATCTCCTCCCCCTGAAAAAAGACAGACTCTGTCCTAAAGACATACCAGTGGCTCATTCCACAATGCTCTATTTAAAGAAGACGCTTTTAAACGGCTTGGGGACTAGAAGAGTTTTGAAGTTTGTCAGCCTCTGCCAGGAATGTATACAAACATCCACTGTACAAAGCAAACCTTTTCCCCCACGATAAAGAAAACAGCCCAGGCTCCGTTCCCTGTGCTCAGTTATTAATTATTGCCAGGCGACATCAGAATCATTTTGAACAAACCCAATTGTGCCCATTTCCATCCAAGAGTGAGGTGCTGGTAGTCAGCACGGTTTTTAAGCTGATCAGTAAGAGCTATGGGATCATCATTAAGTAAACACTACGATAACCTCGCTACGTCATTTTCCAGGAAGCTCAGAAATGATTCAAGGTTTCCTGTATGTATGACTGTCAAGCTTTCACATCTCACTCAATCTTCATGTAGCTTGATTCAGAGCTTGCCCTTTTAAAAGATAAAATAGATCAGGCAACTCCCAGTTTCACCTACCAGCTTTTCAGCACAACTTTCAGTTTCCTTTTCCCCCCACTAATACTCTCTGAGAAGAGGGTTTAACCACTAAAGCACCAAAGCAGGATGCCAGCCTAGGCACGGGAGGGGTTATTCCACCAAGGAGGAGGCTCAAATGAGCACCACTGGACTCTCAGCTTTAAAAAGTTTTATTTTATTCCCTTCTCCTCTGGCATGCAAATGGGAACTGTAAAAAAAATCTTTTCCTCCAGTTTCCATAAGTCGCTTTATTCACGCTAAGTGAAGCAAGGAGGCAGCATCTCTTTAGACCAACTGATAGAGTGGGTGAAACTAGACATGCCTGTGGGCTTGCAGGTCTTCCTCTGGTTCTCCATAAAGGAATTACACAGTTTCTGACCACGGGAGCTTAAGACAATGTTGCCTGCTTGTTCTTTACAGTTCTAACCACCTCTTCCCTCCTTCAACCAACAGTGTCACCCCTATATTAAAGACATCAGTTTTGTATGTCTTTTAAGATACTGAATACTATTTTTTTCAAAAAAAGGACGCTGTACAATACCAGCATTTTGATCTAAATCAGTTTTGTTCATCTCAAAACTCCTGCTGGGAAAACAAAAATGCCAGACTTGAAGATCAGCTTAACCAAAGATCAGCACAAAATGAGCTAAACCTGCACCACCAAAAGAGTCAAAAGACAGAGTCATCCTACCAAGTCACACAGCCCTAACAGGGGCAGCCAGACAACAACAACCCACCCAAATGCAAGACTGGACAGGCAGAGACTAAGGGGCACATTCATGGAGGGTCTTTCATGCATCTATTTTGGCTGAACACCTATCTCAGCCAGATGTATTTCTGCTGCATTTTTATCCGTCCGCTAAACATCATTTTAGGGTCAAGTGTTAAGAGCTGAGATGGGACATTGCTTTGTTGTTGTTTTTTTAATAAAGGGTGTTGCAGGGTTTTGGTGTGTAACTTAGTTTTCAATGTTACTTAGGTATGTGGAACCAGAAAGCTGAAGAAAGACAATGGCAAAGCTGCACTTATCTGGGGATTGGAGCCGAGGGGGAGTTACTTGGAGATCTTCCCCAATATTATCTACCAGTTGGCTCCGGCTCTGGAAGACCCAGAACCAAAAGCTAAACCACTGTTGCTGAGAAAAAGATTCAACTTGCTTTTTTGCCCATTTAGGGTGATTGCACGCGCCTCAGCGCCAGAGAAACCCTAGCATTGTTTGGGAGTTGTCTTTTCCTAATTGAAAAACAAAAGTTTTTTTTTTTTTTTTTTGTCATTTGCATGCCATTTAGCTTCCTTTTATTGGCTCCGCTCTGCTCTTCAGGCAAGAGCTGGGAAAAAATGTAGTTGGGGCTCAGCAGAAGAGATAATCAGCCTGGAGCGGATGGTTCTCCGGAGTCGACCATCATCGATTAAACACAGGAAAGCTTGTGCAATGCCTGTGTCTCTGAGCCCACTCAGTGACGAATCCTCGTCTCTAGAGGACAGAGGTATGTGCAAACTGTGAGAGTATTATATTTACTGATTGTGCTTCGGATGTTACACCTTGTCACTGCTGCACCACTTCTGAAGTCCTCAATAATCGTGAGTTTGGCACAGACAAAAAGCACCAAATGAGTAAAAATTGAGAGAAAAAGTGATCTGGCTCGCCAATAATAAACTTTAATGTTAATTCTCAAACACCTTTAAGTTTTGAATGTCTCTCAAGACTGAGGGCTCTTCCTGGAAATCAATTCTACAGTCCAGTAGGCCCTCCCTGCTCATCAAGGCAGACAGGAAGGAGAAAAAGAAAGGGGAACTGAACCCCAAGAAGAACAGCGGAAAAGGGTTTTTAAGAAGTCATTATTTCCATTCACAGATTTAAGCCACCCTCTTGGTCAGTGTAGAAGATGAACAGCTGAAAAGACTGAGGTTCACTTTCACAACCAACACCATGCTGCTCAAAAAGCTAAAAACACCAAATCCCAGTGTCCACGAGCCATCATTCCTCCCCACGCAGCCAAATGCTGAAAGACAGGTGTGAACCACAGGGCTTGTGCGAGAAGTGCAGTTTGATGCAGGACCAGTTACTTTCTGAAATCTTGGGTAATTAAAACCACGGAGCAGGGGGGGGAAAGGAGAGAGAAAGAAAAAGGCAACTTGGGGAAATTAAAATAAAACACCACTACACACACGTGCATGAAACCCCCAACAAGAACCCTCAACACAAAAGCTCCCTATTAAAGCCCCCCCAAAATGCTATGAGAGTACTCAATTTGCACATTTCATTCCCAAAACAAAGTTTCACATACTTCAAGTGTAAGTGAACCTCACCAGGGTTTCTCAGAGAATCTATCCAGTGAATTATGCAAGTGTTTCCTGTGTCACTTCTGGCACATGAAATACAACTTTCCTCTCCTTCATACCTCACTCTTCATCCCTGAGGGTTCCATTGGTTGTATCCTGGCCCAACAGTAGTCAATGAGTGTTTTGTTACTGACTTCAGCAGAATCAGGATTTGGCACAGATAGCTGCAGGACCAAAATAAAATGGACCTTTATGCCAACTGGGTTCAACTTGGCAAGACAAGGGCCAGATCCTCTGAGCTAACAGAGTCAGGTTGAGCTGCTGCGAGGTATTTCAGTGCTGCCAGATCCAGCCTGAGGGACCACCTGAACTTGTAACTCACAAAGTATGTGTCCCCTAGAGCTAGGGAGTAAACCTCTCTCTCCCCATTCCCAAGGTCACAGCAGAGAGAGAGAGAGATAAATCTCTGGAAGACCCCTTGGCGCAGGACCATGGGCTCACTCACCACAGAACGATGCTCCTTGGCCTGCAGGATCCTGGCAAGGCAGAGCAAACCTGCCCCAGCAGGTGGGAGCCAGCCTTCCTTCTGAGAGCACTGGCATCCTCCTCCCATTCAAAGTTAGAAAGGAAAAGAAACTGCAGAGGCAAAGGGCAGTATAAACCTGGCACCGCCTCCCAGCCTCACTGAAAAGGAGGAGAGCTGAACAGCCCGGATGACAAGGTTTAACTCCAGGACTTGGAGCGAATAAGCAGCATGGACTTCCAGAGGCGACAGCCACAGCACGATGAAAATCACCCCTCCTCGGGGATTTCATCTGTTGACACCGGAGTCTTTAAATCCTGGCACGGCAGCATCCCCGGGAGCTGGGACAGCACGTACCACGCAGTGCCGCACGGCCACGCTCCCGGTGCTGCAGCTGGCTCCCACTGTGTACACACACTGGCCAGGGCTGGGGGGGCTCCTTTTTCCTCTACAGCAAGGCTGTTGCTCGGGATCTGATGCAGATTTCACTCATTAGAGTGTACTGCATCCATGTTGCCTGGCTAGAGAGGACTCCTGACAACTAACTGCTGCCTAGTAAGAATTGGGTCTCACGTCACATGTGAGTTGAAAAACAAACCCCCCAACCTCAGAAGAGAGGTTAAGAGAAGCTGCGCTAGGGCTTCTGTCCTCACCAGACCCAGTGCTCAGGCATTCCCCATTTACAAGGTTTGTTTTTCCCTGATACATCTTTCTTATATTAATTTTGTCTGCCCCTCCACTGCCTTTTTTTTTTTTTTTTAACTGAGTGAGGTTTAATAAGCACTTACAAAACTCCTTTGGAGCATATAAAAAAATTGGCCTCCTGGGTAGCTCTGTGCTTCCAGAGTACAGGGAATTGTTTTTATGTTTGCAAGCCTTTGCTGCAAGGGTGTCAGTGCCAGCAGTGACTGTGAGTGGCAGATACTTCTCATGCATATTTTACAGAGACCCAACTCTTCCCAGCTCCTGTGGTGGTGGGTAAACCTCAGCTCTTCCAGAAGAAACAGAGAGGCAAGTAAAGCTCCTTAGCACCCCACTCCTGCATTTAGCAAGAAAGGCAGCTTCCCTCCCAGCATTAGATACCTATGAGTGAAGACTGTGGGGAGAGCAAGCTGTGTGACAGGGGTCTTCTCTAATCTCAAGTCAAAATCAAAATAAGAAGGAAAACCACTGTGGGTGACTCTTAGATGCTAATCTACGTAGGAATTAGTTAAGGGCTGTGCAGGGAAACCTCTGAGCTTCCTCTGTTGTCTCCTGCTTGCCAGACTCTCATTTGAGAAGCATCTGAAGTCGTGCAGGTCTCGTGGGCTTTGACTTGGATACTCAGAGCCTGGAGTCCCCAGGTCCCCGAAGGAGTGTCCACGTTAATCAGAAAGTAAGGTGAAGCCTTCCCTAGCAAATAAGCAATGCAATTATAAAGCCAGTCAATAGTGTAACGCCAGCCAACGTGTTCCAGCGATATTTTGAAACTGTAATCTGATCCTACTGTTTCCATCCTCGTGCCTTGCCTGCTCTCCCTTGTTGCATACTGTACTATTTGAGGCCCAGAGGGCAAAGCAAGCTCTGGCTGTTTGTTCATGATCAGAAACTGCATTTGGAGCGAGAGCTCTGCGTGCGCCGCCCACACCACTTTCTTGATAGTTTCTTAAACTTCCAGCTGCTGAAGCCCTGCTGGAAGGCCCTGCAAAACAACAAAAAAAACCCCACAAACTCCACTCCTGCCTTCAGTTTCCAGCTCCTTTTCACTGCGCTAAAAAAAAAAAAAAAAAAAAAAGGCAAAGCCGCGGTCTGCGGAGATCTCCGACTCTGTAGTGTGTTAAAGTCTTGCAGGAAACATATGCGTCTATTAAATTGGAAACAGTTTCTAATGCTGTCAGTTTGCTAAATGTAACATGTTCCCCTGGAAGAAGTGGAGAAGTTTTAATGTTTTTGACTAACTGCACACATCCAAACAGAGTATGTCTGATAAAGCTGGAATGGGCTGCAATAAATATAGCTTAGAATAAATTACTGCCTCATTAAGTAATTGTTTGGAAAAAGGACAGCAGGTTTTCTAGATTACAGCCGTGTTATTAAGGGTGTTTATAATATTAGGAATTCTATCAGGGTAGTAGAACTTAATGCAAGTTTAAATCAGAGGAGCACTTGTTAGCTCGTTAATGCATTAAAGACTACCCTGGCACAACTAGAAGGTGAACAAGACTGCACAGGTTCTGTGCATGGAAAGTTAGCAGGGCACATTGCAAACCATTTGAGGCTGAAGGCAACAGCAAAACCCTCAGCAACTCTATCAACTCCCTTTAGGTACGAAGCAAGAGGGGGGATATAGAGGGGTAACACATCAGGGCTAAAAAGCATTTATTCAGAATAGGTTTTATTCATGTACAGGAAGGCAGTTGTCTTTACTGGAAGAAAAAAAAGAACAGGTTTGGATTAACCAGTAGAACTAATTTCTGTCTCAAAGATCTCAGAACCAAAATGTCAATTCTCACATGTTCTGCTTCAGATGGGACTTCCCATGAGCATCCTTACAACAGCACCCAGAAGATCCAAACAAGCCCCCAACCTGCCCCCTTTTGGTCTTGTCCTTAACTGGAAGCTTCATGAAACAAGCCCTCTATGATTCCTTACGCTGCCTCAGCCCTTCACAGGCCTAGTGCAGACACGGCCCTGCTGACCACCAACCCTGGCAGCGCCTGCTTTGAGGCAGATCAGAGTGGGGGAGTTCCCCCTTCCCAGTACCAGGAGCTGCTTTGCTACGGGTAGCTACTGAGGGGAGAGAGATTTTCAACGAGATGGCAAAGCTGCCCTCACCTCGGGTCACCTCTGGGCCAAATCTTCTTTATATCCTTCCCCAGAATGGCTGTACATTCTGTCACAGTGCCCATGCCACCACACAGGAGCCTCCTCCCCGGGGTTCAGCTTAGCTGAGACTCTGGGCTTCAAAGAACCACCAAAGGGAGTCCAGTCAAGGTTATTCTGAAATTTGGGTCTCCTTGTGGCAGTGTTAAGGCAGCAGCCAGGCCTGCCAAGTGTGAATGAAGTTCTATGGTGGTGTGTACACACGGGCTCACTGGCTCTCTGCCGGTATCAAAAGCTCAAGGACTGGGAGCTGCTTCACACACCTGGGCATCAGCAGCAGGAAATCAGAGCTGCAGTCAAGCAAATTAGGCACAGCACTAGGCCAGATCCTCTCACTTTACTACGTGATTAGCTGATTATTCACCAAACTCTGCTTATTGTCACCCAAAAAATATGCAAGGGCTTCTACACACAAGCCTCGCTGGGATCGGCCAAGCAGGTCCTCCTGGCTCCACATCACATCACTCTTTCTTTCTCCAAGTGTGGCACTCTGGTCCTCCTTGCACAGAAGCAGGAGATGCTGGTCTCACAAGCAAGACCACAGCACAATGAATTCCCCTATCAGTGGACGAGGAGCCATGCCAGAGCCAGAGCACACAGCTCCGTGCCGGGAGAACCAGACCCACGGTCTCTTCCAGAGGTGAAGCAGCAGCAATTAAGATGGCTGTGTGCTGCTCCAGGGCCCAACTGAGCACAGGACTGACTGCCTCCCACTCCTCCCCACTGCAGAGCCAGCAGGCACCAGCACAGTCAAAGTGCTGGCTAAAAAAGAGACACCACACTTGTAAATTAAATTCAAAAGCAATCAGAAAGAGCTAGAACAGCCACCAGAAAGTGACACAGGCTAGGAAACACACACACACTCCCTTTTCACTGCTAAAATTACATGCCTGTAATGACAAGATGCTACTGGTCAGACTCTGAGGGAGAATGATGAAATAGCCAGCCCGGCTGTACCTCCCTCCTCCCCTGCACTGTCGCACGGAACAATGGATTACGGCAACCTTGCGTTGCATTGTACAAGACATCTCCATTGGCACGTGCACGTCACGGGCCAGCTGATATTTTTAGCAATTGTAGACCCGTCTTCACTGGGTGTGTATAATTCCCACAAAGGTTAATGAGGACTGTGTATGCATCCAAGAGAGACGAGACCCCTTTGTGTATAATAAAGGGAGAGTTTTTTCTCACCTATGTATAATTACTTTGCTTGAATCCTATCACAGCATCTTTTTCCCCAAAGGTACCTTGTTTTTCCCCCTTGTCACAGACCCTTAATAAACACATGGGGGAAAAACAATACCCACACTACTGTGGAAAGAACTGAATGATTTGCCAAAAAGTAGGTTATTGCTCTGAAAACAGTGTTGAATAAATTATCACAGTCAAACTGAAAAGCAGCAAATGGCAGGAGGGAAGAAGAAGGAAGAAAAAAAAAACTCTGAAGAAATACATACTGCAAAATGCACCATACATCCCCGCAATGACAAGTCATTTTAGCTGCAGATTTTATTTGCTAACTAGTTTCTCACTACTGAGAGCTAGAAGAGAAAAGAAAGGTGTTTCCCTGGAATTTTTTTTATACTAGCTACACAGCATATGAGTTGTTTTCAACATTTTTGTTTATATGAATTGAACACAGACCTGTAAACAAGTATATTCTGTGAAAAAGCACCCACTCACCCCACAAGTTTCTCTTAAAGAGGTGAAAAGGCTGTTGGATGTTCCTCCACCACCAGTGAAAACAAAACAAACAAACAAAAAAAAGGTAGTTAAAGTTTGACATGAAAGTCTGCTGAGATGGTGTTAAATGATGTTAACACTGATGATAACACTGGTCTTTCAGTCCAGTGTACTAGAGCTCTTGCATTTGTTGAAATACAGCATATGTTCTCATGTCCTCTGAAGGAGCCTTCTGAAAACTGATTAAAGGGAACTTTGGCCAGCCTTGAACTCTTCTCAACCTGTAAGAGCTATGAGTTCGAGAGGAAAGACATTGCACTTTTCACGGCACCCGCTTGATTTCACAATGGAAACTACTACACAAAAGTGATGCTCTTTAAAACAGCCACCATGGGATCCATGTAACTTCTACGTATAGCAATTTAAACATTTTCAAGTAAGCCATTTAAGCCTAGATGGCGACACCCTTTAAACAGCATATTTTGACAACATGTGTATTAAATCTGTATTTCGAAGCATGCTCAGTACAAGTCAATTATCACGGAACAAACAAACGTAACCACAAAATAAGTCTTTGGAAATTGGGAGTGGAAAACACAGAAGGAGAACAGCTCAGGTAACCAAATGTCCTAGACTTCATATTCAGTCAGGCACAACCCCATTCACCTCACCCAAGATAGTGTTACACTGATTTTCCCCACAATTAAAAGAAAAGGCCTTGCCCAAGCACATATGTATCACATATGTTCCCCTGCCTGCAAGGGGAAGCAAACCAGCGACAGGAAGCTTGACACAGTGTGTTACACACAGAGAAAACATTCTCCTCTCCCCTATTCATTCACAAGTTATTTGTGGAACACTTTAGTTAGGGGAGGAAAGGGTTGTTTAGAAAAGCCAGTTTTGCCGAACAGATGGGACAGGAGGGTAAGGGGGAGACAGCGAGCCAGGTCACAGGAGGGTAACCTAAGCAGGTTATTGTACCCCTGGGACAGCCAGCACGAAAGCACCTCGGTCAAAACCCCTCTGACCGCAGCACAGACTACAAAAGCCCAGGGCCCTCCTTCGACACAGGGCCAGGCACAAGAACTGACCAGCAACAAGTCACACCATGACAAAAATGCTGAAATTAGAGGGGTTTCTCACACATGAACAGTGGGTAAGCAAAATGTTACTACTGTTTAAAACAAAACAAACAAAAAAAACAAAAAAAAAACAAAAAAAAAAAAAAAAAAAAAAACCAAAACAAAAAAAAACACTGTGGTTTGCACAGAAATGCCAGTCTCCTATCTTGATGAAATGTGTATTTTAAAAATATGCAGATGATATGCATGCACGTGTGCATGTACCTACTAAACCCTTTTTCCAAGGGAGAAAAAAAGTGCCTGTAAAAACACATGAAAAGTAAAGTTTGTGGAGGCACCGGAAGATGATGATGTATTACTGAATTAGGATTTGAAACTTAATTTTGCAGCTACCTGAAGTTAAGACAAAGCTGCCTTTAGGCATCTCAAACTAGTCAGACCTGCTGTAGCAGTTGCACAGTCTGCTTCAAATATGCCCTCCACGCTCCTTTCAACCTCACCCCAACATATATCCGCATAGTTTACCTCCAATCACGGGTGGTTCTTTCTATAGTGCAGTTCACTCAACCTTATTGCCTGCCTGGCACGACAGAAAGAGTTTTTTTAAGACTAATGTTACAGGCTACTGTCAGAAACTGTGAGAAAACAGCCATATTAACTGCTACATTTCCATTAAAGATAAGTCTGGATCAAACAGTACAAGGGTTTCTGGAGGGGAATGGAAAATCTGGGATCAAGAAAACAGTTTTAATTGTTACAGATCCTCCGAGCGTGTTTTAGGGCGAGTTCAGATCTTTCCACCAATTCAGGGTTCCTCTGAAAAGGGAACTTCTTTTTTCTGCTACTTCCATATACTGCCCAGTTTAAAAAAAAAATTAAAAGAAAACAAACCACATTTGCACTTTTCTCTTTGTATCCTACTATATTAGGAATACAATTTTTACTCTAAATTCGCTGGAAGCAAGCTGTCAGATGAAATCCAATACATCTTACTGGTGTGAATGCAAAGTAAACAGGTTTTGGCTCCTAATAATTATACAGACTGAGACTCATGTCATTCAATGCCACTTAGAACTCAATTCTAGAGTCATATTAAGGAGAAACTCCTCTTTTAGACCACTGCTCTTCAAAATACTGATCATGTCATACAGGTTGTGAACTTCAGACATTACATGGCAACACCTATGATTTTATGCACCAAGCAGAGGAGAGCACTGAACCAGGCCCCTCATTTGGAAGGACACTGGTCTGAACTTGCCTAAAGCAGGACTCTGACCATGGATTTACTATCACTGCAGCACCCTGAATCCAGTCACTGATTTGGTGGTGGCTGCTTTCTCACCCGAGCTAGATGAGCCTCCACCCTCAAAGGGACACGTGAAAACCGAAAACTTGCTCTCTGGTGACTTCACAGTTTCTTTTTTTGCCCTTTCAAGCCTTCCTGCTCCTAGTCACAACTTCAAGCCCTATCTGAAGATACACCCAATGCCCCTGCAGACTGCCCCAGCTCTCCCTTGGAAATGCCCCTCAAATCAGCTCTTCCCCACCCCGAAAATCCCCTCTGCGCTGGAGGAATCTCCCAGCCAGCACATCTTCACAGCTCCTCCTGGCCACTTAGCAATGACACCCAGTGTCTGTCACGTTCATCAGGAGCCATCGGTGGAGAAAACCTGGCAGTGCAGTTTCTGTTCTGCACAGTGACACCCCGTTTAACACCCCTACAGCCTTAAGACAGAGGGCAGGGACCCTGCTGTGACACATCCAGGCCTGTTTCTCCCACTAAACTTCTGCTGTCTCCCAGCCACACATTTGCTTTGGACTTCAGTTTAGGCTTGACTTCAGCACATCCAACAGCAACGTTAGCACAGCCATTTACAGGGCTTCCTTTCCCCACTTGTGCTGAACAGTTCAAGCATTGTTATCTTATTTTTTTGTTAGAGTGTTTGCCTTGGTAATGCTGAACAAACCTGAAGCTTCCACTACAGCAAACACAAAAATTGACTCTGTTTATAGAAGAAATAAAGAACTAACACACGTCGAGGGTCTCTCTCCATTTATAGAGAATAGGCAACCTCTTCATGACAGCACAGCGTCTCTGATTGGTGAAAGTTTAAAAATCAAAAGAAGTGGCAGAAAACATGCAATTATATCCCCCTGAAGAAAATGAGCGCTGTACTCAGATTGGCAAACTTCATCTTCCACAAACCATTAATTAGCAAAAGATTCATCAACACTAAAGATCTGTAGCTCAGTGCCAACCTGCTCACACTGAAGCTGGACCTTGCTCTCTCCTTTGGAACGCTCCTGATCTTTGGACTTGGTAACTGAAAGCTGCTGTTTCTGGCACTGATTCGCGTGCGTGTGTGTGTTAAGGAACCACTGCAACTGGAGCTGCCTCCTCGCGAGCCAGTTACACACATAAAGCTGAGTTAAAAGGAGGTGTCTCTCTTGCTATCCAGCCCTTATAAGAAGTAGATCACCAGAAGACTACTTACACTTTCAAAGTACTGCATTCCCCTTGTTTGACAGATTACACTTTAAGATGTTACATAAAAGCAAAAATAGTCACAAGTATTTTGGATCACCTGTCTAGTGTTAGCGCTGCCAGGGATGAACTGTGCCAGGAGTGCTTTACATCAGCGTGAAAAAAGTCAAGAGTTCCTTAAAAAAAAATGTTTTCCCTATGAAATATTTATTGAAAAAACAAAAGCAGCTAGCGTAAATGATGGCAAAACCCTTCAAACCAGATATTGCATAAAATCTGCTGTACTTCATGGAGACTAAAACAGAAATAATATTAGAATATGAAATTTGAGGTTTTCCTCGCTATTAGGACATTATCTCCAACTCCTTGATGCCTCTCAGGCAGACAACTCAAGCACCTGGAACACTTATGTTATTATTTCCACCAAAACACTGCAAAACTCATTATTTCACCTTTCCCACTAAAATAAAAGCAGGTGTACAAAGGCATACAATTACAACTCTTAATAAATCAGCACCTACAGATGTATTTAATGCTCTTTAAGACTGCTTCATCTGCAGACAAAACCTGAAGGACCTATGGCTATCAAGTTTCTTTTTGTTTGCTTTCAATCAGCTTCAGAGGAAAAGAAATCAGCTTGACACAAAAATCAAAGTGGTGTTTTAATATGCACAAAGTCTAGCTCCATTCGTTAGCAGTCCAATCCAGTTCCTGCAGAAAAGGAGTGGGTGGTTTTTGCTACCAACTTAAATGGAAGCAGGATCAGTCAGGAAAGGAGGAATATCTCCAGCTGTTACGTTAGATGCTGCAATACTTGCCTGGACAATGGAAGTATTTCCAAGGACACTCTCTCAGATACCTGTCTGGCAGCACAAACTGCTAGTCCTCCTCCTATCTCTACCACCACCACTAGCTCATTATGTTAAATCAGATTCCAAAGATACCATCTTATTATGTAAAAATGTATGCATTTTAACTCCAACCAGAGAGGGCTACTTTCAACTTACCCTGCTAAATCAACTGGCTAATTTCTCCATCAAGAGAAGTACAAGCAGCAACAACTTTTAAGAAAACACAATTCATTTTTATGGCTTGTTTCACCACGTGAAAGCTTCCTGTTCACTTCAGATCCAAACTGAGGTGCCTCTGTCAATTTTGTACCCTGTGAGAAGTCCGTAAGACATGGGCACCTTCATTTGTGCAGATGAACCCCTGAAATTATCAGAATAAAAAGGCAGAAAGTCTCGTTTCAACTCACACACACAGGCAAATGTTTACTCATCTGAGAGACACAAGCATAAAACTGGTGTTTGGGGTAGCCAAGCCCCCTCCCACCGTTGTTTGAGCAATAGCACATTCTACGGTGGCCAAATCCGGCACCCACTGACGGCAGCAAGAGTCACCCCGATGACTGCACCAGGCACGAGATGAAAAAGCCTGGACTTTCCTGCTCCCGAGAGCTTTGCATCTGCCTGAGCACACGCCGCCACACGCAACAGCTCTGGCGTGCCGCACTGAAGTTCGGGCCAAGAAGCTGCCGGGGGGGGGGGGGGGGGGGGGGGGGGGGGGGGGGGGGGGGGGGGGGGGGGGGG
>JAYRBT010000114.1:15441093-15476519 GCA_036023395.1 Myiotriccus ornatus
AGCACACTCCGCCACACGCAACAGCTGGGGCGTGCCGCACTTATGTTCGGGCAAAGAAGGTGACAGCCCCCCCCCCCCCTCGGAGGGAGATAAAATGGGCAGATTTGCTTTATTTTACACCGGCAGCTGACCCACGGCCGTAAATCAGCCACCAAGGGGCCCACTGGACACCACACAATCCCTCTCATAGATTTTTAACAAAAGTGGCCCTGGTTTTTCCAGCTGTGGTTCACAAAATGCAAGAAATGACAGCAGGTAACTGTATTCCTATTTTCATGCTTAAGGAGAACTTATCTTTCCACACCGCGACACGAGTACAGCAACAAACGCTCTAAATCAAAGCGGCATCGCAAAAGGACTTTTTTTTCAAGCGCTCACCCACCCTGAAAAAAATCCTAATAAAGGTATTTTTCGCCACCGCTTCCAAAAGATGAACCATCCTGCCCACAAAAGCTCCCCCCCCAACCCAAACGCCTGTTTCTCGTGCTGGCGGTGCTCCCAAGGAAGACCCATGAGCGCTATCGCTCAGGGAAAAGACCGGCTAATCCCCTGCCCTACCACCAACCCCTGAGAGGGCCAGGCAGCGGGGCCAGCCGGGTCCTGCCCAGCCATATGTCAGCTTTGCCACAGCGGAGTGAAAGTCTCCCCCAGGTCCTTTTTAGCCCTCCCGGCACCACGGCACACACTCCTCGGGGCTCCCCAAAGCCCCCGCTCCTGCTGGGAGAGCGGGGCGAGGCTGCAGCCCCCCGGCTCCAGGGGCGCAGGAGAACTTACCGCGGCGGCGCCGCTCGCCCGGCGGCGGATGGAGCCCGGCTCCGGAGAGCACAACCGATTAAAACCGAGCACACCTCGATTAAAAAAGTGTATTCCAGCTCTCCGCACCTGCTTCGGGGCCCGGGATCCCCGCGCATCGGCGGGGAAGGGGGCGTATTTTAAGGGCAACTCCGCCGCTCTCCCCTCCTCTGTTCATCTCAGCACGATTCTCCCCCCCTCTACACCCTCCCCCGCGGAGGAGAGGGGGAGGATCCCCGCCCCGAGCTCCTCTGCCCGGGCACCAATTTAAAGGTGGAGATAAAACAAGCCCCGATGACTCGCAAAGCCAGAGGGGGGTGCGTGGGGGTGTCGCCGGCCCCTGCCCCCCCGCATCCCCCCAGCACCACTCACCACATGCAGCTCCACCTGAGAACTAAAGCATGGAGAGGGGGAGGTCGGAAACTCTCGCCCTAGAGCAGCTCCATATGTCGCTCCTCGCCGCGCCGCTCCGGGGAGGGGCCGGGTGGGATGGGATGCGGAGGAGGAGGAAAAGAGGAGGAGGAGGAGGAGGAGGAAGAGAAGGAGAAGGCAGGAGCAGGCGGCGTGAGGATTTAAGCCTCCGCTCTGCCCCGGCGGCTGCGATCACGCAGCATTATACAATGGAGGAGGAGGAGAAGAAGGAGGGGAAGGAGGAGGAGGAGGAGGCACCAGCCCCGGCACCCAGCACTTGCCGCCAGCACTGACGACAGGGGCGGCTCCAGCGAGCTCCTCACCCTCCGGACCGCGTCAAAGCTCCGCCTCGGCCCCGGCCTTCCTCCCCCGCCCCCTACTCCCCCCCCCCCCCGCCGTTCCTCCTCCTTCTCCTCCTCCTCCTCCTCCTCCCCCGCTCCCTCTCCCGCGGCTCCCCGCGCTGCCCACGCGTGCCCCGGCCCCGGGTGGGCGGCGCGGCCCCCGCAGCCGCCGGGGCTTCCCCGAGGAGCGCCGGGCCGGCACAAAGGATGGTGCCAGCGCGCCCCGACCGCAAATATGACAAGTATCCCCGCTATCCGCTGGCGGGGACACGGCCAGGGGACGGGGCTCGGCCAGCGGGGCTGGCACCCAGGTCGTCCCGGTACCCCCCAAAATTACCCCCACCATCACTACCTCCGGTCAGCCTCCGGCTGGGCCAAGCAGAGCTGCGGCTTTGGGGGAGTGGGGATAAAACCCGGAGCGCTGGCGGCCGCCCCCCGCCCCGGGAGCTCACCTGGGAGCCGAGGGAGGCAGCGGCCCTCGTCCGTGGAATCCTCGCTGCTAATTTGGGCTGTGCAGATACCACCGAAGCACAGAAATGAGGCCAAACGGAGATGTTCGAGCGCGCGAAGACTTGGGGGCAGGGGGGGAGCGCTCGGCACCAGGCGCTATCTGGAAAGAAGACGATTATTTTAAGTCACCTCAATGACTGTCTTTCGAAAGGGGCTGTAATCCCAGCCGGCTCTGTTAAAGGCGATTCAAACACCTTACAGTTTTGGCTGCAGCCCCAGCGGCATCTCTGATCGTTCCGGCCTTTCATGTTCCACTAAACCGGTTGTACTTCGGGACAATAAAGCTTTAAGACCTAATATAAAGGCGATTATTAGTCATTAATATCACGACTCGTTTAGGTATTATGCTCAAAACGATCTGTAATGATTTGTGATCAATCAAGATGATGGTCTTGTTAGAAATTTAAGTTCAGTTCTCAGTTAGAAAAGGAAAAGAAGGATAGTTTTAGAGGGAAGGCTTCCTTAACCTGAAAATTGTATCTGACAAAAATCCACAAAGGAAAAGTAACTCCAAACAATTGAAACAGTGAATCTGCCAAAATAAAAGGAGATTAAATGATGATTTTATGGATTCTTAAAATTGTAATTGGAAAGATCCCCATCTAACTGATGTTTAAACACTAGGCACTTCAGAAAATACTCTGCTGAAGTCACTAAAATGGGAGAAAAGTGCATCAGACCTAAAACCTGACATTTTACTCTCCCAGTTCGGAGGCCTCAGCACACCTTTCCCCTTCCACCGGTGCTATCAGCCATTCCTTTGAGGAGATCCAGGCTCTCTCATCCAGTATCTGCAGCACAGAGGCAGCCCTGAACCAATCTGCAAAGCCATTCACGAACCGTTTACTAAATTTTGACAAGTGATTTGCGAATCGCCCAGGAGCCGGCAAACATTAAAACCAGAATTCCCTCCTGGCTGGATACTTTCCAGCAGTAAGGCACTGAAATTTGGTCCTTCTACTCGGGGGAAACAAGTCTCTTCCCAAAATCGCAACGAGTCATAATAAAATCACTAAATAAAAGGAGAAGGTTCATTCTCTTCGGGGGGGCCTGGGTGGTATCTGTTCATCGGGCCTCTGCCTACTCAAAAGCCACGCGGAATATTTGCAAAACTTGCAAGTCAGATTCACTGTATTTCAGAGCCACACTCTGCCCTCCTTTACACTGGATTTGTAACACAGCAGGATCTGGCCTTGCATAACCGCGCTGTGGATGCGCCCAGCCGAGCAGTGCCTGCCTTCCGGAGCTCAAAGTCCGCAGCAGGTTTACAGTCCCCGTGCCTGGGTGTGTGCACGCTATCGCCGGCACCAGAGGCAGGACCACAAACATTTGCTAAATAAGCAGCTGGGCTCCAGCCCCGATATGCACAGCCCTGATCTCGCCGTGTTACACTCGGCAGTAAAGAGCCTGAGCCTGTGTCATCCGAGTTTTAAACGCTCCTGGCTTTGCTAGGTCGCTCCAATTTTACACCAGCACAAGACAAATCTCACTACCCCTTCTGTTTCCTATTGTAACTCTCCCAGGCCTTTCTTGCAGGAGTTTACAGTCACACTGTAACTCAGATTGTTCCTCTGGACATGACTAGTACAACCTGCATCCACACTGAGCTGCACTCTCCGCTGAGCATAGGTCACGATACGGGTCGATAGGAATAGAGCTCCTTCCTATGCTCCGCACACAGCAGAGGCTCCATCCTGGCGGGACGAGGGCTGGGCTACGCAAGGTGAATATTCCTCCTGCCGACTGCTGCTCACGTGGCCTCACAGCTGATCTAACGAGACCTTTCTGGCCAAGAAACTCCACTCTGCAGCTTTGGAGCAACCTGACCAGGAGGTGCCTGCAAGACCCAAACGCAGTTTGTCTGAGCATGTTAATAAGCCCAGAGAAACAGCCTGCAACTGAGCCACAGAACACTGTGCTAGGAAGTGTGGAGAGGTTTCCAGAGCCTGCAGGAGTGAGGGGGGATAGTCTGCATGTCTGCAAGGAGGAGCCACCCAAAACACATCCCGTTTTCCGAAGGATGCACACAAGGGCTTCCTGGGGAGCAGCGGCACAGACGTGACTGTGCAGTCATAGCCTTGACACAGGCCCTGCTCACACATGAAGGTTGGACTTGATGATCTCGGAGGTCTCTTCCAACCCAATTAATTCTATGATTCTATGAAGACAACATGCTAAAAGAGAAGGAACCAAGCTGTGTTCTTCTGCAGCAGTACTGACCTGATGTGGACTACAGGCACAGTCTAAGTGCAGCCTTGTCTTTGAGCAAGGATGGTCAAAGCCTGTCTGATTGAAGAGGTCAGGTCTCATGAAGATCATTCAAAACCCCTCCTTGCCTTGAAGATAAATAAATAAATGAACAGAAATCAAAGACTGGAAAGACTGGGAGGGGGGAAGAGACATGGGCTTCATCAGCAATTCATTAGAAATACTACGGACTGGCAGGTAATCTCTGCCCATAAACACGTGTGCTAATTAGGAAAGAGCAGCAAAGTTTGGTGTGCTGGAATGTTGGCATCCTTCACATTTAAAAAAAAAAGGGGGGGGGGAGTGAATTGCTTCCTATGTTTCTAATTTCATCCTTGGCCTTTTTCTTTCTAATTGCAGCACACATGAGTACTATGAGATTTCATCAGGTAATTGTACAACAGGATTTCGTTTTCTACCCGGATGTTTTTGCCTTAGTGCACTCAGGAGCTGGCAGGTAAATACCTAATGCTGCCCCCAGAGCAGGCAACGTTTTGCAAATAAAGACCCCCTCAGCACTGGTAACTTGGGGAAAGCTAAACAAAGGGCCTGCCTACAGCCAAAGCTGCTTGTTTGTAGTGCTCGAGCAGCGCTCTCCCCACCAACCAACGCGGGTCTCCTGGGTAAGAAGGAAATCACACTGCATGATTAAACACCCCTAGGACCTCGTGCCATCTCCGTTCAGGCCAGCTCAGGGGTCAGTACTGACCTTCCAGAGCAGGGCCCTTCTCATGCAAGGCCCAGCCACAAACAAAAACAAGCTCCTCAGTTAAAAAAAAGGGGGTGCGGCATTACTGTGGTCTGTACCTGTACACGAGCAGGGAGGGACCTGCACCTGTGAGCTGGGCTGCTTTCCTTGGGATTTCAATGGCTTTTTTCCCCTCCTTTTGCTGGTGCAACTCTTCCACTGTAACAAGGTTGCCCCACAGATCCCAAGGCACCGAGGAGTTGGTTAAAACAGAAGGAAGGAATGCTCTGCCCTTTCTCACTCCAATTTTAGCTCTCTTTCTCCCCCCCTCCATTTTCTGCTTTAGTTCATGTTTTTCTCCTTTAATGTTTTTGTGGCAGTAGGAGAAACACCGTTCCCTAGAATGCATAATATGCTTAATTATCATTCTCTGTTAGTTCTCTAGGAAAAAAAACCCTACAGGAGAAATCAGTTTAATTAATGAGTATGACCAAATGCAGCCTTAGTTCTAATGCAGTATCATATATTATATGTCCAGTTGGGCAGTTGATCTTCTTTGGGTAAAATGAACAGAGATGCAAAAAAACCAGGAAGCTCATTAATCAATATTCTGAGTGAAACCACCCCCTCTTTTTATAGTTATTCCAAGCTTCCCACAGATTTCAACGACAATGTCCAGTTCCCAAATACTGCTTTTGGCTTTGGTAACACAGGATTGGGCCTGTCCAGTCTACTAATGGAAAGCTATTGCTTGCCAGCACCAAGGGTTGTGCCACATGGTAAATTCATTAGGTAATTAATTAAAAAAACAAACAACCCTTAACTCCAAGATAGCTCTCAAACAGCCATACCCAATAAAAATCCCCAGCGCCTGTGAAGGACAAGGGTAGTAAGGTTTGTTCTGAAAGTAAGATTTGGTGATTTAGATGCTTTTCAAAAGGGCTACTCTTCACATACTAAATTATTAAGGAAATATTATGGAACAGGATTATCAGGAAAGAAAAAAAAATGCAGTGTGCATTAGCTGGCTTAGTCAGAGGAGGTTTTGCTGCATTCCTCACGCACGGAGATGACTCCCTCCCTCTGTAATTCCCTGTGCACTCCCAGTCCTCTGGAGACTGTTGATGTGCATCATCCTTGCTCCAGCTGAAAGACTGTCCTCTGACAGGAGTTTGGGCTCCCTACCATTGCTGTATGTCTTCTCACATCTTTTTGCCTTTTTATAAAAATCCATGTTCTTTCCCAAATCCCATTAAGGCTGCATCACTTGCAAGATGTGCTTCATTTCTGGCCCAGGCCAGACTGTTCACACTGGTTCTGTTTGTACAGCACACAGGCTCCTAAAACAGTCTACCCTTTCCATTCTTGCTTCTTGTGACACCGTGAATTGTACTCTGCACTGAGCCACGTTTTAAACAATTTTAGGCTGCTTTTCTTTCCCTTTCAGTGCTCACTCTGCAGTCTCTATCAAAAGCACAAGTCATTCTTTTCTGGAACACTTGGTTACTTTTTTGGAGAGAGGCTATGCTGATGTCCTGATATTCATCTCATACTGGGGCCAGTGGATTAAGAGGGGAAAAAAATCTGCATATAAAACCAAAGCCTCTGTTTTACAGCTGAGGAGGGAATACTCCTAATCAAGAAAAAACACAGAAATGGGGGGGGGAAATACAGAGATGGCCAGTATTCAGGCCTAATTAACCACTGGTGTAAACAGATGTCGCTGCAATCAAGCCAGAAGACTTCAGGCCACCCACCAGTCTTGAGCAGAAACCCAACGTGAGCCTGAAAACCTTGACAACATGGGGCTGTCAAACATGCAAGCCACACATGCTTCAGTACAGAGGTCGCCACCATGTCCCTTGTGCTGATGGACCACCTGCTCCTTGGTCACCAGGGGAGAGCAGCTCTACTGGTCTGGATTACCGTGTGCGCTGCAAGTGCCACAACCCTTTTCCGAAGCAAAGCTACTCCTAACAAAGCTCTACGTGGAGACATAAATTTCTGGGGCACACATGCCCCCTGCACCCTTCTTAAGCGCTCTTGAAACCTCAAAAGAGGCCTGGCTGCACGGGCAAGTTGGAATACGTTTAGCACTGCTCAACCCTGCTGGAGACGCCAAAGGCTTGACAGACCCAATGGGGCCACCAGTGGGGTGACTGGAGGCTTCTAGAAGCGGATGTTCCTGCTCAGATTTGTTGCATGAAAGCACTGTGCAACAGCAGCAACGAGCTGCAGGCTGGGAGGGCACAACCAAAACGGTGTTGTGGCTACAGTGTCCATGTAGAGTGTACAGTGGCTCGGGGTGTTACAGAGCACTGCAATATGTCATGCAGGACTTAAAACCACATCACCGGAGTTTAACGTGTGTGTGCTCAGATGCATCACCGAAAAAAAGGAAAAAAAAAAAGAAGGAAAAAAAAAGCCAACAACAACAACCTATTTCAATCCTTATTTACATGAAAACACGAGTTAATACACCAACATCCAAATGAACGCACCCACCTCTAGAGCTGCTTCTGCTGGCTGGAATACAACCTGTAGAGCATATTAAATGCTCCTACACAGTTTTGGGGGCTTGGACCTCTTGTTTGAAACTATTTTCTTAGAGCCTCTAGATTCTTAACAAATAGGATAGAGGCATTTTCAAACTAATTCAAATTTGCAATGATAAATCCTTTCTCTGACTGTCCCAGGTGCAAAATTTTTCACGGACAATGTTTATCTGTGCTCCTTTCAGACAGAGGTTTCTGAGGGTCTAATTTTAAGTAAACACTGAGTGACCTACACCACTTCTTTAACAAAAAAAAAAAAAAAGCAAAAAGCCAAAACCAACAAACCCCAATAAAACAGAAGTTGAATCTGCAGGGCCAAATTTAGAAGAGGAAGAAAAAAAAAAAAAAAGGAGCTGGCAAAAAACCTAGCACAAGAACATCAAATGTAGCAGCATAAACTCCCACTGCCATTCTGTTCCTCTACAAATAATTGAAGATCATATAGAACTGAACTCATTGAGTCAATGCAGTGAATGCACAAGTCTTTCTGTTTTAACCCTTCACAAAATGTGTTATTTCGTATGTTGTGTGCAAAGAGGAGATTAAAAAAAAAAAAAAAAAAGACTGAATGAGTACATCAGATGCTTTTAGTGACTATGCCTGTGGTAATGATTCATTTTGTCTCTCTACATTCCCTAGTGCTTGCACGGCTAAGAGTCAGCAGAAGCTCATGCTCACACTGTATGTGCAGGTAAACAGGCTGTGGGTGATGTCTGTATTTCTTAACTCTACCTAAAACCACCCCTGCAACGGTCAGAAATACATTTTACCTTTCTGAAGAAAAAAGGAACTGCAAAAATTAATTTAAGTTCTCCTCTAACCTTTTTTTTTTACTGTTCTTTCGCTTTAAAGGAAGCTGTTCATTTTTAGTGACCATTAGCCAAAGGCTAAAAGAGGTTTACACCTAATTAGTGTTCTGAAGCAAAGATGAAACACTAAATCACTGCAAACCCACCCAGCATTTAGGTTCTACCAACAGGGCAAAGAAAAAGAGCTGAAAATTCACCATTTATCATCACAGCCCATCTTCCTTTCGCACCTCTTAATGCTCTCTTTCTTCCTCCCACAGTGTCTCTGGGGTGCTAATGTCCTTGAAATGTGGCAGGGGGTCTAGAAGAGGGGAGAGGCGGCTCTCCTGTCCGGTCACACCCATCTGACACAGCATGTGTGGGCATTTGCCGAGGTGGAAAAGGAAAAAAAAAAATAATTTGGGAAAATAAAAAGAGAGATGTCGCGGACAAGGATGGCACGGAGCTCGGGGAGAAGATGCTTCATGTGGCATAGTGCTCCCTCTGTGACAGCCATGAGCAGCTCTCTCAAATAAAGCAATAATTCTCCCCTTTTTTGTTTCTTTTAAATTTTGGCCTTGGTGAGGGAGCAAAACAGAACTTGATGGGATTATGGAGGGGAATAAGTCAAGGAAAAGGAGTAGACCCAAGAAACAAGGAGGAAGAGTTGCATCCCCACTGACGGTACTGCTACTGAGTCCAGGCCATTCTCTGGACAGCTGCAGAAGAAAATAACATGAGGTGTATCACTGGGCCTTCCCCTGCTTCTTCTCCCAACCACAAGAAAGAAAAGGGATGGGCAGAAGGCTCCTAAACGCCTCTCTTCCACACAGATCCACTTTCCTACAGAGGTTCAGCTTTACAAGACACTTTCTATCAGATTCATTTGTGGAAGGAAAGATGCCAGTGACTGTCCTGAGCCATAACTGCTGCCTGTGGAGTGAAGGACCTGCCCACGAAGGCAGGTAGTGCACAGAAAGGCACCAGCCTATTTGTAGTAACCGTGCAGAAAGAGGCACCCTCTGCAAGAGGCTCACAGCGAGGGGCCAGCCAAGCCACGGAGGGATGATTGTCCATCTGCTACCCCTCATGCCCCAGTGCATTTTCTAATCATCCACACCCAAGGGACATTCCTAGTGTGACTCCTGCTAAGCAAAAAAGTCACAATAAACCCCATTTGCTTTGCTTGCTTACCTACTACAACAATAGTGTTATTTTTCAGGTTAAATCCTTTTCTTTTTTTCCTTTTCCCCCTGAATCTGCTCTTTGCCAATTTTCCTTTACTCTTACTGGATGTTCAGCCCCTGCCATAAGAACAAAAGGAGTTAAGCAGGTGTCAAAGTGCTGATAATTTGACTCCACACACATACCCAAAATACTGTTCCCAAGCAGGTTAGCACACAGAAACCTCTGTTTGCTGGCAGCAATCTTCAAAGGAAACTCTTTCTCATCTGAGCAGCTGGGAAAGTGCAAGTGCTCACTCCTTACTCTAGTTGTGGGGTTCACAGAAAGAACATCGGTGCATTGCTCCTAGCAGCAAAAAGGGAGGCCTGGCATTTGATGGATTTCTTTTGGTTTTAAAACCAGAACAACCTAAACCAAACCACCTCTGTTAGAGAAACATGGCCTTCCGTGAGATGTTCAGATGAAAGTCTCCAGGCTCCCAACAACTTTTTTGCTCCCTGCTGTTCACGGCTGATGTGGGCAAAATAATGAGAAGGAAATGCATTTGTTGTTTTGAGCCCTTCTTCCTTTCATTTAGCAAAGATTCCCCCCTAAATAAATGAAAGTGGGGACATCTTGGAATAAGCCCTAGCAAAATTTTAATCACACTTTTTCTTCTTGCAAGCGAGCCGTCATTCAGTAGCTAGGTGGTTCTAAATAAAGAACTCTAGTCAACAACAGGAAATAACTCCCACAGAAAAAAAGGGCAGAATACAAACTCGCAGCAACTCTCGTACATAGCTCACAACGGCCTTTTGTTCCGTGCACATTAAGTCCAAAATCTTTACTTTTCAGAACATGTTCTTACTCTAAGTAATTACACCTTATTTTTAACTTGTCGCGAGTATGGATCCCTTCCTTGCCTTTCTCCCCCCAAAAAAGTTACATTAAGAGCAGGAAAATCACAAGCCATTCCCATTTTTCCTATTTCATTTAATAAGTGAGGACATTCTAGGAATGCCACACGACGACCAGGATTTTAAAATATTCAGATGGTGGGGGTTTTATCTTTTTTTCCCCTTTTTCTTTTTTATTTTTTTTTCAGGGGGAGGTGCACTGCTGTGTTCTCAGCTGCAAACAGTTTACATCCTTCACAACGTTCAGAAACCACTTCATGTTCAGAAAGTACAAAGCACCTGGTCTGTGGGAGGGGGATGAAGGAGAAACCACACATCGCCAGCCACTTTTTAAAAACTCCGGTTAGTGTCTAGAATCATCAGCTTTTAAATTACACAACTCATCATGGGCCAATGACTGAGCGCAGACACCAAGCACAACACCCAAAAATGCTCAACCAAATTCCCCGAAAGAATACACTGGTTAATTCCATCTGGCTTTGAGAAAGTGGTTTTGGTGTGTTGAGGAGGGAATTTTAAGATGGCTGCTGCCTGTTAGCTGCCATGGATAGATCCCTGCAGGAGGTGGGAGAGCTTCTTGAGGAACGTGGCTATGATTTGTGGCAAGTATCTTCTGGAACACAAGCATGGATACAGCAGATTTTAGTGGCCAGCTGATTCCAGCATTTCCCCATCAAATCACCTTATGTGGCTCTGTCACGCTGCAACCTACCTGTAAAACCAATTTCCATTTTAGAAATTAATCTCGTTTGAATTATACAGCTGCAAGAACCAGGGTTTACAGTTCCAGACTGGATTTTTGTAGCTGGAGTATGTGAACTGGCTCACTGTGCACATGTGTGTTGCTGTGTGTTCGTGTGCACATGCACCATCAAAAGTCTGCAGGAAGAGCAAATCAAATTTGCTTCCTAATGCACAATAAACACACAGGCTGAAGCAACTCCACACTCAAATCCAGCCCAGAATAGTTGGTGGTTGTATTATAAAGTCCTTGGCAGTGGGTGCAAACCTGAACTCGCAATTACAGCCTTTTCTGGTTTAGAAAATAGACGCCACTGCTGAGAGGTCTGGACTCCTTTTGAACTTTCAGAAAGGAATAAAAATCGACGAGGTAAAGTATCCTAGAGCAGCTGTCCCACTGTTTCCCAGCCCTCACCCATTAGGTTAAATACTACAGCGATTTCAGTGGGACCAGCACACTTTAAAAGATGTAGTCTCTCTGTCTTTTTCTCTCTCTCACTGAATGATATTTCTGCCCACATGCACTGACACATACAGTGTCTAACAAGGCTGTGATTCATTTTCAGTTCTAGTCATGCTCACAAGGGATGTAGCACACTTGCTGTGCCTTCAGGATCTGCGTAATTTAGCTTCATTTTCTCTGCCCCCACCCTGCATTAAGTGAAGTTCCAACAAAGCCAAGTCATCACCCACCAACTCCCCCTCCCACCTGCCTGGGGGATGTGTACAGCAGGAACCTGAATAATAATAATAAAATTAAATTAATTTTTTAGAAAGAGAGAGGAGGGGATGAGAGCTTGAGAAATATCGTGAATTGTTAGAAAGCTTTCTAACAGTGAACAATGTGAGTGAATAATGATAATGGGATGTATACTACCAGATCACTGAAGCAGCTGTATCAGTCCTGAATCATCTCCCCATACGTGTTAAAAGCAGCACTGTGTCTTGCATCATGCACGTTCATGCTAAAAACTGATTGACATTAAACCTGAATCCCTGATTTATAAAGGCAAACACCTCCTCAGCCTCTCCCACGGTAACCCTGTAGTGACCATTCACTTGTCCCGTCCTTTGCAGTCGCTTTGACCAGGCACAAATGTCAGCACGTCCCAACTGCGAACTTCCCTTCACCCAGTGGCCACCATCCATCATGAATTACACACGGTGGTTTTGTGATACAAATTACAAGCTGCTTCTGAACTAAACTCCATGTATTTGAGGCATAAGGCCAAGCTGGAACAAAGTGAAAGACAGGCTTTTTATTTGATAAATCTCATTATCTCGCTGGCATTCAAAATTCATCTCAGACACAGAAATGAATCGCAAAGTAGTTCTCCAGTTACTTTGAAGAGCCAAGATGTTTTAATGCGTAAGTTAAAATGTGTTTACACTCCCATTGCACTAACATTTCTAGCTCTCCTCCACCTTCAACCTGGAACTATGTTCTGATGGAACAGAAAACTTGATTTTCGGAAGAAAAACAAGTCAACCGCATTTCTTCAGCAAAGATCCACAGACAAAAGTGAATCACTGCAGACTCCTTCAAGCAGATCTTAGTGATCTTAATCCCTAACCAGTGACACAGGGAAAAAAGAATTAGCACCAAAAGCTAGAAGGTAGTTCAACATTGCAGGTGGGATACTGAGAGGGTTGCTGTCATGACAGTTACAGTAAACGAAGACACCACACATGATCTTTCTTCCTTTATATGAAACATGTGGGGTGGGGAGCCTTGCATAAGACACACACCCCCCAAGCTAAGCAGCCTCTCCTGTTGCTGACCCTCATTCATTACCAATATGAGTAAGCCAGAGCATAGATTAAATTCTCTGTTTGCTGTAGAGGTCCATCTACTTCTCTTCCTCACTTACTAAGTGCTCTCACTCATGCAGCTCATCAGCCAGCATGTCCCCAGTTCAGGCACACTGAAGTGTCCTGTAAAGAAAGAACCCACGGGGACACCAGAATTTTGGGCCACCCCAGGCTTGTCCCAAGCCTGATGGTTGGGGGAGGTGGAGTTCCTCTCTCTGCCTTCCCATTAACATCCTCTTTCCTGCCAGGACAAGCCTGGGCTGATCAGGAGCTGAAGAAATACATTTCCTCATGGTCACTTGGCTTCTGATGCATCCCCTCCTCAGAAGCTCTCAACTATATCAAAGGAACAGAGGAGTGACCACAGCCAGGAAAGGGCTGATGTTCGTTTCTGATGTATAACACATATGACTGGGGAGGAACCGGGTCATCCCATGAGGCTGATATCACAGAGGGCTCTAGGAGCTCTGAAACACTGGAGGAGGACAGTTCCTGAGGCTGGATACTCGTCGGGAGTAACGGGTCAGGCAGAGAAAGCAGCGGACTGTCATTTCAGCAGACGGGCTACTGCCTCATTTTGCAAATTGAAGAAATGAAGCGCAGGGAAACTAAGGGATGGCTTACTGTGGAAATGAAAGTCAAGGCTGTGTGTTTTGATTTCCAGAGTGCTCAGTGCACAAGTCCAGCCTTCCTCATCCACGAAGTCATGCTGTAAACATCCTCAGGGCAGGGCCTGCACCTCTCATTTGCTTTATGTCTGTGGCTTCCAATCTTTCACGGTTTGCAGATCCCTTCACGCTTTCCAATAGGGCTGTGCATTTAAACCTGCTGACAACAGGCTTGCTTTCCCTGGCTTCCCTGCACATCTTGCACGTAGCTTGTGAATCCTCACGAGTCTGTTCTCAGTGGCCCTCTGCAGATTCCCATGTGTCCCTCTCTTCCTACTGATCCCTACACACCCCAAGAGCCAGCAGCAGGCGTTTTCAAAGTAGCCCTAACTCAGTCTAGTTGCCCTAATTCCAGACAAAAGCACAGAGTCTCCCTGTCATTTCAGCATTTCCCATCTCAAGGTATGGGAGCTGTTGATCTCCCACATGAAAATGCATTATGCTGTCAGCCCAGCCTAAGGGCTGTTATTTAATTTACTTGAGGAGGTAAGTGAAAGCCCCTTCATGCAAATGCTTACAATGTGATCTGGAAAACAGCAGGCGTAATTAGATAAAATGGCAGCAAAGCCCACCAGGGAAATAATGTTAATTCATGAGGATTTTCCTCTCCACCTCCCTCTCAGCAAGGTTTGAAGCCAAGGAGGGGAGGGAAAAAAAAATCAGAATGCACCTCAGTGATCTGTCTCTTGGTGAAGTAGAAAAACAGGACAGCAACCAGTGGGGTCATCTAAAATGCCTCAGCACAGAACCTCTAGCAAGACTGGCAGCCCATGTTCCTAAGTGATACAGGACTGAAAACAAAAAGTGCTCTGTCACAGTCACAAATTCATCCAAATAGAGACATAACGAGCCATCATCCTGAAACTTCACATCATTTCCTGACCAAGGCCTAGCCAGGCAAAAGAGAAGGTCTGTCACATGGTAACATCCCTGCAGCCCCCTAGCCCCAGTAATGATTAGCACCACCAGAACTCTTTTGCAAGTCTTTGAAAGCAGATCTGGCATTTCCAACCCACTCACGAATTCCTTCCCTCAAAAATATCCAGGGAAGGGTTTTGACCAAGCAGTGTCACAGCTTCAGTGGCGAAGGGGAGGGCGAGGACACCCCACTCTCAGCACACGGACACGGATATGAATGGCAGGGAAGCTCCCACAGCGACCTCGGGAAATCACAGCTCTGTATTTCAGCTTCCCCCTCCCACCTAGAAGCCAGCCAGGAAAGCCACCTCCTGATTGCTGACCTGCCACTACCGAAATGGATTCCAATTAGCCAAGTCACTCACAGCTATTAGGAAAGAGAGACATTTTTTTGTTGTTGAGTAATTACTCCTCATGAAATGGCTTACATCCCCAGTTGATTAGGTCACAACACACTGTGAACAAATTGATGTAACAGAGATATCTTTAACCTGATAAATTAAGGCATACTTTCTCGATATAGAAAGCTTAATTGAAGCCATGCATGGGGTACTTACCAAAGGCATCTAGACACAGATGTAACAGGCACAAGCTAACAACGGTTGAGATCCAAAGGCAGCAGCCCATACACATCCAACTTGCTTATTTATTGGAGGGAAAAAAAGAAAAAGCTAGTTTGTTTGCTTACTACGAGGATAATAAATGACTCAAAGTGAACAGAGTAGTTTGACATCAGCAGTTACATATGCAAAGGCAAAATTCAGGTGGCACATAAGAAAGAAAAGAGATTTTGTTTGCTTGCTTCCCTATTTACTTTCTCCCAACTGCCAGACGAAAAACATTTTTTTTTAAGTCAGGGATTTACTTGCTAAAGCAATCAGAGTTACACCAAGTTCATACAAAGCCCAAATAACCACACAGTAAGTGTGCCACAGCAAGAGTACCCAAAAAGTCCCACAAAGTCCCCCTAGAAGAATCTTTAGCCACAGTCAGCCTAGGTTGTATTGCAAATAAGTTTGATTACATTTTCTCTCCCTTCACCAAATCCCAAACTTCCGTGTCACTCCACAAATAAAAAACTTAATCTGCCTGGAGAACAACAGGTCCACCACCATTTCTATCAAGTCATCCATCAAGGTACACTGGTTCACTTAAAACCAAAGCCAGTTGCCCAAGCCTGTAAATACCAATGACTTCCTGATTTTGGGACTTGCCCATTTACTAAAAAGGAGGCCGTTCTCTTTACAGACCCTGGCCCTAATCTTTCAAACAGCTTCGCCTGTGCTTAGGAGGAGCACGCGAGCACTTCGGTCCAATGTAAGCATTTGCTGAAGTGAGGCCAATATTTCCTGTTGCAGTTAAAAGCACATTATACAGTTAGGATGGAAAAATATGACTGCGACACAAAACCAACCCTTCTCTTCCCATTTCAGTGCTGGGGGGGGTAGGTCGATGGGGGGGGTCGGGAAAGCACTCTCAATATAAATTTATGTGACAAGGGCCTGGGTAAGAGCGAGTGCCGCGAACGGCTTTACACTGCGCTGGCTTTCTAAGTCGGGAAACCAACTGGGTGTCATTTAATCTCCCAGATTAAAATCACTTAGCGAATATTGTATTGTTTCAGTGTTCTCGCTGTCGGCTCAGCGTTGGGGGCCTCGCCGGAGCTCTGCTGTCGGGCGGACTCGCCGCTAATGAAACCTCGCGCAGGAGCAGCTGCCGGAATCTGTGTCAAACTGCATCTGGCACCCATCTATCTTCCAGCCATCTAAATTCACCTCTGAAATCATACAAAAGCAGCCGCAGAGCTCCCTGCAGCCACTCCAACACACCAGGCTTTGTCTCATCAAGCCTGTTAAGCGATTTAAAGCAATTTATTTTTTTTAATTTGCCTTGTGTTTTTTATGGCGGCAGCTCTCACAAAAGAGGCGAAGAAGTTAGGACAAAAATTGGAGGGGGGGGAAAGAAAGGGGGAAAAGTGCCCTTTTTTTTTAAACAAAAAAAAAAAAAGCCTGTCAAGCTCTCAGTAGACTATCATTAAACCAGTTTTGGCTGAAACTGTGTGTTTAGGGGTTTTCCAATGGAGACACTCTGGTGCCTGCAACACTCAGACAGGGAGGGGAGGCTTCTATACAATTGTTGAATTGTTGTCATGGCTATTAAATATGCTGTAGCACAAATACCCAACAGAGCTGAAGGTTTGCCATGTATTGGCTCTGGAGAAGTATCAAAAATACTGGTATTAACTAGCAGATAACTGAGTTATACAAACCCTGAATAAAAGATTCAGTCAAAAGTTTTAAAAGGTTTATTAACTTCAATCCAAACTGTTCCCCCTCCTTTGCTCCCCTTGTCCCCAGCTTGGGGCTGAAAGTACTCCGTAAATTAAAAACATTTTACATTTACTGTAGCATTGATTTGACCGAGTCTCCTCTAACGTTTGGGGTAAAACTGTCTCTTCTCTCTGAGCATTTTCTGCAGAGGACAGGAGTTTTGCTCCACCTCGTTAGGCTCACGAGTGGCAGTTTGAGAGAGTGGCACAGTAAAGCCACGACTTGCTGACTAAAACAGGTTAATGAAAAACAGCCTAGTGACTGAAATTGAAACTTCTCATTTCTCTCAAGAAAAGGGTGTATTGTCAAGATAAAGCAGTGCCTAAGCATGTCTATTAAGCAACTTTCAGAGAAGCACTGCTCAGCACAGCAGCACCACAAGCTCCCCAGAATGAGAGGAGAGGACACAGCCCCTGGCATCGGGAGAGACTCCATCCTCTCCATGCCAAAACCCAGCCAGCTGCCGGGAAGCAGCATTAAGGAACACGGAGCGTGGCGGGCATGGGATGTGCTGGGCTCCCCTCCCAGGCTGAAGTTGTCCGTCCAGACAAACAGGTCATGATCCAGGTCTCAGTGACATCCAGCCATACAGCATGAAGGACTCCAGGTGAGTGTGCCAGGCCTTCCGTCAGGGCAGTGGTGGGCGAGTTCAGGAGGTGTTTCCTAGACTGAATGCTTCAAACTGCAGAAGGAGCAGGAGAAACAGGATCTGTTGACCCATCTAATTAAGGTGAATTTTCCCCACGCAGACTCATACACATTTCTCCAGGCTATATAGGGCCCTCATTTCTTTGCCTCAACCCAAAACAGACTGACTGCATTTTGCATTTCTGTGACAATTTGTTCTCAGCACTTCTCAGGAAGAAGCACAAGGTGTGTCTCCTATGAAAACATTTGCATCCTCACAGATACCTCTGTCTCTGCTGCTAATTCCATTATATCTACCCCCTTTACAGCTAATCTTTTGCAGCAACTGGCCCTGATACTCTATCCTAACCCCGTTTGAAAAAAACTGGAAGCATGCTCCTTTCCTGGGAGCTTCCCAAAGTAACCACATAGACAAGAAATTGCATTCTTGAGCAAAAGCTGCAAGTCCGACTGCTGGCATTGCTGCTCTTCTACCCACTAAGTAAAAAGGAGGTTTGTATATGCCCTGCAAAGGGTCACTTTAAAAGGAAGTCCAAAGTTAAATCACCAGTGCTGAGGCTGAATGAATATCCTGTGCGGCCCTCCAGCCCCCAGCTGAGCTCAAAAGTAGGACTGACAACAGCCCCAGTACCGTGGCCACCAGGAAAAGCCACAGAGATGGACAATTCATTTTTCAGAGGCCAACCGGCTGACCTCTGGGCAGCATCGGAACGAGTCAGCATAAAGGTGACAAAGCTCTGTAGAACCATTATAAATCATCCAAGCCAACCAGCAGAACACCCGTGTGCTGAGGCAGTTAGCTTATACCTTTTTTTTTGTTTTGTTTTCCCTTTGAAAACAGTGTCCTCTCCCCCATCACCTCCGAAGGCCAGGTATCACGAGGGGTGTTCTCACATCCCGCTCCCTGGAGAAGCTGGTCCTGCTCTCCAGGCACTCACACATCCCGCTCTGTGGCTCGCCAACGTCACACCAAGCCCATGACGCAAGCGACAGCCTGTTGTCCAGGTGGTGGTGTGTGACCTATTTCTGGGCTACAGAAGTTTGGGTTGGGAGGAGTGTGCAATGCATAGTGAGGGACAGAAGAAGAGGAGTAAAGCACTGCAAGAAAGTCAGGAATGGATCCTAAACTCTGTGCATTGGCTCTCTGTTTTCAGAGGCCAAACCAAAAGCAGTGTCAGCCTCAGGATCTTAACATCAATCTGAAGTGGAAGTAAGAAGGAGAAAGCATCCCCACTGTGGGAAGCAGAAAATTTTGCTGCCTGTGTCCCCAAAATCTGGTTTCCTTAACAGCATATGGCATCAAGAAGGAAAAATGCTTTAAAGACCTAGAGGCATTTCACTCCTCCCTGGCCTTCAAACAAGCACATTCATTCAAAAACAACCTTTGTCTTTGCCTGACCATTAACAGACAGTACCTGCTCAGCACCACTTCCAGGTGTCTCAGGTTTTATGCACATAGAAGCTGTCCTGTAACTGGCACAAACATATTCCCTGTTCATTTACCAAGGGGAGTATTTCTTCAATCATTCCACTCTCACATGATCTACGCAACCAAACAAGCTCCGTAGCAACAGGGTAAATTTTCACAGATAATTCTCCCTCTTGCAGGATTTTCTTTGGCACTGGGCTGAAGCATCGTTGGTTTGCTTGTCACTTGATGATTTTGCCATATTTCAGAGCAGCTCCACAGGTCCGAAAGGACACCAGCACTGTCCTACACATACAGACAGAATTTCAAAATTTACACCACTGCCCTCAAGTTGCAGCCCAGAGGGCATCCCACAGAGGTTGTGAGAAAAGGGAAGCAACTGCTCTTGATTTGCACAAATGCAGAGCACTCCTTTAATTACAGGAGACTCTCAGTTGGTTTGTACCTACTTTCTTGAAATCTTTGGGGCCTTCCAACCCTCCCAGCCTTCTGATGTCTTCAGGCATAGAGAATTCTCTGCAGATACCTGTCCTAGTACTTTTGGTCTGTGCATACAAAGCCAACAGAGATGTGGTTGGTTTGTACTATGTGGCATGTGCACATTGTCTATGCAGAAATAATCCAACAAACCTCTCCAAAATATCCCGTTCCCTCTACTGATTACGAAAAACTCCCCAGTTCCTATTTCCAGAAACTCCTGGAAGAGCAGGCAAGCCTTTGTGCCTCCATCCCTTAAATATAATTTGAAGGAAATTATTGTTTAAATAGTAAGGGAAGTCTTTTTTTTTTTTTTTTTTTAATGGGGAAAACCAGAAAACTGAGTAGAGCTTTTTTATATCAGGTGCTGTGCTCATGTAATGAGTTTTTCTGTGGCATAAGTTTTCAAAACAGGGTAGCCAAGAACTCCCTTTTTCAGTTATCTATAAATCAGGGTTGGAGAGAGAAGAAACAGTTCCAGAGTGTGGTATGCATCAGTCTGAGCAATCACTCCTGCAAGTCAGTCAGGTAAACAGCTAGGAAGCATCAATTAGCAAAAAAAAAATAAGGGTCATCTACGAACTGAGTACAGAAAAAAAGAAAGCTTAAAACTCTGCCAACGTGACACACTTATCTTTTTAAAGAGGGGGAAAGGCAGCTACCTGAAATTGTAGGGGTCACCAGAAGAAGGCAGGGAGATCAGAGAACAGAGCAGTACAGAGAGAGCAAGGGAGGAAGCTGCCTGAACAGGGAGGAAGATAAGGGTTAGGAATTGGGCAGGGGGCTTGCAGGCAAACATGACATAAAATAATTATACAGATATGCACAGCTGCGAACTGGCACAGAAAGAGCTCCTAAACAAGGAGGTGGGGAGGGAAAGGTAAAGGGAAGTGGGGGACCTAGACCTGACTGTGGCAGCAGAAAACAGTTTTGGTGCTATTTTTTTTCTTTTCCCACATTCATCTGGATAAAAATAATGATTGAAATGTGAGTCCAAGAGGCCAAGTATGGGAAAATATACCACTCTAGGAGCAAAAGACGATCCAGTTTGGATAGGAGGTTTAAGCAGAGGGATGTCAAGATGAGAGAATGAAGCTTGGAAACTTGTGTAGAGAAGGTAACAGCAGGATTTAGCAACCATAAGGAATAGGAAGGGGGATGGGTAAGGAGAGGGGAGTTAAAAACAACAAGAGTTGCAGCTATGTTTCATGGCACTAATTCAGCAAAGAAACAGCCTCAAATGGATGTAAACAATGGACTATTCATTAGGGGTTTCATTCCCTGCAACCCAGCAAACTATTGTCTACAAGTTTTAAATACTCCCTTCACACACACACACAAACTAAATTACAGAAAATGTGAAACATCAGATAATCTCGACAACGTGCCTCAAAATCACTGCCCTCAAGCATGCACTGTGCTTGGCAGACTCTTCTTCCAACCATCTGCCACCACGTGGAGGAAAATAAATAATTAATACACATCTGGGGGCAGACTGCAAGCTACAGCACCCAGCCTGAAATTCATGCACAAGTACAGAGGACAGGCAGCGACTTAACAGCACAGGTGGACTGAGCTCTGGGGAGCCTTCTCAAGCATCCTGTCCACCTTGCCACAGGAGCCTCCCACACGGACAGAAGGTGATGTGTGCTTCCATCTCTACCCATCAGACAGGGCAGATAAACCAGCAATTCAGAATTTGGGGCTACATTTTCAGTTGCAAAAGGTACAAATGCAATTTTCCTGCCGGTGCCTCTATTAAAGTAAGGGTCAGCTTGGGTAGGTAGAAAATACGTCTGAAACCTGTATTTTCTCATCAGAGCTTCATCTGTTAGAGCTCTCTAGTAACATCCCTTCCTGAGCACCAGGGCACACAACGGCGCTTGCTGGTATCATCCCTATATCCTTCTCTTGTTCTCAGAGGTGACTTGGCTCTTTGGACTGCCCTACTGCCAGCACTCACTGCCTCCAACCCACAGCCCCTCAGAGGGAAGGGTTTTGTGCTTCCCAGGAAAGGGGTGGCAACCATGGGAGGCACTTCTAAGGGCAAGACGGAAGAAGAGGCAGGGAACTTGGGTTTTCTTTTTCCTCATCTATATGAAGACACCTGCATAAAGGACCTTTCCTAGTGAGTCCTTCCTGTATTCATGGGCACAGGCTCAAAGGACAGATCTGCAGAGCGCAGGCTGTACACCCTCACTCAGCATCTCTCATGCCTGGCAGGATATGACCTGTTTTTCAGGAATACAGCCAGACTGTCTCGAGGACTGCAGGGAAAAGCTCCTGACAAGAGGCTGTCTCGCAGCTTTTCCTCCTTTTGCCCAGGTCCAAAGTCACATTAGCACAGTGCCTCTGCTCGGTGTTACATCACTTTGCTCCCACCAGTAATTGCACAAACCTAAGGAGACCTTGGACTCCCTTCAGGTTTTCTCCCAACTTCTTCAAACCCCTGCTCTTTGCACTGAAGGTCTGTGGAGACGAGGGAGAGAAGAGACAAGTCTTTTCTCATCCTTAGTTCTAGGCATATGGGTAACAACAAAGCACCTAATTTTGTTTTGTCTGTTATCCAGAAGCGTTGCGTGTTTCACTGAGCAGCACTGGAAGCACGCAAACAACATACAGCCCACACAGGGAAAAACTGGCCAGGAAAAGTGGCAGGAGGGGAAGAACTCGACAGTTTTAATTCAGTTTGTGTCTTTCACATTGCATGGACCCTCTGTTCATTGCTACGCAGTGCACAAGCAGCACGCACAACAAATCACTGCCCGCCACACTGGGAAAAATAAGGACAGATAAGCTGAAAATACACAGATTCATTTATGGTTCCCCTCTCATGCTTCACATTTAGGGCTCACAGAGTATCTCAGTATAGCAATCACACACTGACAGCTACTACAGTTTAAATACACCTTCACAACTGCCACACAAGCGGCAGGAAGCAAAATGCTTGCGTACAACACCAAAATTCCCCTTTTCAGCTCCCTGAGAAAGCCCCCAAGGCTGCCCTCAAAGGCAGCCTTTGGGGTTGCAGGAGATGAGTCCCAGAGCTTCTGCAGCTCTGTGTGTGTTTTCATTTTAACCTAAACTTTCCGCCTGAAGGGAACAAAATTTCTACTTCTTTTCACCGTAAAGACAGCCACCAAAATGTGAACTGAAGGTTGGGCAGAAAAATTGAGGAAGCGCGGAGAGAGGGGGTTTTAAGTCACATGTGGTCTGCAGCATATGGGCAACAGTCACACATAAATAAGGAAATATCAGTCCACTAGTACCCTTTCCAAAATTAATCTCTCTACTGATTCCCGAGAATATCCAGCTTCAAAGGCTGAGTGCCCACTTGCAGGAACAGGCAGACAGTAGAAAACATACACAGGGAAATGAGTTTGTTCTGCTCCTCTTTCACCCAAAGTCCTTTTAATTAAGCGTTTTTCACTGAGCTATACAAGAAAAGGAAGCAGGGGAGGAAGGGGGCAGTGGGAGGCATTTCCCATCAGCTCTAGCAAAGGAAAGGCATGGTGGGGAAATAGAAGAGGTGGCTGCAGAGCTCCTCCAGCCAGACAAGTGCAAGTGAGCAACAAAAAGGAGTAACGCATGGAGATCGACAAAAGAAAAACCAGCACACAGGGGAAAGACCAAGAGAATGCACAGGAAAGGAAAAGAGGGCGAGGAGGCTCTTTGAGGAGGCTCTTCTGGTGCAACAAACTACTGAGGAAACAGCCAAGCACACACACCAGTTTAAGAATCAAACAGAAGCAGGTGAAGGTTTGAAGATAGCATCCAAACATGGATGAGAACAGGTTCTAAGGAAAAACCATGGCCTGGAAAACCCCACGAAAAGAAATGCTAGGAAGGAGGTGATAAAGAGAAGGTGAAAAAACCCCAAACAAAAAAGAGAGAATACAGTGGTTTGGCTTTTACACATTGAAATCTTCACTCAAGTTCATGTCTAAGTTTACGAAGAGAGCCTCAAATCTCAAATTCAGCAGAAAAGATCCAAGTTTGAATTACTCAGCCCATAAAGGATATTTAGTCACCACCTCTAATCAGCCTCCTATCACAACCAAGGACATGCCAAATATCTGAAGCAGACTAGGTTTAAAAACTAAAACAGAACCAGAAATAGTAACAATTCCTGGCTGAGTCACATTTTCATTTTAAGCTACAGACACTACCCATTCAAAGGATTTCATTTGAACATTGTTATTGTTGAAACTTGTTGGTTTGCCTTTTTTTAGTAGCTAAGATGAGGAGGAACAACATTTCCTGTACTATGGACGAGATGCTTTTTTGATCATTATGGGGTTTTTCCTTCCTCCTGGTTCCCAGCCCTCAAATACCTCTATTGGTGGGAACTTTCCTTGCAGACACTGTCCTTTCCAAGCACAGACTTGGAGAAAAGGCAATTTTCCTTGCAGAGTTTTAACACAGACATGGGGGCTGATGAAAATGGTTGCTTGGGTGTATGCACTGTGTGAGCCAATGAAGCTGCAACCAAATGTCTTCACTCTTTCTCTTGTAACTTGATACCTGGCTTTAGCCATCCCTCCAGCTCTTGAATTAGGAATGGAAAATATGAGAGCAAACCTTTGCAACAAAGGTTTACAGACAGGGGGAACTTAAAAAAAAACAAACAAACAAACAAAGAAAAAAACCAAAAAACAATACATATATTAGGGCCACTTGCAAATGGTATTTGCTTCACGCTGGACTTAAACACCTGACAACACCACATGTAGGCTCTGAGTACCCACACGTACTTACGTACACCCATGCTACAAAAAGCACTGCTCAGCCCTGTCAGAGATGGTGGTTTTGAAGCCTTAGCCTCAATCAGGCCTTAAAGCCTGACTTCTAAAGCCATTCCCTTTGTACCTCTCTGCTCCAACTGCTCTGGGTGCAAATAATGGTGTTTAAAAGCAAGCAGCTACCGCTAGCTGCTGAGGGAACAAGATATTAAAAATGCCAGTAGCTGCTTTTGCGCATAACTGCAGTTTGTCGCGAGAGTTACACAGGATGCTGGGCTGAAAGCTTTATGAAAATGGTGTCCCTAATTGTCACACTCACTCCCAAGTCCTCTGAAAAACATTTTTAAAGCATCTCCCTAGTCGTGTCTCTTGTTACGTGCTCTCTGCCACACAACTGGCAAATTTCAAATCCCGAAACAGAGCACAGGGAACCTTCCCCGAACACGAGCTCTCACGGCAGTTTGCAGCATTCCCGGACTGCCCTCGTGCACCAGGGAAGGGTATGCTGCATCCACAGGCTCACCAGGAGAAACCCCTTTCCCTGAGCATTGTGGCTCAGCCATTTCAGTGACACAATTGCAGCATTTGCCAAGGAGCTTGCATCATGTAACATGCTGCGAGGCTTTTCACGGCAACGCCGCTCGCAAAGCCTCCCTTCAGGGGCCCATCCCCAAAAGCCCTGCTGCAAAACACTGCAACTCCCAGCCCCCCACCAGCTTCCCCAACTCTGCAGGGACAGTAGCAGGGATCCCTCACCTCTGTTGCTCCTTTTTTGTAGGAGGGTCAGCCTTGCTGGGCTCGGTTTAATGCCACCTTTCCAGAGTTTACAGGAAAGATAACTGTCACCTTTCAGAATATCACCAGAGTCAACCTGGCAAGAAGGTTCTGATGTAAATCAGGTGGAAAAGTGACAGGGGAACCAGCAAAAATACTTTTGCTGCATTCTCAGGAATATGAATCTGTGGTACCTCTGCTTGTTTGACAAGAGGTCAAATTTTAGCTAATGCAGGATTAAATTCTGCCCACGGAGCCATATGATGATAATGGCAGGTAACACTGAAGATCCAGGTGGAAACAAAGCTTAACTTCACCTTCTTCCCCTATAGCATAAGAGCACTCATACTTACAGACTAGTGACAAGATTTCTAATACAACGTGACCTGACCTATGTCGATAAACCTATAGCTTTGTTGGGACGGTGAGAAACGAGCAGTGAGCAGTGCGAACTAAACAGTACAAAAACACAGCAAATTAAGCAGTTTGTTCCTGAGCTGAGGTTTGTAGAGATCTGATGAGCTGCAGGATATTGGCTCTCCATCTTGCTTCCAGCTGCTTCTACAGATGTCCAGGCTCCTCACTGCCAAGAAGAGCTAGGAGGCTAGTGAAAGCAGCTGGAAGAGAAGGAGGTGGAGGAGGAGTCAGGCTTGCAGCCTCTGGGGAGGGCACCAGGAGGAGGAGTAGGGAAGCAGGCACTGCCCACAACTTTGGCTGAAGGTACTGACCAGTAAGAAAAGGTGTAATGTCCAGGGACAGGGAAATGAGGAACTTTGGAGTATTTTTTTCTTTTTTTTTTTACTTCGGGTTTTTTTCCTGTTGCCTTTTTTTTTTTTTTTTTTAAACGAGTTAGGGGAGAAAATTAGGTCATTGAGTAGCATCTCTGCAAGAATGTGGGAGCAAGGAGGGCAGAGATTCAAGAAAGAACCAACAAGGAGAGGGAGAGAGTCAGAGAATCAGAGAAATAAAGTGATCAAATATTAGTGGTGTATGCAAGCGCTAGAGAATCGCTGAGCAGATGGGAGGAGGGAAGAAGAAATGATTAATAGGGAGTGTGAGGCCCTTCCCCCTCCCTCAAGCAGGACTAATCACGTGGAAGACAGCTAAAAATCTTACTTCCTAATATTGCTTGGCTGCGGTAGCTCCTACGTGATGGGGGAGAGCGAGCACACCCCAAGACAAAAATCTCCCTAAAAGATGGGAACAAACCCCTCGCAACGACACGACCACCATGTTTTGGCTGCTGGTGCTAAAGGGACGTACATCTGTCAGGATGCATCTGTCATACCCTGAGACCTGATACCTGGTGCTCCTGCAGGACCACCAAGTCGTGCAGCGAGTCTAAAGCAGCATTCCTGCTTTCACCCGGGTCACCTCTCCTGCCTTACAGAGGAAGGTGACCGGCCTTTTCGTGCGAGCCAAACCCGAACGTTGAACTTCCCTGCATCAGGAGCCAAAAGTCTCACTGCCTGACGTCAGAGCACACCTCTGACCAAGCATTGTGAGGCTGCACCTGGATATGAGTCCGCCACCTCCTCAGCACAAAAGCGCAGGGCGAGCTGAGCCGTTCCACGGATCGATCGGAGGTGCAGGTCAGCCCTGCAGCTGCTCTGCTCTCCCCAGCTCATGGAGCCAGACCAGCTCTCCTGCACAGGCTCCCTTCACACCATGTGTTTCTCAGGCTGGCCACCACAAAACAGGAGAGAAGAAGGAACATCACCACAGGAACACAGATCCAGATAAATACACTTGGTAAAAAGAGGCTCCTGTGGATTTCTGGTGACAGCCTATCACCACGACTGCTCTGGACAAAGCTCCCACAAGACACAGCTATACAGGTCTGTTCCTGAAATATATGCTAAACAGTTTTTTCCTTCCCGTGTTTTATAGGTGCTTTCATGTCCATGCATCCCTTCATTTTTTTCTGCCCCGGACTGAGCAACCCTGATACCTTCATGTTCTCTGTATAGGTCATGTCTGCTAAATCATCCATTCATGATATTTTCCTCCCCCTTTTTTTCTGACCCACTTTTGAATTGTTTTGCTGTTTTTAAAGGCTGTGAGCAGAAAACTGGTTCAAGACTCCAGCTGAGACCTCACCGAGCTGAGCTGCGTGGAAGGATCACTGTACCCTCTTGGTTATAAACCCCAGCTTGCCTTTTTCACAACTCTGTGAGCCTGGTGACTCACAGTCAGCCTGGAATCCACCATTGACTCTATCCCCTCTCTGCAGAGCTGCTGCTCAGCCAGCCATCTCCCATGTTGGGTCTGGGCAGGCCATTATTCTCACCTAAGTTTACAACTTTGTGCTTGTCCTTTTCTGAATCACCCCTTATTTTTTCCAAGTGATTTCTCCACTTGGTCAATATTTTGAATTGTAACCCTGTTCTCAAGAACACTCAGAGCTCCTCCCATGTCAGTATCATTTGCAAGTGTAATCAGTGTCCACAGCAGAAAAATCCCCGATGTGTGTTAATTCTAGGAGGACACACATGACTTGACCACTGTCGACACAGACTGGTCCCAGTGTGTTTGTGACATTGCACCTCACAGCATCCATTCCCTGGAAGCTCCCCTGAAGTAACCTGAGAACCACAATAAAGTGTGGAGAATGAAGTTGTTAAGGCTATCAAGCAAATATGCTCTACCACAGGACATAAAAATACTTCAGATCAAGTCCCACGCTGCAGTTTAACCCAGTGTGAGGGAGATGACCAGAGCTGATTAAAAGAAAGAAAAATAAAAGGTGCAAAAGCCTCAGCAAGACAAAAGTGAAAAGGAGCATTTGCTTGTTTATGATGGTAGAGCATCCCGAAGAACTAACTGTGATGTCTCCTGCCAAGGAACAGGCATGTTCCCCCAAAAATTTTAACCAGCAAGCATTACTCCTTCTACAGTACTCATCAAAACTAGTTATATTCACACAAGGCATCTCTTCCACCAGACATTGTTTCTCTTCAGGGCTTTGACACTACACTGGGATGGTGGATATGCTTTAGACCGATAAAAAGTCAGGAAAAACTCAACTGTGGCTAAAGACAAGGAGGCAGTGACAGGCAGAAGGGGTGCCTGTGTTTGCCTTAGACAACTGATCTGGAGGAAAGGGCCTGCAGGCATTTCACACACAAGTTCTGGTCACAAGATAGCTCATGGGCAATATGGCAGAAGGGCACTTTGATTCCAAGCAGTGTTTCAGGGCAGCAAATTGCAGGTGTCCTACGGGACACTGCTTATTAATCCTGTAGCACAACATACCGGGCTATAAATTCCATCAATTGCCCACTGTTTAAATAAATTAGTTTTTAAGAAGAGGAGCATTCTGGGGCCAGTTATAAACACCTGACTCAAGTCCATCTGATCCCTCCCCCATTTATGCAAGTGGAAAGACTTTGAGCCTCTTATTTCCCAGTGTGAAGTCAAAATCTGACATGTCCTTTTACTCCCAGTGTCCACACTTGGGAGAAAAAAGAACAAAACCCAGCCTGTGTCTACATTTTTAGATTTGAATAAGTAGCACATGGGACAAGTCAAAATGCCAGGAAAGCAAGGAAGTCCTGGATCTGAGGGACATCCAGCAGAAAAGTAGCTGGTCATAATGCCAGAGGGGTTCCAATGCTTTCCTTATTAATAAAAAGCCTTCTTTAGTATGGTATATAGCTGCAAGATTGCCAAGAGATTAATCATAATCACAGCACTGCAAACCTTTGCTTTGGACCATTTTAGCCTCAGAATGACCAACTACTACCTCAGAGGCCAGATGGTGTAACCCCTGGCAAACCGAACAGTACCCACGGCGTTTTGCAAGATGATGATGGTGACAGTCTAGAAAAGCACTGCAAACGGATCACTTAAAGCAATGAGATTGTATTTTATTTATTCCTTTATGCCAGATCATTTCGAAACTGCTGCAGGAGACTGAAGTAGAGAAAAACTTAAGAGCGTTTGTTTGTTTATTCCTACTTAGGGTAGAGCAGCCTCACCAAATGAAGGTTACACAGAGAATGGGGTGGGGGGGTGCAGGGGAGGGAGGGGGAAAAAAAAAAAGAGTTCAGTACTCTCTGTCATTTTTTGAGGATTTCATTCCTGAGATCGACAAAGCTTTGTAGTTTTTCATGCTCCACACACCGTATGACTCCCCTGATCAGCAAGATTTACTGCATTCGGAAGTCCTGGGTGGAGTGCTCCAGTAGAACTGGACCACTGCTACGGCCGGATTTAAAGTGATGTCAGGAAATGGGTGGGGGCAGGGAAGGGGAGCACAGCAAATGACACAGCCCACAATCAGGAAGCTCACTTGGCAAGATTTGTGGAAAACCGGAGGTATACAGGAGTAAAGCCCCATAAAGCAGTGCTCCGGCTGCTCCCACCGCTAATCTGTTCCCGTTATCGGAGCTCAAAGAAAAGAGGACAGTTGCCAGCTCTGGAGAATTGGGAGCGGTGCCAGCTGACGACACGCTGTGATCGGCAGCCGCTTGGGTCTGGGTGAGGTCTGTTATCATGTGATGAGCGCTTGATAGCGAGGGAACAGGGAGGAAAGCACCCACCACACAGAGCACCTACGCTCTCCTCACCCAATAGAGGTGAGAACGATGCAGCAGGAAGGAGGGGGGGGGGGGGAAGGAAGCATCCTGCAGCTGTAAGACAGACCCAGCAGATGACTATTACAGAGGTAGTTTTCCCAGAGACGGCAAAAGCCAGGAGGCTTCACGGCAGCACAGATTAGGCAATGCCACCCTGAGCCACATGCAGCTGCAGTGCTACCCCGCTTTCAGAGGGAAATCTGGTGGGACATAAGTGACGCAGCAAAGCCTTTAACACCCGCAGACAGACCAGCAAATCCCCTACATCTCACCAGAGAAGGGGTGACAGTGAAGCCACCCCAGTGGATCTGTTCATGGAGTTTGGGGCTCTCAGGTAACCAGCGCTGCCTCGGGAAAGGAGTGGATTGGATGTGGCAGAATGCTCACACACACACACACACACTTTTTTATGTTCATGCAGCAGGAACCCCAGTACACAAACATATTATCTCAAACTGTCAAATGGCATCTGGACACCCAATGTGAAGGCTGCCAATATCTGAATCTCTCTCTGGATATCAGCTCCCTGCTACGAGGTTATATGTGCTGCAGCAACTTGCAGAGGAGTGTGACTTTCTTGTTTCTACACCGAGGAGTTACTTAGAGACAAGCAACCTCAAGTACAGAAGCCCCCAAGATGGGAATATAATCACTGCAGCTTCTTGATGGTGCCACTGTCACTTCTTGAACCTGGAGATTCACGGGGGTCTGGCTCTGCACAAACATCTATGTCTGGACACACAATTCTGTGCCACACATCTTACAAGTTAAACAGATATGTTAGAGGGATGGGAAAAGGAACCATAATCATCAGGAATTAAACAGCAAAGGGAATACCAAATGCGAGAGAGCAAAGCAAATGTTTATGGGCTGGGAAACTCAACTTGGGTCTCCTGAGTTGTCCTCCCACCCTGTACATCCCCCCTCCTCCCCTGTATGCCAGTCCACTGGAAGACACCTGTTTTGGGGGGATTTATAAAAAATTACCCTGCAAAGCACCTGTGTTATTGAGTAGCTTAAGTATTAACCAAAAAGGTTTTCCCCTCTGAAGAGACCAGTAAACCCAATGAAAAAGCAACACAAGGTAGCTTTGAAAGCCAAAAAGGTATTAGCGTAGCATAATAGTGACAAATTTGGAGCAGCAGAGATAAGATGGAAGTTTGTATAACATAGACAAGAATTAAAGCAAACACATTCAAAAAGAGGACAATTCAAAGGAATGAGTGTCTCTGAAGTCATGGATATTCTCACAAAACTCTGTAGTCATAAAACATTAGGTACCAAACAATCAAAAACCAAGTGTTTTGTTACAGCACCTTGGCCTGGAAAGACACTTCTGTGGGCATCAGCCGGTCTGTGGTGAACAAACCGGAGTGCAAGATGCATAAACAGCTCTGAACTGCACACAGAGACTCAAGCAATGAGTTAGTAGATCTAAGAACTCAACCAGGTTAGAAGCAAGAGGATCACAAATGGAAATCTTACCGATGGCAGGTCTGACTTTTCACCAAGGACCACATTTAAAAGAAATTAAAAAGCGTATCTACGCATGCCTTGGAACATCCCACTCAGTATGCAAAAATGTTCTATTTCATATGCTCAGTACGCCCCAAAAACTAAATCCTTTTCATTACTTCATTTCACTACCAAGTAGTTCTTCACTGAAAACACAGGACAGAACCTCCTTACGTTATTTTGTTAAGCAAAATAAATTTAAAAAATAAAATAATAGTTAAAAAAGCTTCCTTCCTCCATTACACTCACACAGAGAATTGAAAGACTTACTCTCCATAGCTGTTTTTTCTCATACACTTACACAGACATGCACATCTAAGAAGTGAGGGCCCAACTAACACTTTTTGATAGAAATTTCCCCTTCCAAACCAGCCATCCAGCAGGCTCACAGGACAACCCAGTCCTGCACATTCACAACAGATACCACTGGTGGTTTGGCAATCTGATGTCAGGCAGGCAGATAATTTAAAACCACATATTTGACTTTCCAAGAGACAGAAAATACTTGGATATGCTTAGCAAAAACACAGCTAACCCTGAGATTGTATTCTTTTTGAGACTGTTTAATCAGGCTGTGAGTCACACATGCTACAACAGCTCACAACGATGTTTGGACAGAACCAAGCTTTATTCACAACTGCAAGATGGTGGGGTATGTTCCCTTGGCCTAGAGGAATGTGGTTTTTTCCCCACTGATCAAAAGAAGTCAAAATTAGAGGCACAAAATCAATCAGTTGTGTCTGTCTGAGCGGTACTTGGAAAGTTGTTGTGGGTACTATAACCTAACACTCCCTGTGTACACTGTCTCTGCCACACAGAACCAGTACAGTCACTACCTGAAACCAGAATCACCAGTTTGGTTTAATTTTGCACGTCTAGTTACTGGTAGTTCCCTCTCTCTCTTTAGGTGTCTGTGCTCCTGCTTAATTACCCCAAGTCTCTGCCTCTGGGCAGTGGCATATCTTCAGTTATGGGAAGGAAAATATCTTCTACCCCCTTTACACACCAAGTCTAAACTCTTTAAAAAAAAAAAAATGGGTCAGCAGGTGACACAGACTCCATTACAGTCAGGAGCAGCTGACTTCCCAGGGCCCAAGTTTCATACCAACTGTTCAGCTGACATCCAAAAAAACATTATCATCTCCATGGAGTAATTCACACGTTTTAAGTGGCTGGTGGCTTCAAAAACGGCACTGACTTCAGCAGCACTGGATGTACCAGACTTTCTTTTTGCCTTGCTTTGCAGTTTGAGTCGTCTTCAAATCTGAAAGCAAAATCTTCTCAGTTTTGCCCGGTTTAGATTTGAAATCATGCACAGATACTGAATTTTGTGACATTTATGACTAACTTCTATCTCAGGCTCATTTAAAATCACTGCTGAAATTTGTCCATTGGAAAATTTATTAAAAAAAACACCTGAAGTCAAATAGATCTTTGACCAGGCAGTTTCTTGAAGAGAAACAGGAAAACAGAAGAGAAAGTGTTTTTGTTGTATACAACCAAACAAACCCAAAGCTTAAGAAGAGCATGCACTTGAGAAGGGAACATATGTCATTACAAATACTTCTGTGCTCACATATACCTAAACACAAAGGATCACCTTATACATTGAGTTATACCCCAAAACCAGCCCTACTAATGCCTGATCATAACTAGAGAAAAAAATCTGACCTCCTAGGCAAAACTGAATCAACTGAAAAAAGCTGAGATGTGAATTCACTGTCAGAGAGTGGCAGCTCAAAGGACCAGACTGAAACTACACACTAAAGCTCAAGATGAAATAACCAAAATCCAGAGACATCCTCTCCTCCTTGGAACCTACACACATGTAGCTTTCCTTTGGTGAATTCACAGGTAATTTTTGTCCCTGCAAGCTTTTTGGTATATCACCCACCAGAAGTCTTGCTAATAGTATAAAAATGATCAGCAACCATGGCAAGGAAAAATTCAAAGCTTGAGCCCCTTGAATCCCTCCAGAATGAAGTCACTTCAATTTAAGGCTGAATGGCCCAGTCAGAAAACCATAGTATTCTGCCTGTTTATGTCAACATAGAATAAGAAGAATGCTTTCTAAATCATTTACTTAAGGGGTTGTGGCCTTTTTTTTTTTTTTTAATCCTGTAGTTTTCAAGCAACTGTTAAACATACTGTACTGATAATAGACGAAAAAAGAAATGCGTGAATATTTTGGTTTCAGCCTTCATTAAAGACACATAGAGCAGTATAAGGCTTCCTGCTCTTTCATACCATCTGTGTCAGACCTTACAATTCCATGCCTACAGCCATACCCCCTTTAGCTGTGATCCAGCCAGTTCCTGCAAGGCAAGCAAGGTCAGGCTGGGTTAATACGCGAAGGAGAGGCCCCCGGGGAAAGATCCAAGTGCTGCAGACACTAGAGCTGGTAGTGATGCAGCAGCACTGCTCTTCTCTCTCATGCACTGCCTATCCCCAGGGAAGCTGCTGCACAGTCACCCAGCTGTGTCTCTGCAGCACGGTCTCTTACAGCCCAACAACTCTGTGTAGGTATTGAAGGAGACGTAAGATGCCCTTATGCAACACACACAGATCCCATTTCAGAGGTGATACCACATTATCCGTAGAGGAGAGGATAAGGCAGAGCATGTCGTACACCGCCTTGCACACCCCATGTTCACCCACTGCCCTACAGCCAAACCCGGAGTAAGGAAAGTTGAACCAAAGAACGAGCAGGTTTTTGTAACTCAGAGAAAAAACCAGTCAACCAGCCAACAACCAACAGTCCACATTTGCAGAGCCATGAAACTTCTCAGCCAACCAACTGTTTAAACCCTCATGTCCTGATCAGCTTCTGTTTCGGGTTACCTTAAGTTCCTCACCGTTTCTACGGGACACGGTGAAATTCTCCTGCCTTTCATCCCAGTGCTGTGTGTGCTGTCGTGCTGTCCCACAGCCGCTCTATTCCACCCCGCGCCAGGCTGTGGCAGAGGAGAGAGAACCAGCTCCTCTCTTCAAGAATCTCTGGTTTGCAAAGTGTGTGAGGATCTCTGTCATTAGGCCTATTAGAAATATGCACTGTTGAGTTATTTTCGTTAGCGTTATTAACGTAACATAAGGGAAAAGGTGCCTGAAGAGCACAGAAACTCTTCTTCAGTGTGAACAAGCTCTAAAGGCCTTTGGGAAAAGTTTACAGGAACCTTTAGGATCAGTTAATAACACGATTTGGTTTATACGCCTGGAGTACGTGTGGTAATTCCTGCCATTCCTGTCATTTTGACCTGACCGGAGATGGTACAAAATCCGAGGGATGTTTCACTAAAAAAACCTTTGTAATCCTTGCAATGAAAGGAAGCTGTAAAAGTCAGATGAGGAAAATCCCCAGAACTCTCAAATATCTCCCCCTCAGAGTCAAGGTGATTTCATAGTCACGCAGCTTTAATAATGGGACTTCCTCAGGGACACAGTATTAAACATTTAGAGGAAGCTTTTGAAAAGAAACTGTATTATCAACTTGATTCCTAATCTTTTCACTTTCAGCTACTTAGAAGTACTACAGGGTTCCTCCTAAATGATGCCAGAGTGACTATGCTTGGCATTCTGCAGGGGGCAGGGTTGAGGGGGACATACTCAGCTTCTCTCTCATTAATATTTCCTACAGATAAAGTTCAGATTTTCATTTTTATCGACTGACATTTTTAATTTATCAGTCTACTGGATTGTTTTTAATTTTGGTGCCTTTGATAGAGCACTATATGAAAACCAAAAGGACTAACAAAACAAGCCCCAAGACACAGTTTCACTTTCCCCTGTTCTTGCACTAGGTAGTCCATCAGAAACTGAGCCTTCTAAAAAACATATATGAAAATGGAGGGGACAGGAAGAGAAAGCAAAAGCAAACCACGGAAGTCCTTTTCTGTTGCAGCTGCCTGCAGGCTCCAGGATCATTGCCACACACACTCAGTGTGTACTTAGAAGGAAGAAACAACTGGATTATTCTATAAGGCTGATTTGAGTGAAGTATAAGATAGCACAACTTCAGGCTACCTTTTGATGCTGCTAGAAGAAAATCTCCAGATAAATCATTACAAGAGTCCTTAAAATTCCCACATCGGGAAACTGCACACAAAATAGCTTCAGGAACTCCCCACTGTCCCCCCCAAAAATAGATCACATTACTGTATATTTTTCCTCTGTGTATCACAGGCGCTCTACAACCTGAAGAGTTGTAGATCACTACTTGTTGGGAGCTGACCAGTCTGAGATATATTTTACTCTTGGATGCACATCACTTTTTTTCCCACTGACCTCACATTTGACATGAAATAGACCAAATCTCCACATACTCCTCCATATTTGGTTGGGGTTTTTTTAATTGGATGAAAAAAATTAAAAGTACACAACCA
>JAYRBT010000114.1:15476619-15508172 GCA_036023395.1 Myiotriccus ornatus
ACCAAATCTCCACATACTCCTCCATATTTGGTTGGGGTTTTTTTAATTGGATGAAAAAAATTAAAAGTACACAACCAACCAGTCTTAGGAGGCAGCAGAGAAACCCAATGCCTTATTTTAAAAAAGCAAAACATACCAAAATACCTTTTGTCTGTTCCATCCAAAGGGAAACCTAGCCAACTCTGAAGAAAACAACTGCAAAGTAAAGCAGGGTCTGCATCTATGTTTACATATTCCATGTCCCTGTGAAACTATATACATACATATTTTCCCTTCCGTTTGCTCAGGAAAATACTGCCACCATCAAGGAAACCTGACAGAGCAAAGGAGAAAAACTACATAAACCCCCCAACTAATGAATCAACAAAACATTGTTGAAAGGCAGAAACAAGTTGAAGAACGGATCGCGAAAGAAAAGCGTTCTCTGTAGTATCTCATTTATAGCAACTTTCTAAGTCAAAGCTCACGGAAAATGTTTTGAGATTCACGTGTGGATCTGTTTATCCTCCTTGGCTATTTTGCTTAAAATAACATTCATTATCCACAAATAAAATAAAAAAAAACCAACCAAACAACAACAACCCTGCCACTTGTCAGAGTTAGGGCCCAAGAAACTACACCAATAGTTTAAGCAGAGCCAGTCGTGCAGAGCCGGTGCCCTGGGACCGATCGCAGGCGCAGCTCCGATGAAGGCCGGGATTGGCAAAGCCACTCTCTGTGCTTGGCACAGGGTCCTGGCTCCTCTGCACGGCCCTGCCAGGGCCCAGCACGGCAGGAGGAAGCGAGCTCGGGCCAGCAGATGTTACCAACACTCACGCCTGTCGCGAACAGAAAGGACAAGAAAAGTCTTGAAGAGGCAGCGACTTGTTTTCTTTGTCAGGGACTGGGAGATGGGGCTGGCTTGGGGGGCGGGATGGGGAGGGAGCAGGATGGCACCTCTCAGGATTGCTGCTTCATTCAAAGCTGCCTTTGTCGGCGTGCCACTGCTTGACTATGATTGTTGTTACCAAAAAGAAAAATAAAAACGAGTATCATAACTAAAGCCATCCAGCCATTTCAATTCGACACATTATTGTAGTAATGAGAAAATTGAGTTTTTTAGTGGCAGAAACAGATACTTCAGTTGCAAGAACTTTATTGGGTTGGGGTTTGTTTGTTCTGTTGCCCTTTTTTTTTTTTTCTAATCATACTGTTTTATTCCAGGTGAAAAAAAAAATCCACAAGGAATTTGCACAGGTAAGACTGGGGGGGGGCTCGACAGGGAGTAGCAGTACTGGGAGCTAAACAGAGGGATGTATGTTTTACCTGACTGTCCAAAGAGCCCACAAATCCCTGTTTTGCTCAGTGTAGATCCATAAAAGTCTAATTTTTCCTGCTCATCAGTCTACCCCACCCTCTGCTCCAGTTTTCTTGATTTCTTCCTCCGTGCTGGGCTTTCAAGGCACTGCCAACAAGAAGAAATCAGCAAGTTTTCTGTGCTTGACACTAACCTTAAAGAGACCAGACCAGAAAAAAAGCCTTTCCAGTCTGAGAAAAAGACCACGGGGAACTTTGGGATCCCTCTGGGTGGGACCAGTCTCCTGATCAGGGAGACATGAGCAAGGGAGGATACGAAGGCATCACATGCTCCACAGGACCACCTGCCCACTAGGGAGAAAAAACATAATTAAAAAGAAAAAAAAGAAAGGAAGGAGCAAGCCATGGTGGCTATTTCTAAGCTATGAAACAGGATCACTGTGGCTCCCTCCCTTTCTGCTCTTGCTGGTCTCTTCAGTTGGAAAACAACACTTTATATCAATAAGATGTGAAGACCTGGGCAAGGTATGAAACCAGGCCTTGAAAATGTCCTTGGGTTTTTGAGTTTAGATAGAGCCCACGCGAGTTGCAGAGTTATTCCGCTCCTTCACTTTGTCGGAGTGCCTTAAACAAGAAAACCCCAAATCCCAAAAATCTACTGGGGACTGTCCTCCACCTCATTAAACTCACTGATGTGCTGCTGCAGCAGACACAGAACAGGTCTGGGAGCAGCTCATGCCTTACAAAGCAGCAAGGCTCCAGTGGCAAAGGCTGGTAAGAATCCTCCCTCCCTCAGTCTTGCCCAGAGCTATTTGTGCAGTCTGCTCCCATCTCACATGGCAATCAAGCACGGGGAGAGGCCATCCTTACCATGATTCCTTGCTATCCAGAGAAGTTGTAACCATTACAGAAGCACAGAAGGGGCAAAGGCAGGAGCGAGCAACATTTCCAAATACTGAGAAGCAATTAAATAAGAAGGGTTTTTTATCCTCTTTTGTTACACAGAAATCTTGAAAATATCAACCTGCAAGGATCAAGAATCACCTCAGAACAAAAGAAAGCACCGAGCACCATTTCTTTAGAAGCCTTGCAACATTACTTTGACGGGGCTGACCACAGGATTTTTCTGAATCTTTGGGGAAGGATAATTCCTTTGAAGATGCATGACAAAACCATTCCAAAATTACACCTTGATAAAAAACCAGCCTATTTAGGAGCCTTTTTATGGCTTTCTCCATAAAATCAAAAGCAAATCCAAAATCTTTTTCAACTGGTTCAAATTCCATATTATTGGATACCTGGCCACATTAAAGCCGAACTTAATGTAATTTCACTCAATGCAAAGTGAACCATAACCTCAACAGCATCCAGTAGATCTTGTCACATGAAGAGCCAAGCAGGGCTGGGTATCCAAAAGGCCATTCTGCAGGTTTCCAGCAAGAGGAAACATGCTGCAACATGTCTCTGACTTGTGGGGTTACGTCAAGGTTAGCGTGAGCACTTCTGGCTAACTCTTACCACTGGTAGCAAATGCAAATGTTTCCCACTTGGAGGCAAAGTGCACAGACCTTTCCCACCACCTCATCTCCCTGTTTAGAGCAGTAGGAGGCTGGTTAAACAAGATGAGAGACAGTGAAGGAAGGCAGGGGAAAAAAAAAATAACATAAAGGACTTTTCCTACAGCACGTCTGCTCCCATTCATGGCCTAACAGATCTTCAGCTGAGAGACTGACTGCCTTTGCGAGCTGCTTGTACAGTTTTTGGAAGGGGAAGTTCTTCTGGGGGTTGTGACAAGCCCCATGCAATGCTCAGTACTGCTGAAGTGACCAAGGACGAGATCCCTGCTCAGCTAAGGCCACTGCAACAGTTTTGCAGGGCTACAAGTCACAATTTCACCCTCTGCAGGCACAAGTCAGGCTCCTAGAAAGGTAGGCAGGCTGTGGGGAAGGCACTGACTGTCTAGTAGCCTATGACCAAAGCATGGAGAAGGAAAGAGGTAGTAAACAGACCTAAGGCAACCTGCTGCAGACTGTGTACATGGGTCATGTTGCCCGGCCTGTGTCATGCCTGCCTTTCACCTACACACTGGCAAGTTCACATTTGCACAGGGCCAACGCTGTGATTCAGGAGCTGCACGTGGGCCCTGAAGTGTAAGAAGTCTGCAGCTGAGGAAAGGTCACCTCACCACACGGATGCAGCTCCAAGGGCCTCACCATGCACCCCACACATCTCCTGTGCTGCAGCAGAGCTCCAGCTTTGCCCACAGCCAGCCCATCAGCTCACCTATGGCCAGCATGGCTATTTAGCCCGAGATTTTGGAAAGTCTTCCTCCAGCCAATTCCTCTTGAACAAATTCCTTATCTGAGCTGTCAACTCTTCTGCTACAGAAAGCTCTCAAGCACAGGTTTTCTGATGGCTTGGCTTTTGCTCTCTTCTAAAACCAATCTAAAGTCCTGGGCTTTCCTCATAAATCAAGTGCAGTCAGGCCCTGCCACATGCCAGCCCCTCTGGGGAGCAGGATGTCAAGCAGCCACACGAGTCTCCAAGGACAGTCAGACTCACAGAAAGCCAGGACTTCCCCGGTTTTTAAAGAGCTGCCGTTCACCCTTTCCTTCCCCTCTGCAAGATCAGCGATCCCAGTTGTATCGTTCTCTTAACAAGATGTACAGATCTATCCCACATTTGCTTTTGATCTCCATGAATCCCATGAGAAGTGTGGGCTCAGACAGATCCTTGCTTTCTTGCCCACTTTCACAGCAGTTGTGAACTTTTGAGACTTCTGCATCCTCATCAGATTTGGTCAAAAGGCTCACAAACTACTAACAGGACAGACACCAGCATAGAAAAAGTCCAATTTTTCTTTCCCTCTTGCATTCTTGTCCCTCCCTACTAAGACAGATTTTATGATTAACCTAGTCTGAATGTACCCTAAAAACAGATGTAAAAACGTGTACATTAGAAAATGTTAATATTGGCAGTTATTCACATTCCTTTCCAGGATTTCACAAAACCCTTAAATCCCTGGTGACAGGACCTAAATGGAATATGAACTTTTTGCTATCTTTGCAACAGTACAAGAAACAAAGCAGAAGTTGATGCTCTATTATTTATATTCCTGAAATACTTGCTTGGAAGTGTCATTGATTCGAGAATAGCCCATTAACTAGTTATTCTGGTAGGCTTATCAACTTTTTTTACTTTAACATTCTGATTTTCTGTCACAGAACACAATAATTTTTGTGTTTGTTTTTCCTGTTACCAGAGCAAACCATTCATTTTTAACTGTTGGTTTTGGCACGGGAGGACTGTAAGTTCATAATAGAAATGTGTTTTCAGCGGTAGTACTGAACAATAGGAAAGTCTCTTTCAACTATTGGGTTATGAGGAGAACCAGCTGTAATTAAATTTAAGTCACAGTGGCTCTGTTTCAGAAATGCAAGCCTTTGCTAACTTTGCAGTCAAGGAGTTTTTTGCAGCATTCCAGGAAAAGAGCTGCTTTTCTGAAGACCTTATCTGAAACCAGCACCACAAAATGGTCCCTTTATTCCAGCTTAATTCGATAATGATGAATAACCAAGTATCTTTCAAGTAAACCTTTTCTGGGTGTTGTGGTCGCAATGTGGGGGCCTCAATGACTTATATACTTATACCCTAGTAAAAGAAATGGAATATACAGAATCTAATAAAAACTTTGGCATGGCCAGGCTCAGGTCTTTGAAAGACATCTACAACTGAATAAAGCAAACATCAGGAATTAAAATCATAATGAAAGCGCTTAATTCAACACATTAGAAAAGTCAAATTTTATCACCTGCTTGACTGATTGTTCTACAGCACTTTAATCGTTCTCCAACTTCCAAGAGGGCACGAATGCAAATTCTACGGAGCAGCCAGGGTTTCAGAACCTGGAACAACGTGGGAGAGAACGACTGCAGCCGATGAGCCGGGGAATCAAAATACCCTTTCGGCGCAAGACTTAGAAATCACCTCTCCACCCCATATGAAGTTATCAGGAATTGCTCTATTATTTCTGTCATTAACCAACCATTCCTCCCCCCCCCCACCTTCGTGCTGATTCCTCTCAAGCGCAGCCAGAGATTATCAAACCCAGCGATAGCCTTTCAACAGCTCAGCCAGCTGAAAAATCTCTCAAGTTGCGCTGCTATCAGCGCTGCGTGAGCTGACGTCAGGCTGTTGTTTGCTGGGGATGGGACGGTGCCAACTTCTACCGAGCTGAAGGCAGCCTTGTCCCAGCCTCTTTTGGCTGTGCACGAGCAAGAAGAGCTCCTTGTATGCTCCCACACGTGTGTGTGTGTGTGTGCACATGTGGGAGAGAATGGGTGTGAGCACACGTCTGTCTGCGGGCACACACGAGTGTGGGGGGAAAGCAACTGGCTTTAATTTTACACTGAGATACCAGAAATAATGAAGAAAACCCAACAACAACAACAAAAAGACACGCAACACTTCATCTTCTCTGAAAAACTGCAGAGGAGAGAAGGGGAAAAGTGGACGGTTTTCTTGCAAGACCTATCGCAGTGTGGATGAAAACATGGATGAAAACATAATGAAATGCTTGGGATACCCCTAAAATCCCTACAAAGAAGCTTACACAATCAAATAATAAAAAAAACCTCCAATGCCTGTCCACCCATATGATTAAGGTGAAAATTTGAATATTTGACAGAATAGAAGACATAGCTAAGTTTTACAAGGAGTATTTAAGTTTTCAGAGTAACTGCATTGCCTTCCTCTTCTAAGACTATGAAAGCCCTGGGTCACTGTTAAGTACAATTACTTAATTAAATTTTCTGTATGAAAATATTCTAAACCATTAACCATCCAGAGGAAAAAAACCCAACCAAGTCTGACTTTTTTGTAACTTTTGTTCACTTACAGTATTCTCTGTAAAGGGGCACATTACATGATGGTATCAAGCTCTGTTTTCAAGCACAACTTTTATATGTTACAAATACAATTATCTCAATGGCTGTTAAGGATCCATTTAAAGTTTTAAGTATTACACAGTCACTTCTGCCTGGAAAACTGCTCCAGCATATTTAAATTTGAGGAATACAAAATGCAATTATTGGCACCTCAGGGGAGTTTCCAGTACTGGCATCCAAGCGTGGACTGCCACTGTCATCTGAGTGAAAGAAGTAACTGTACTGAAGGTCTTTGGTTCTGCTTAATGGCTTCTTCCCCTCTATCACACTCCCCTGCCTTCGTATTTCCTACAAATGCATCGCAAGAGGATCTTCATCTACACACCACCTCACTCTCCTGATGATTTTAACTCCATCTTATCCCACCTTGCCATGGAACTTCTCTGTCAAGTTTAAATAATTTCTCAGAAGTTTCTATTGAGTCAGTTATCTGAAGAGGTTTTACAGACCATTAATAGTGCTCTGTAGGTTAACCACGAACAACATAAATAACTGTTTTCCTCTTTGTTTAGGGAAGTACAGAGTTTGAGATCCCCCCCCCTCAACATCAGAGGCACAGAAAATATGCAAAACTGAGGAGGCAGCTTAATTTGAACTACCAGAAACACTGAACTCCTGAGCTCCTATGTTCTATATTTTATTTGCATTTATCAAGTCACCTATAAAAAAAGCTGGGAATCAGCACATCCATTCCAACACCAAGACAGTTAAAACATGAGAGAAACCAAAATATTTAACCTTTAACATAAAAATATATGAAGAGGGCACACGGACTACAACATGCAAGTTAGTCAAAGCCTTGTAGACAGCCTTCACAAGAACACTTTCCATCACTGCTAGCCAGTGGTATTAAATTGATATCAGACAATAAAATATATGTTGCCTTTCTAGCTGTGACAAATTCTGAGGGTCAGTAACAATTTTCCATATGAAATTTTGGGAACTTTTACTTCTAAATGATACATAGCATCTCCTTACATGCTACTGACTACTTCCTTCTCTCAATTATTTCTCCCCAAAGATACCAGACAGGATATCACCACCTAAAACAAAACTGAGAACTGGCATTTTGAAGTCTAGACATGATTTCCTCTTTTGGAAGCCTCCTCATCTCTGTACCTTCCCCAAGTAACCACACTGGGGGTAAAGAGTTCTCAAGGTGGCCTCATTTAGACCTTTTGTACACAGACAACAGTTCAAAATAGCATTTATTTCTTTACACCAGAACCACATGCTAATAACTTGGTCGATAACTGCATTGAATTGTCAACCTTTACTTTTAACACTTCCATCTTTTGCTCCATGTCTCAGGGACAAGGAGGACGCAGCGTGGATCATACACACTGTTGGGATGCCAGGACCTGTATCGGTATCTCACACAACTTCCTTGTATTCTTGAAAAATGCTGCTGTTTCTGTGGTGATCTTGGTATTATGTTCTCCAGCTACATCTTTGTGAATTCCTGTGTGCATTCTGATGCCAGGCTTTCAGAATGTATGACTGCATATATTACCTACAAATATACGTATTATCTATGCATGGTAATATTCCTTGGCCACCTTCATTTTATACTGCACTCTGTATGTCTTGCTAATGGGTTTAGCCTCTGTCTCCATTCAGACTGTAAGTCTGACCTTTGTTTAGCTGTGTTCTTCAACTCTCTTACTGCTTTTTCATTAGGGAATCATTTTCATTTGCCTTCCACAGCCACACTGCTCTTTGAAAAAAAAAAAAAAAAAAAAAAGGTCTATTTCTCACTCTGACTGACTTTTAGTTTTGTCTGTCTGGCATTGATGTTGGGAGGTTTTTTGGTCTGGAGAACTATTTCAGGGGTGTGCACAGCACTGCTTTGAATAAGGGAGCTGAACAGTTCTGATTCCATTCTCATGATAGAGGGGAGACTCTAACTGTTCTTATGGAATGAGCAGCTGGAGGGACTGCAGCTCCCCTTCCCTCTGCAGGTGAACCTGTCCCATGTTATGCTGAGCAAAACATGGACTCAAGAGGACTGAAATCAATTTGAATTGTTTAGTTTCCCTAAAACTAGAAACCTGTTTCCAATCACTCTTTAAACTAAAGGACTTTAGACAATCTGAAATGCTTGGTTTTAGGATTACCCCAAATCTTAATTTTTCACGTTAGCAAAAGAAACTTTTCATCTTTCATTTCAAACTAACCCACATTTTTGGTTCAGCCACAAGATCAAAAGTAACACAAGCTAATCACAGATCTAGTAATTACTATCACTACTTGCTTACTAGTCAAAAATAAAATTCCTATGAATTATTTTTACACTACTGTGTAATGCTAGAGAAAATGGTCTCAGCTGATCTCCAGTTCTTTCTAAGGAAGGAAGAATACCCCTTTCCCAGATGGTATTCTTCACATGGCATTCAAACAACCTTCCAGGAGTTTCCAATTCTCTCCATTTCTCCCACCAGAGTCCATGGTAAATCTTGGGGTTTGGGATTAACAGGTTTCATTTTATTTTGCCTGGCAGAACATACTTGAGAATGGCTTGTAGCAACATCAGGGGGAAAAAAAAAGGAAACAGTTTCGGTAGGTGAGCACTCCAGCTGTGTCCACTGATACACAGGCAGCACACAAAAGCACGGGGCCCTCGGTGATGTGTGAGAATACAGCACATCAAGGTCTACACATTGCCCCTTGCAGAGCTATATAAAAATTGATGGCGAAGTGAACCTGAGTAGAAGGAAGCCTTTAGATCTCAGATACAGACCTCTGAATTCAACCACGAGATTCCAGAGAAGGTTATGGGGTCTCCTTTCAAAAAACCCAAGGCATGAGGGGAAGACCACTGGCTGCATTCTCCAGCTTGCACACAGCCTTGGCATCATTCCAGGTCAAGAAAGCTCCCTTCTTTTTTTTGGCCACAGTCAGCAACACAAGCCAGAAAATTAATCCCACTGCCAACTATTCTTTCCACAGGCATCAAAATACCAAAGGGACTCTGTGGACTTGTTGGCTGTTTAGCCAGAAGCTTGTCAGGACTTCCTGGAACAGAGAGAACACAGAGGGGCTTTACACTTTTAGTGGTTCTTGGTTAAGTCAGAGACACACGTCATGAGCATGCTGCAGTTACACAATCAAATTAAATGTTGTACTGAGCATCCTGTCTCCTTCTCCTGGCCACTCCACCTCTCTCACACACACAAACAGTGGGAAAACCTACTTCAACAGGTCCCAGAGAGATCCCTCAGCAACCCAAGTTTTGGTTGTCTGTTAAAAAGGAAAAGCTTCCTCATGCTACTCCGTGGTACCTTCAGGAACAAGAGGCTCAAAGTCATCGCAGGCCTGAAGGCAGAAGAACGGCACAACTTGTCTTTCCACAGGCCAGCCCACTTTGTGAGCTGTGGCCGTGCTGGAAGGAGACACGGCTGTCAGAAGCAGCGTGCTCAGCACAGACGTGACACTGGACCCACACAGGGCTTCTGCTGCCTGTGCTTGTCAAGATGGCAGGGCTGGACACAGCTAAATACCCCAGGGTGAGGGGAAAGCCCCAGCGATCTGCAAGCCACAGCTGCTACACCATTTGCACAGTGGAGAGAAGCCTTAGTAGGTAGAGAGATGCAGAAAGAGCTTGCAAGTTTTTCCTTGCTGCCCTTTTTCTAGGCAGTGGCAGACGAATGTGCTGTGGAGTCTCAGATGTTCTGAACAAAAGCTATGGAGCCAGTCTCTATTTTGGTGGTAGAAAAGGAACTGGCTTTCTGGGGAGAGCCAGAGACAAGCCAAGCCAGTTTCAGACTGTCATTTTTCCTACTGTCTCATTCTGCTCAAATCACAAGCTGGAAAAACTGGAAAGGTAAGCAATCCAAATTAATGGGAACATGAAGTGAACTGTTTGTTTATGTATTGGTTTAACAGGAATAGGGAGCACAGTTCCAGCTTTGGGCACTAGCTTTGCAGACATTCCCTTAACTTACCTTCTACCTGAGAAAGCCATGTGCAGGCCTGAATTATTCCTGGTCTGTCCCCAAAACCCATCACAGTTTCTTGAAGCTTCATGCTTGCATGGCACCCCATGACCACAACTCTTATTACTGGATGACAACATTCATATCCTACCAGCTCATTCTTCCAACTCCATGTAATTAGGGGTGGGGGGGAAGCAACACCACAGAGCAGGAAGTTGTCTTCTTCCTCACACTGCTCTTCATGCATTATTGTTGCCACATCTTACCTGTAGCATAGTATTTGCCCACCAAACTGATACTTCTCTTAAGCAAGAAAAAGCACTTCTTGGGAGTCCTACAACTGGTAGGAGATAATCAATTTAAGACTAATGATTAAAAAAATCCCCAGGTATATATTTATAGCTAATTTCTACCACAGAGCAGACTTCACCAGATGCTCAATTGCATTTCCTCCTTAAGAGCAAACAAGGGTTCCTGCAGATGAGACCTTTCCAGCAGAGCTGTTGCAGATGGGCAGACCGTGGTGTCCTGCTAACTATCCCTGAGACTACAGCAGGACAATGATCCCACTTGCTAAAAGCAATAACTTAAAGTAAGCACCACAGAGAGAAGAAAAGTGACACAGATCCTGCACATCACTCCTCTTAAAATTTTTTACTTAGAATTTTTACAAACTGCAGGGTGGAGACATATTCTGCAGACAGTGAAATTTAAGAGGAGTGGCTTTGCTACAAAGTCAGTGAAAGAGTGAGTGCCTGATGCCCCTCTACACCAAGGGCTGGTCATCCTCACCATATTCCATATTATCAGCAATCCCAGAAGGCAACTTCTTCTGTGTGCACGTTAAAAACCTGAATGAAAACATAAATGAGTCAAATTGCCCTGCACACTTCAAAACTACAGCTTGATATAACTGCAAGTTATTGCTACTAAAAGTTTAAAAAAAAAAAAAAAAAAGTCCCAACCTGCCAAATAAAGCCCCATGGTCCACTGCTGAGTGTTAATGACAACTGCTGCATCTTGGAAAGCTGTTCAATAATAAGGTACTACATTTCCCCTCCAGGACCAGAAATCAGGTACTGTCATCGACATAAAGGGCATACACAGGAAAATAACCCACAGCCATGTATCTCATGCAGCAATCAAAATCTTGGACACTCTCTGCATATAGAAATTTGGGTTTATGACAGTGTATTTCAATTGGTCAGTGTGCTAAAAATCTCCAGTCAAGATTCCTGGCTTTTCCAATTAAGCTTATAGACAAAACCTCTTTTTTCTTTTAATGACATTGCCATTTATTGCAAAGCTATGATGAGTTCTTATCTCATTGTGGTGCCCCGTGATAACTCATTATTCACTGAACTTCACTTTTTGATGTATGAGGAACAGCAACATATACTTAAATAGTTCTATTTAAACTGGTCCTATAGTTGAAACAAATCATTCCAAGAACAGCACTGCATTACACTCAGAACTGCTCAAAAGCTTAGGATACAATATTCTTCAGTATTCACAGAACTTAATATCTTCAAACAGAAATTACTCAAGCTGATGTATCTCTCATTATTATTAAGTCAAAGTTCTTCCAAACGAGAAGAGGATGATTGATAGTCAGAGATTACCAGGGCCAACACAGTGAGAGATCACACTCTTTATGGCCAAAAGCAAGCCTGGGAGGGCTCAGTTCCCCACAGCTGAGCATAAAAGGCTGCAAAGCAACCTCAGCATCCCTTGTCCCAGAGCCCAAGCACCTCCTTCATTTGACATCAGATCTATCTGGTGCTGATGGGCAACAGAGCATTGACTAGTCCTTCTAGGTCATGGGTGCAATGCAAGCTTTCAAATTTCATGTAAGAGGGAAAAACAAAAGAACACACAACAACAAAAATCCCCCTCAGCCAGAAAACAACACATGCACCAGCACAGCTCCAGGCATCTCCCCTACCCCTCCAGTTACCCTCCAAAAGGTAAAGTAAGATGTCAAGACCTTTCCAGGAATAAGCAGCACTGCTTGGTTTTTTGCTCTGCCTAACACTGAAGGGACTGGTTGGAGAATTCAAGTTGGTTAAAGGCGGGAAGTCCAGTTCAAGATGTCTAGTAATACCTTGGAAAATGAAAACAGGGTCATTGTCCTGGCCTGTTCACTACTAGCTTCCTACACTAGATGCTTCTGGCACACTGATATTGCAGGAGAGGAGGAGTCAGATTCACATGTCCTAAATTGCACTTAAGTCACTCTATCTTTTATTTCTTCTGACTCCTGGCCTTCAAGCAGGGCTTTAGGTGGAATTCAGGCCATGAGAACCTGGTCTTCAGCCTCTCAGTAAGTGGAAAGACCCACAGCTGACTTGGGCTGGGAGATACTGAGCACTTTACAGGAGAAAATATACCTGCTGAGTCTACTGATACACACACACACAGCAGCACAATTCTTCTGCCTCAGGGACCCCCAGACTTTAAACTCTGACCTGTGACACAAAGAAAAGCAGAGCTGAATTTATACACATGAAGCATGCTGCAGCTGGACACTGGAGATGAAGTGTGGGATGTGAACACCCTCCACCTGCTGACCGTGCTCTGCAGGATCCAGAAGCCAGTTTTCAAAGCAAGAGCTTGTATGTAACACCCCTCATCCCTGTTATCCACTGTGCTGCGTACTTAAGGAAAGCAACTGAAATGTTTCCAAGAGCACAGGGAGTGTTATTTCCTTCCCACAGTTGTTATTTATCAGGAGAGCTTGTAAGCAGATAGTATCTCAGGCACAGGTAAGAAAGACACCAGAGTTAACATATCCAAATCTTTTTCACACACAAGCACACACCCTGAAATAAGCCAGAAATGCTAATTGAGTTTATTGCACTGTAGTATAAACAGCAATTACAAAGCTAAAGAAAGTAACAAAGCATCCCTGCCTGAAGGGTCTTCTCCGGGCTACCATGTATCAGAGAAAAGACAAACACAGAAGGTTGAGACACAGTAAAAGAAAAGCTCTCCCCAGATACAAAGTCCATCACTGTGTCCTAATACCAGGAGTATTTCACTCTCCAGGGCAGAGCGGCTTTCTATGACAATGTTTCCTGTCCCAGATCCAGAGCATCCTCCCAAAAGCACTTTGGGAGGGAGCAGACAGATACAGTCTATCTTGCACAGCCTTCAGCTTCAGTGGCACAGGAGGGTTTCACAGTCCCTGCCTGCAGTCACAACAGCTCCACAGGGAAAGGGCTCAGCAGTTCTCACCTCAGAACAGGAACTCTGCTGCAGAAAGCCTACAGACCCCATCAGCCATATGCCCCTACCCCAAACCCATGGTACAGTAGGGAACAGTACTTGGAACTCCTAAGTCAGTAGTGCAGAGTCACTCATAAGGTGAAGTGAAGTGGTAAGGTCACTGTGCAGAGTCAGCTCATAAGGGATGTTAACAACAGGCCTGCAACTTAAACCCACCCATCGCAAAGAAGCAGAAAGGAGCTTCCTCCATCCATGCACTTAGACAGGAACCTGTCCTTCAAAAAGCCAAAGTGCTTCATATACAAGGCACCAGCACCTTGTATCCTCCAGGCAGCAGAGCAGGACTTAGCTCTCTCTGATGAGGCAAGACTGACGATTTCCTCCCTGCCATTCCCACCCCAAGCCAAGTCAGCCGAGGTCTTGCAGAAGCAGTGCCCTAAACCTCCAGACTATCCCGTGCAAGATGGAGAGATGACTCTCAGCTCCTGCAGTAAAAACGAGTCTGCCTTGCAGAACAGACAGTGGTTAAAATGCAGAGCAGGAATGGGGAGCAGAGAGGCTCTTCCTGTCTGAAGAGGCACTCCCCAGGGAGGAAAAGCCACTGGTCCCCGCTCTGAGAACAACTGGTCCAAAACACCAGCTCACTGAATGCACCAAAGGGCCCGGGGGCGGGCAGCATATCCTGGACTCTCCTCTACCTCATCTCCAACTGCCCTTCAGCAGAAGGAAGCAGCAAAGACATGTCCAGTTCCATGGGTGTGCATTTGGTGAGTTTCGAGAGTGCCTCAAGAAGCTTCAGCAAAAGAACTCCCAGGTTTCACATTTAGGTTTGAACCACATACAGAGCTGTTCACTGCTGCAAGACGAGGACATTTCCCAGTCGTGCTCGGCAACAGAGCAAGGTAACAATAGAGTTGTTAACTCGGAGCACTGAGATTAAGGGGCCCTTCTTTCTACTGCCTGTTCTGACACCACATTAAAACACTCCTCTACAAAAAGATGCATAATAAAACTCTTTCTTGCCATCACAAGGAACACTTAAGACTAAGTTAACTGAGTCAGGGCCCAGTCTTCTCGTAAATCAAGAGAAAGACAGAATATATACAAGACAGTTTACATGAACAACAGATGACATTTTTTAAAATCAGACTTTTTCCCTTGTGCACTCAATACTACTAAATTTTGCCTTGTCCTGTGCAAGGCACACAAGGTTAGAACAAAACAAAGTCTTCTCCCACACTTGATGTGACATTGGCAGTGCCAGATGTCTTGCTGCTCATCTTCCCACACCTGGGGGTGTCCCACAAGTACCCCACTGTTTCCACTCGATGTTGTGCTTAAATAAAGAAAAACAGTTTACCAGTGTCATTCCCTCTTCCCAGTTTTTGGGCCACTGAGGAGGTGCCACAAACAAAAGCGAACAACATGCAACTGCTCCATTTATGTGCCCCAAGAACTGGCTCTGCACACTGGTGCCTGAGGAACAGGCACACTGCAAAAGCATTATGTTTCCAGTGGCAAGATGGATGGGAAAAGTGCCAGCCACTAGCTATAACCCTTTTGTCATGCCAATTGCTGGCTGCTATGAGGATGTACTTTAGATACCTCCTTAGAGAAGAGCTCTGCATCTCATCCTTCCAGATGGAGGAGGAATGATTCATACACACATAAGCATGCTAGAATGATGGCTGAAGCGAAAACATTTTCTTTATGTTTTCTGTTTTGCATTACAGGCATGCTCAGGGGCTTTAATCACACCAAAAGCTGAATTGAAGACGATGACACGTTTTGCCCCAAAGAATGCTTGTGCAAAACCCCAATTCTACTTCTCACTGGCAGTGTCAAGCCTCATGTTGCATGCACACACCTCACATGCCTCATTTCCCGGCTTTCCCATTTTCACAGCATTTCTCTGCACAGAACATGACAGAATAACTCCACTCACCAAGCCACCACATCACAGAGTGACAAATACAGGGGAAAGCATCCCAGGGAGGGATCAGGAGTTGGGAGCTCTAAATTGACCGAGGACTGACTTGTAACGCTGAAGCAAAGCAAAGGATCTCTCTTCTTTCCAGACACACCAGGGACTGAAATGCACACATTTACCAGGCCTAGAATGGCTGATAAATGCAGAATAGATAGAAGGCTCAGCAGCCAGAGCACTTGTCTGCATGGTGCCTGTTTCCTTCACGGAGGCCACTGCAGGGATCCTCCTTCTCCATCTTACCTGCACAGCACCTTTGCCACACACTCACACTCCTCTCAAGGGCCCTGCATCCTCTGAATCTCCTTCTGCTTCTCAGCCTATTTCCTTTCCTCTGGTCTCTCTGATTTGTGAAGTCCTTGGAGCAGAGATTATCTGTAAGCACCTGGAAAGTACCTGAAATATCCCGAGTCCTACTGTGAGTAAATAAACAAACAGCAGTGCATAAGCACACAACATGTATATTAAACCAAGCGCGCAAGAGTCAACTCTGACAAAAAAAACAGGGCTGTAGCTTCCTCCTAGAGACAGTGGCAGTAAATCTACACTTCGGGGTACATCCACGGACCAGGAAAACCTTCAGATTTGCCTTCCCTGCCACAGACTTCCCTCCTTCCCCCATCACGCTATCCATTTCTGGAATCCATGCCTCACTTTTTATTATAAATTATTCTAATCAGTTTTGTGGCATGGCAGAAATCCATCATAACCTTCAGAAATATACATGCACACATTGGCTACACAGCTTCTTTATTTCACAGGAGTCTTTCAAGGAGCCTGGTGCAGAGTCTGGGAGAATTTGGCAACCCTTCTCAGCAGCACCCCTTTGTGGGGACCCTTTCCTGAAGGGTGCTAGATGCATTCACCTATACTATTTTCTTTCTTTGTAAAAGAATGATTCCCCCCCCGCCCCCGCTCTTAATCTCTCATTAAAGCGAGGAAAAAGTGTTCAAGCAGGAATTTTTCCTCTGCCGTTTCTCAGGTTGAAGTAGTATGACTTGGGGGTGGTGAAAGGACTAGAGAGAACATCCGATGTCCAAAGCAGACCTTTTTTTTCCACCCCACCCTTTCCTGATTGGGAAGATGTAAGACAGGCTGGGTAACTGCTCCGGCTCCTTCAGAATCAGGGTTCAAGTCAGAAAGAAAGGCAAAGGAAAAATAAAAAATAAAACAAAAACCACAGAAAGCCCCAGCAACTCTAAGGGTTCTTAACTTTTCCTGGGTAAGGAGCACAGGCTACATTTGTAGCTCTTGAAAACATCCCCACACAGTTTGTTCACTCATGCTGTTAACAGCTCCAGAAGGAATCTGGATCTTTGGCTTTCCTACAATACTAATAAGGAAGTCTAAACCCCAAATTGGGGAGGGACAATAAAATAAAAACACAACAACAAGGAATTTAAACACAAAGCACTACCATCTTGTTAAATAACATGTTAAAAACTCATCTGCAAGTCTGTCTTAGCCAATGAGGGACATAAATCAGGAAGATACAGTAATACTCTCTAGCATGCAATTAGTCACTGCTGTAAGCACTTTAACTCTGGATTTCTTGGATTATACTGTTGTTTGTAACAACTATTACTGTTGCTTTGTAGGAGTGATATGATAGCTGTCCAAGCACCACAATCAAATTATGCTACCAGGACATTTGGGCGATGGATTATCACAGCAAAGGAAATGGATTATCACAGCTTTTATTCTCAACAAGGGTAAGAATAAGATGAGATATCATTTTGAACGTGGCAGGAGGGACAAGTAGAAAACTCTACCTGAGATTTACTTTTTTCCTTCTCCCTCTTTTGGAGTTTCCAGGGTAGGAATGCTAAAAAAAATTCTACCAATCTGAAAAGACAGAAACTGCCTTTTGTAGAATTTGCACGGGAATATCTGAAAACAGAATAAGTTCAAAATATTCCAAATCAAAAGACAGTTAAAATAGCCTCCTCACATTGGCTGAATTCTGGAAGGATGCCCTGTTCCTGGGCATTTCCCACTGTGTATCTGTCCATTGCTTTCACTTGACATCAGGTAACAACCTGTGTTCCTTTGAAAAGGTTTAATAGTTTAAAGGTTCTCTTGAAGAGCTGTACCTTTTACATCACCACTGAAAACGTATCTCATTTTATACCTTAGTTCTCACACTGCATCTCAAAACAAATATTAGCTTTTTTAACTTCACAAATCTTATCTGATTTTTTTTAAGAGTATCTTGGTACCTTCAACACATAAACACACATTTTTTTGGTGCATGGTACTCAAGAGACCCTGGTTCTTACCTCAGTTTCTTTGGCAACGGCCAAATATTCCAGTACAGGATGAGGGAAAACGCACTAACTAGTCTTAACACTGTGATGCAGTTTGAGAGATCACTAGCAGCCTCTACATACTACAGATAAGAAAAGACTAAAACAGAAAAAACAGCCAAATAAATAGAAGCAGAAAACCAAAGCTAGAAAAATAAAACCAGAAGTGAGCTCCGCACAGGATAGAAGCAGCAAAAAAACCTGTTCTGCTACAGCACAGGGCACGTGCCTGAAGCTGAGGACACCTGGGTATTATTCCTGGCTGTGGTCCTGACTCCTTCTAGATGACTGCACCAATTCATGTCACACCCCCAGCAGGCTCCGCCTTCAAGTTTTCCATCTGGGCTACGGGTCAGCAGTGGTGAACCTTTTCCTTGCCAAGGATTGAGGACACTAAATACTACTGGCATGCCACACCTCAACATGGGCCTTAGCACTGCATGACAGCAGCACAACCCCTTTCCAAACCAAACCCAAGAACTGTGGGCCACAGAAAACAGGATCTGGATGACGGTCCCCTAGATCTCACATTCCCACCATAAGCTTTTTAAGGAAGGCTCAGTTGCTATTTATTTGTACCCTGAGAAGGGCAGTGTTATTTGGAGCTGTTACTGTGATTCTATAAGCAAGCAGCAACACTGGTAACAGTTGATTAAGACTACAAAGAATAACAAATGGGAAAAAATTTGGCTGGAAAGAAATGGAGGGAATCGAAACAATAACAGAAAAGGGAATTCAGTAGGACAAAAAAGAAGGAAAGCAGCTAATGAAAAGATAACTAGAAGGAAACACGGTGTGGGGTTTTTTAGTAACAACATTGAAACTGGGTAATCAAACAAGCAGTACTTTGTTTTGCCCCACAGCAAATACATGAATATAGACTTTTAAATTTTTAAGAGGAGTCCAAGCTCTCAATGCACTTGTTCTCAGAACTAATGCTTTAACCACATTAGTAATAGCTTATGACAGGATTGCAGAGTAACTACAATTACCCCTCTATCTAGAAGCTACTTTTTCAGAGTAATCATCCCTACTATAGTTTTGCAGTTTTTACAGACCCTTGTTATATCTTGAGATTCCTCTCTACTTTACATGGCAGGAGCTAAAGAGGTTTTGTTCCCTTTTTCTTGCCCCTCCATTTCTGTGTTTTTAAACTGCCCTTAACTGGACACACATGGCAATGCCAGATATGAAGTACTGTGGATCACTACAACTATGGGCAAACATTTTAGAGAATCAGAAATTTAATTGCATATCACGTTACTCCAACTTCTCTGCCCTTCCTGTCACTTCACCTGCTCGTAACCATTAGAAAGCAGAGTGTCAATTCTAAGCTGTAGTTGAGCACTAAAAGCACCACGCTGGCCCTCACTGGATCTATTTAATTAGAGATTAGGAGAGGCAAAGCATGGGGAGAATATAAACATGATTTTACCAGTTTATCAGTAAACAGGTTTGGGTTACCAACGAGATAAGACCAAGGCTGCCTGTTTTATCCGTGCAGCCGGACCAGCGAGTGTACTTTCACTGGAACCACGCCTCCATCAGAATTCCCTCTGAAATGTCAACGTGAACCATATTATTAATTTTCCGAGTTGCTGACCTTTAGTGTTGTCTGCATCATAAATCCAGAATTCTGAACTGTTTCTATTCATACAGGAACGTGCTCCACACGTCTCACGGTATCTGAAGTCTGCACACAGGCTGCTCACACGTCACAAAACAGATGCTCGCTGCAGCATCCCTGAAGAAGCTGCTGAGTTGGACCTTTCTAGTTCCACAGAGTCCACCAGATTAGCATCAGTTACCCTATCCAGCACAAAGGCAAAGAGGTTTCCTAGGTTCCCCCAAAGCTCTTAGTGTATCCTTGCACGAAAAAATTGTTTCAGAGTATTTTATCAAGGGTCATAGCATACAGTCACATTAACGTAAAATAATTTGATTGTGAACTTGAGTTTAATTTCAGTCAGGAAGAAGGAAAGAAAAACCCAAGTCTTTGGATTAGAAGACAGCCATTCCCCACTTACAGCTCCTCCCAATTAAAATGTTTTACACAGATCATCAGAACCTAATGCATCATACGTGTTACACAGTGTGCAGCATAAGGCTGTCAGTCTGTCATTTCTCTGGAAGAGCTCAGTGTGATGAATGATCTGGTTACTCCTCTTTCTGGTATAAAAGCTGGAGAAGCTTTGAGACAAAGAAATAAAGGCCAATTTACAGGGCTTAATATTATCCTTCCTGACTCTGAAAATAGTTACAGTCACTATTTCTCCTTTATTTTGACTGTGGATTTCAGTACATCACATCAGAACTCCCCAAACACTTGAGAGAATTTAATTTAAAGCAGAAGCAGGAATGTCAGGAACATACACGATTTGGGCTACAACAAGCAATGCCACACCAGCATGTCATATGAAAAATAAGTGACCTTCCCTCTTGCCTCTGCTGACAAACAGACACACTTGAAGACACTTGCAGGCCAGGATGTCAGTGTGATTTCTGGAAGACAACCTAAAAAACAAAGACTTAAAAGAGTTTTTAAAAACCCCCCAAATTGACTACTTACTGCCTGAACTGAAAAACCTGCCTTTCCAAATCAACTAATGGTTTGGCAAGCCCGCATGAAAGGCAAACAAACAAAAGGCATCTTTTCCTTTTAACATGGAATCTGCAATAAGAAAAAGAAATCAGCATTTTATTGATTTCCATAATGCCATCCCTACAGCTTAACAAACTCACTCAGTTGCTAATGCACTGATGCTATGGAGCCTTCCCATATAATTATACACCCTCCACTTCGCTGAGCCCCAGGGCGCTGTTTCCAACTTTCCAGAGGACCACTGCACCAAAAGTAGAAATAAAAACCCCTCTCTTTCATTACCCAAAGCAAACTGCAAACCAAATTTTGCTTATTTAAATGGGAAGTTAGAGAGACCTAATTTTGAAGGCAGGGAATAATCTGCCAGTCTGCATATATTTTCAGGTTTGATATCGTGACAATGAACTCTCACTTAAACTTTCCCCACTTCTAATAGTTTTTTCTTCATAAGAGTACACAAAATACAACATATAAATATTGCAACAATTATGATTTCCAGGGAGAGATTCTAAAGTCCTTCTCAGCTCAGAAGTGTTTCAAGAGGGCAATTCAGAACCAGACATGGAGACTTTTGTGAATGTCACTGTAATTAACATTATAAAAAAATTACAGAATGCTACCATTCCTATAGGGAATATTTTGTCAATGAATGTATACTTCAGATATATTTTTATTAGGTTTTTGTTTTAAAAAAGCAACCCTGGAACACCTTCTAAACAAAATTTAAGGAAGATACCTTCTCTAAGTCTAAAATCAAAGATGTCCTACATAATTAATGCCATTTTTCTCCATTTCTCAAACAAATTCAGCAGTCCATAACCAAACAGGCAGCTCCAGTATATTTCAGTGAGAGTTTTGTTCAATTAGGGACTGCAGAATTTGGCCCAATTAATCTAGTACTGTCTATGTGGAAAGAATGTAATGGAACTCTGCAGTGTAAACACCCTCCCCAATGACTGTACCCAGAATCCCCTTTCCTGCTCCCCCTGTTTATCCTGCCTTGATAATTCAGATCCAACTGCACTGTATTCACCATGTCCATCATGATTCAATGTGCCATTTGAGCTACAATAATTAATTTTGCTACGGCTTCCCATGCATATATTAATTTGGAATCGGTTAATCTATTTCCTCTGAGAATGGTGAAGTGTGTGAATTTTTGTTCAACAAACAAACAAACAAGTTGACAATATCAATACAGAGTTGAAGAACCACTAAAAACAATCTAGTTTGCATAATTAATGTTAATTACAATAACATCTCAATCAGTGACACAAAGGCTTAGCAATGAACACAGTCATAGGAGGAAGTGAAAACATCAAACAAACATGAAAGGTTCTTGTCTTGTTCTGAAAGAGTATCAAGCAAACTTTCAAGAGATTTATAAATAAGAACAGAAAGGCAGAACACAGTTCTGCTTTGTTAGACATATTTTCTTTACAGGCTGCTTAGTACGGAAGCTTTCTTCTGAGATTGTAACAAGACAGTGGATCTGAGCTGTGGACACACCAGATAATACTATCTTTTTACAACATCACATCCAAGTCATTAGCAACTGCTTGCTTTAAAGAGAAACAACTGGCGGCCTGATCCTTCTGCCAGTGATTTCAATAGCAAACAATTAAACAACGCGATGTGGATGTTTGGGGTTCTAGAGACAGAGGGAAATTTAAAAAAAACCAAACAACTCCAACTTGAACGCGGCGTGTAGGTATGGAATCCCTCAGGCAAAGAGGAACTTCAGGACAAGATAATTAATATTTCAACAATCTTTTTCCTACTTTCCATAGCAACAAGGGAAATCTAAACACACAGAAAACTTACCTGTTTCACTTGGCAGCACGGAAGTCTTAAAAGAGGGTTTTTTGGTACGGTCACTTAACAGAGCAGATTTATATTTAACCCTCAGAAGTTTTCCTCACAGCCCAAGAAAAATACTTATCCAATATATTCTCATTTTAAAGGAAAGGAGGGGGGAAAAACAGTCATGAAAAAATAAGCGCCACTCTACCTCACCCAGGTTGGTGCCGTAGTACACAAGTAGTCACACAGGCATTGTAGGGAGTACCTGCGCAGTAAAGCACCACTCGGGGTGAGTAAGGGTGGTGTAATTGGGTCTGATGAGAGAAGGAATCAGAGCCTGTCACATCATTACTACTACAGGGGCCTTTCTGAAAACACGAGTTTCTTGATTACTCTTCACATTAATGCAAATCTGCTCCGTTAATGAAGTTACACTGGTGCTAAGCTGGTACCAGAGGAGAAACAGGCCCTGTTTCATATTGATTTAAGGAACCACAGCTCAAGGACCTCCCCATAAAGGTAAAATATCAGGTTATGTTGGGCAAGATACTCCTATTTTCTATTTGGTATCATTCTCACAGCTGATTTTTTATTTCCCTTTCTCTCTTTATAGATAGAAGACAAGATATGGTAAAGACTTCATTTCCTCTACAAATTTACTGATCTTAAGCACACTTAAGACTACACTTGAGTACCCACTGAGTAAAGCCACACTTTACTAGTATTTATTTACAAGAGTGCTTGCCTTAAGAAAGAGAAACTCCATGTGGAGGATTCCCAGAATGATGCTGACCTTTCCTCTTGACAAAAGTTCTGTAGATTTATTTTTCAGATGCCTGAGAAAGATGACTTTGGAGCGCTGTGAGGTTTGGTAAACCTTCAATTTAGCAATTAGCTTCCATATGATATGAATTACAAAGATCAAGCAATTAATATTAATAAATAAACCCAGCAAACTACGGAGGCTTTGGACGCCCTGTGTATGGAAAGGCTGCTGTATTTGCTGGGGGTTTTTCCACGCCTCTGTTTTATTTTAGCTACTCTGAACGTACAGTACAGCACATTAGAACATACAGCACATTCACGTTTCTAGAAATACATTAAGGAGAGAGAGAAAAAAAAAATTAAAACCCAATAGCAATGAAACAGAGACATAACGTGAAATGGTTAAGCACTCCCAAAATCAAGCCAAAGCCACCAAAACTCCCCGCTGCAGACCACGGCTCCCCCCTTCCACAAACGGCAAGTCAAGCCCAGGTAACACCTGAACATCCAGGAACGACAGGGTGGGGAGGACGATGGAACAACCTAGGATTACAAAAGGTGGGTTTCCCCCGGTTTGCCAGGATGGACAGTGCCCCGAGCCTGGTACGGAGGGGGGGGGGAGGGTCTGTTCGACCCAGGGGCGGCTTTTCGGGATACCCTCCCCATCACCACAGCCTCAACCTGGGAGTGGGGGGGGGGTGGGGGGATAAATAAAACAAACCCCACAAAATACAATAAACCGCACAAAACAAAAAAATCACAAAAATAAAATAAAAAAATCATCACCGCCGGCAGCACGACGCGCATTAGAAGTTGGCAACGGCGCCGGCGGGGTTAGTATCTCAATTTTCTTTCCCCTCCTTCCATCCCCCCCCCCCCCTTTCTGTGGCGGTCCGAGCGGGCAGTGCCCGGCGCCGGGAGAGGGGGATGCCCCAACTCGGGAGCAGCTGCCGCTGCCCGCGCCCCCCGCGCCCCCCGCGCCAGCCCGGAGGGGCCGTGCCCGGCACTCACCCGCTCCGGGGGCTCCGCGGCGAGGACCGGCGAGGGGAGCGGGGGGTCTGCGGAGAGCGGGGTGGGGGGCGGCGGTGGGGACACGGACACGGACACACACACGCACGCACAGAGGCGGGGGGGAGCGCTTTAAACCGCGGGGAGGTCACTGCGAGACGCGCGGCGCTGCCCGGCTCTATCCCATGCCGCCGCGGCGGCCCCGAGCAGAGCGGGGTGAGCCGGGCGGGCAGGCGGCGGCGGCGGGGAGGATGTGACACGGTGACAAGTGCGGCCCGCCAGCCCTGTGCCGGGGGAGGGGGGCCGGGGCAGCCGAGGCAGCGCCGCCCGCCCGCACACACGGCATTGACGGCGCTGCCGTGACTCACACACGGGAGTTGGTCACAGGGCGGCACCGCCGAGCGGGGGAGGCAGGCGGGGAGGGAGGCAGGGAGGGAGGGAGGGGGGCGGCGTCCCGCCCCCTCGGCCGCCTCACAGCCAATGGCGCGCCGCGGTGCGGCGGATTGACAGCGCGAGTGACCAACAGCTGCGAGGGCCCGCCGCCAGCGCCCGAGCGGCCCCTCCGGCCCAATGAGTCTTCTGAGGACACTCCGCCGCCAGGGGCCGGGGGGGAGCCCCGCGGGGGCGGGCGGCCGGGCCCTCGCCACCAATCAGCGCCCAGGGTCGCGTTGATGGGCGGCGCGGGCGGCCAATCAGGAGCGCGCGGGTGAGGTGGGGGGGGAGATGGTCACGCAGGGAGGGAGCGGGGGCGGTGGAAGCTCCGCGGGCGGGGCGGGGCCGGCGCCTCAGAGACCCCGGGCAGGGGAAGGGCTCGGCCCGGACACCTCCTGCTCCGCGGGCGGCTCCGGGGCGGAGCGGGGCTCAGCCCCGCCGCCGCCAAGGTCGTTTCCCGCGGGAGGAGGGAGAGCGGGGCCGTGGGCCTAGTGCGGGAGAAGGCGGGCCGGCCGCGCTGGCACCGCTGAAGAGCCTGGGGAGGGGGTTGTGAGATCCTCGGCTTCCCGCGGGACGCCGGGGCTGGGAAGTGGGAAGTTGGGGTTTGCCTGGTGTTTGACAGGTGTCAAGGGCTCAAGGTCCTTTTTTTTCCTTCTTTTTTTTTTTTTTTTCCAATTTACTTATTTGTTTATTTGTTTTATTTCTGACAGATTTTGAGAGAACAAAGCACATCCCCAGGACCCGCCGCGATTCCTCCTCTCGTGCTGCTGTGGGGGGGGGGGGAACTGACAGGTAGGAACAGTGTCAGTGGAAAGTAGAAAAGCAACATTGTTTCGACGAATGATTAATATCGGAGGAATTTATTTTGGGTATGGTGAGGAAGTAATGCCCAGCAGGAGTTTCCAGCAAATGCTGGAACCTCACCAAAAATTTAATCCCCGTGAAGGAAATGAGATACTCAAATCGTGTTTCACCTCTTCATCTTTACATACGAGCTCTTACACTAAGACCTGGGTTTTTTTGCAGTAAAAGTATAAAATAGCTGATAAGACTTATGTAAGATAATGAGATAACACTATCAGAATGAGGGACTACCTTGGCATTTTCCCAGGTTGCAAAAATACACAGTTTTGTTTGCTTTAAAAAACTTGTTCCCTCATCAGAGTGCTATAAATACAGATTTTTTTTCCCCCTCATATTTTGGCATTCACAGTAATTGTGGAGCTGAAAAAACACAACCTGCAATAATTTGTTCATGTTTTTCACTTTAGAAATAGTGGGACTAATTACAGTTTTTTCCTGCTTGCTTTTATTGAAAGCCAGGGAGCTGGAGCAGAGATTTCACAGTTCCTCATTTGAAGCATTTGATGTTAAATCATACACCCCCCCCCCAAAAAATGGCCTTCAGATTTGTGTCTTAGCATTGAAGGCTCCTTACTATAGTGTAGTCCTTGCTATAGGACTTTCTTGCAAGAAATCCAGGATGGATGATACTCACATTGCTGTAATATGAAAATAAGAGCATTAAGGCCATCCTGTCAGGATGAAAAAAAAGGGAGGGGGAAAAAAAAGATGGTGGGGGTAAGATATTAATTTCAGCTAACCATTGGGAATAATGAAGGATATTTATAGGTGGTCCCCATGTTTTAATTGATAGCAAAAGCAGAGAATTTAGGATCTGTCATCTTTTTTTTCCCCCCTGCCATTAGCAAGAGGGTAAAATACTTGCAAGGTTCTGCAACCTTCAGCAGTGCTCACCCTGAGTCATGCTTAGGGACTTGTGAACGCTGCACAAAAGAGGGCTTTGCATCAGGTCCTGTGCAATTTGGCAAACAAAAAGAACAGGCTATTCACCATTCAGTGATAGATGAATGAACATATATATATATGTATACACCTCCCCCCCCCTTCAAAGAACTGAAAGGGATGGGAATCTCGGGGCAGAGGACTATCTTTTTGTAGTTGTTTTTTTCTTTAATAGCGGTATTGTAACAGAATTGAGACAGAAATTGAGCTCGTGAATTTGGGCATGATTATTTCTGGATGGTGAGAGTCTATAAGCAATCATCCCGCTCCACTGTGCAACCTACAACAGGGTCTTCACACAACACTCCCAGGGACAGCAGCCAAGGGAATATTTCATATCATCCCATCACTGCAGCTTTCCCAATATACAGCAGTTTTTCTTCAGGGCCAGCTCTGGCAGGAAAGCAATTATATGAAGGTTTTTACTTTTAAAATCTCAATTTCACAGTTACAGGGAAAAGCAACACAGCTTGCCTGCCAAAGGTGATTTCTGCCTGAAGTGGTTTGTTTTGGGTTTTGCAAGTTTGGTTGTTTAGGGTCAGTTGTTTAGTTGTTTGCTTCAGCTGAACTAAGCCAAGCTACTCCTCAGTTAGACTGGGTTTAGGAATTGCAGTGTTTCTACCAAACTGCTTCAAAACTGCTGACAATTAGACTAATGCTGCCCAGACAAGGATCAGCTCAGCAGGGATAGTTGGTGTCCCTGGCTTGAGATTCAGCAGCTCACCCTCCGTAATTTGTGTGGGAAGGTCGTGTGTCATGGATTTGGCTCTGGCTTTACCTGGGAGAACCAAACCACAAAACCCAAAGTAAAAAGAGCTCAGGCAACCAGGTCTGCTCAAGGTGTGTAGTGTGCCTGTAGTCAGGGCAGGTTCCAGGGTCTTGATGCAGCTCTCCCACCCTTGTAAGTGGGGAGTAATTCCCCTGACGCTCACGGGTTTGAGGTTTCAAAGTCTGAAGCAAATCAGGGTCTGGCAAGAGGGACCTGATCCCTCCCTGCTTGCACATCCCAAGCAGTCAGAAATCTTTGATCCCATGCAGGTTCCCTGGTGACATGAACTTCATTTTCAGCTACGTCTTCTGGGGTGCCTCAGAAAGTGTGTATCATTTCGAAGAGAACACTTGCTAAAAATCTTTCTCTTCTAAGCATAATTGAGATGATTTTGTTGATATTTTCTCACAAAGACCTTGAAGCCTGGCTTTTTTACTGCACCATGGCTGTTTACAAAATAAGGGTGTTTAGTTAGTTAGTGACCTTGGGGAATAACTTTAAAAACCTGTAAATACTCACTTATATGCAAATAAAAGCAGTAAATTTCCTTCATCTGTGTTTCGCTTTTTGAAAACATTCCAGTCAATTAGATTAGCAGCTCGAAATGTTTATGGAGAGAATTTTAAACCCATTTTAGAGAGTATTCATGTTAAGCAAAATTTTATCTCAAAAACACAGTCATCTTAGCAGGTGTTAATTTATGTTCACCCGACTCAGGGAGTGCAAACCAGTATTATGTGTCTGATTTGTTCAGGTCATGTATCTCTGCTGTTTATCCAGTCTTGTCTCTTTTTCTGCCCTGCTGATTCCTACTCCTCTGCTGTGCCAGGGATGGAAAACGGAACATTTTATTTGTTCACTTCACACCTTCTGCATTTCCCTCTTGAACAGAGGGCTCCTTTCTTGAGCAACAGTGAAACTAAGCTGCTATCACAAAGCAAACTTGGGGCCCTGGAATATAAAACCACTCCCTGCAATATTTAAATTCCTTTGAAAACCATCCTCTGCCATATGTCTATAAACACTGTCCAGCTGCAATGAGCTTGTAGATTCTTGGAGACCATCTGCATTTAGGAAAGAAATAACAATACTGTGTGCTGAGATAGAGTCAATTGCCATTTTAAACATTTTGTGCAGATCTTAGGTACTTTTGATTCATTCTCTCTTGGCAACTCCTAAGTTGAACTGGGAACAAAGGTATACCGGTGTAATACACTTACTTTTCTTAAATGGCCTTCATCTTTCTAAACACTTACATGAAAATTACTGGGTTTATTACAGGACATGCAGCGTAATTGTGTAGTTTGAAAGACTGAGATTTAAGTTCAGTGTCATAACTACCATCACATAAACAGGCTAATGTGTGTGCTTCAGCAGTTTAGCGTCACATTCCCAAACCCTCTGCTTCACAAATGACCAAGAGAGAAGATCCAGAGCTCTTGTTGCAAGAAAACAGACCCTCCTTTACCTAATGGCAAAAAGTTCTGTAATGTTTTATCCCTAAGTCATGCCATTTGCACAGGGTTTGTAAGCTTCTCCTTCACTTTACACCGTGCTGCTTCTGTTGGTTACACAGCACTGTCAGACACCAACCTTTCAAGTAATTTTAAACCTAAAATTACTTCACCAATGTCTTGTAGATACTTCTGCTCAAACAGCTTTATTTGCCTGGTTTACAAACATTTCCAACCTAATCCATGAATGTATAATGCACTGAGTTTCTGGTATTATTCCACTGGCAGAAACCATGTGACATTTATTATATTAAAATACTGAACACTTCACTCTTAAGTCCAAAGTCTGAACCTCAATTTAAATACGTTCTTCCCGTCACACTACATTTATCATGGAAATGGGCAGAACTTTTATGTGGGCCTCGTAAATACCTAAGGGGTGCTTGTGTGCAAACTTCCATAGCCGGGTGTGCCACCTGCAGCATCTCAGTACTACCAGTTGTCAACTGACTGCAGCCCATTCAGGACAGAGACTGTATGGTTTTTCCTGCTTAGGAATGGAGTTTCATAACTGTAACACTGCAACACTGACAAAAATACAATAAATAATAGCACTGAACCAAGCACAATTCATCTGTCAAATGCCAAGGGTCAGGTACTTGTAGCAGGGATGCTTCTGTGTGGTCCATGAGAACGAGATTTACTTTTGGAAAATACCCAGTGAGAAATTTCAAACACAAAAATTCGGGGAAATAAAGCTGCACGTGGAAAAGGATGATGAATTCAAGAGTAAACTCCCGTGAGGTGTTTGTCCAGCTCAACTTGCAAGTCCCTCAAAGTCAGGATTTTTATTGTAGGAGAACTACCTGACATTTGTTGTGAGCCATGGCCACCAATTTCTTACACACTGGTGCTGGCAGAAAATGGGGTGTAAATGAAAGGAACAATTTCAGTCATATGGCAAAAGCACTTTTACATTTTAATCATACTGCGGAAAGGTCAAGGCTGGATCTGTGTCAGTGCAGAGGAATAATTTGCTTTTATGGTTAAGGAATATGCCTTTCCAAAACTGAAAAAGTAGGAACTGGGGAATAAAACAAAATTTTCCTGTGTAGGCTGTTGATTCTGATCTGCTTTTAAAACAACATTCCAGAGGCATCCTGAAATTTTACCAGCATGGTTAGGTGAGAAGGGGTGTCTTCCCTTTGCCAGGACACTTCCCATCCCTTTCCATCAGCTTGTTTTTGACCACCGGCCGCCTGCTCACCTTAGCAGGGACATCAAACAGTTCTGTGAAACCTCTAAAGGAGCTGCATAGGGGTAAAAAGAGTGTTCTTTTACCCATTTTTCAGACCCACTCCCACAAGACCAGGTCATGACACAGCTCCCAGTGAGACATCACATCAAGGTTTAAAACTGTGGTCAGAAACTTGCAAAGGGATGAGCTTGTGAGAGAAAGTAAAATGCTCTTGTTCTGAGGCCAAATGTTAAGTACCACCCCCAAGTTTTTTTATTATCTGTATCTTTTACACGGAGTGGGTCAGGTTGGAAGGGACCACAGTGAGTCATCTGGTCCAACCTCCCTGCTCAGGCAGGGTCATCCCAGAGCACATTGCACAGGATTGCATCCAGACAGTTCTGGAATATCTCCAATGTGAGAGACTCCACAACCACTCTGGGCAACCTGTTGCAGTGCACAGTCACCCAGGTGATAAAGAAGCTCTTCCTCATGTTCAGGTGGAACTTCCTGTGCATCAGTTTCTGCCTGTTGCCTCTTGTGCTATTGCTTGGTACCACCAAGCAGAGCTTGGCTCCATCCTCTTGGCACCCTCCCTTCAGATACTGATAGGCATTGATGAGGTCCCCTCTCAGCCATCTCTTCTCAAGGATGAACAGGCCCAGTTCCCTCAGCCTTTCCTCATAAGAGAGATGCTCCAGTCCCTTGATCAACTTTGTAGCCCCTCCACTGGACCCGTTCCAGAAGCTCCATGTCTCTCTTGTCCCAGAGAGCCCAGAGCTGGACACAGTAAATACTCCAAATTATAATAATTTTAAAAAGCATAATGCATTAGCTGTTGGCAGCTGGTTACGCCGTTCCACTCCAAGGAAAAAAAGACCCTGTCCCTGTTATTTGTCTGCCAGGACTGCTGAAAGCCTCAGCCCTCCGGAGGGATGTGCCTGCGGTTAGTGCTGTACATCCCCCCCTGCAGGAGACAGCCCCGGAGCCTGAAAGTCCGCATAGATAAGCCTGGAGCAGGGTGCGGTACAAAAACAGAGGTAAAGTGATTTACTTAAAGATAAGACAGAGAAGACACCCCCCCACCCCTTGATTGCTTTAGCCCTGGGGTGCTGATGCGCTGCAAGGAGCAGATTCTCTCAGGTAGGGCAATGGTTAAGTCAGTGAGAAAGCAGGAAAAAAAAGTCTTGCTACAGATTTAATTCCCACAGTCGTCCTCTCTTACCTCTGTTGTAAACCTGAGGGCCCGCACGCAGGCGGGAGTGTTTCTGTTAGAAGTGCTTCTGACAATAAATATTGTGAAAATCAGCATTGTTTTGTTAAAAAAAAGAATGGATGTGCACCTCCAGTGACCTCTATTTTTCACTTCACTGAAGTGATTACAAATGGCTTTATTTCTCCATCAGTGCCTTTGCTGTGAACACTGGGCATTGTTTTTACCTCGTTGCCCGTATCCAGGTGTACTGAATTTTTTACTCACATTTCCAAATGCTGCCTCTGCCCCAAACTGGGGCAGACTGTGCTTCTGCAACAGCATTTCAAAACTCGTTGCTGTGGTTGTCCATGCTGATGGAGTACCCAGGGTCGATGCCTGGGTACCATTTCCATCCACAGCTCCACTTGGTGCTCACTGATTCACCCACCATCACGGGAACAAGACAGGGGCTGGAGAGGCGTGGGTGACAAGGGTGCTGGGCCATGGGTCTGTCCTTCATGGAGCGAGCGTGGGAGCTGTAACCCGGCCCTGTGGTCAAGAGAGCTTCAGATGTCATGGGCCAAAATAAGGGTCAGGGCTCAGCCTGGGCAGTGGGAAGAGACACACAGGGAAGCGCCTGGCAGGAACTGGGGAAATCTGCCAAGCTCAATAGAGAGGTCTCCCCCTCTCTGGGCTGTATCCAGCCCTGCTGAGGAACCGCCAAGCTGATGCCAGGAACTGGAAAGTGAAACTGCGCAGAGAGGGGGGGGGGGGGGGGGGGGAA
>JAYRBT010000114.1:15508182-15558603 GCA_036023395.1 Myiotriccus ornatus
CAAAACGGGAAAGAAATCCAAGCTGAAAAGGAGGAAAGAACACCAGAGTGAAAAGCCAGTGTGCTGGAAATAATTTGTTCAGCCTGAATCCGCTAACGGAGGGGCAGAAATTTTGCTGTGCTTGGGAATGTCGCGCTTGGAACTTGTTTATTGACAGCATTTCTTTTGCTCCCCCTCCTGCGCTGAGCTAAAGCCAGTGAGTGAGATGGAGGGAGGGAGAGAGGGAGGGAGAAAAAAGCGAGGCCAAGAGCCTTCTGCGGTCGGTGGGGGCCTATAAATAGCCAGTGAAGTCTTCTAATACCGATCGGGTGCGTCACCACGGCCCTCCCCGGCCCCGCTCAGCAGCAGCCGAGCCAGCGGGAGCGGGAGCTGCGGGGGCACCCGGAGCCGAGCAGCTGGGCTTGGCACGGATGGAGCCGGGAGAGGGAGGCCGGGAGGTGCAGAGGGGGTTGAACGCTCTTCTGCCGCAGTCAGGCTCAGGGAGAAAGCGGGTGGGAAACGATCCACACGTTCCCCACCAGCCGTCTTGCCTCGCCCGCGTGTTGCAAAGTGTATTCTAGTTCTTGCTCTTGCGGCTGCCCGGTTGGCACCGGTGAATGCTTCTTACTGGAATAAATGGGTGTCCAAGGTCTATGCCTACGCCTGACTTGGATGTTGGGAGGGTTTCTGAAGTCCTGCTGTGCTGTTTGCTCCCCCTCCTCGTTCCTCCTCTCCCCATTGTAAAGGTCAGAGGAGGAAGAAGGAGTGCTGGAGTAAGTTCAGCAAGATGCACAGGCTGGTTCAGTGCCACCAGTTAGTGATCCCTCCTCTGCAGATTTAAATGTTACTCTCAAAGTGATTAAAGGCAAAAGTCTGAGGGTTGTTAGAGTGCATTTCTAGCCCAGTTTTCCCATCCCTGTCACAGTCTATCTACAGTCTATCTGCAGTCCACGATACTGTAGGTAACCCTCCCATAAATAAAGCTGCTGCTCCCGCCTGTCCCTTTTAAACCATTGCTGTCTAATACAGATTTCAGGGCTGGGGTGTTAAAGGACCTGATGCTTGCTTCTCTGAACTCTTTCTATCAGCCCCATAACAGCAAGCCTCCTACAAAGAACTTGTATCTAAGGCAGTATAAAACGCTTGCATAGATACGGGGACAACTTTCTATACTAATTAAAATGAGACTCAAGTTACTTTCCCCTTTTTTTTTTAATTTTAAATTTTCTAAGCATCTGATCTGCTTCATATCAGTCATTTCTCCATCTGTTTTGTATTCCTTAATTCCTACTTGCAAAGTTTGGCAAACTTGGATGTGATTTGATGTATATTTGTAGGAGCACGGTTAAAGGAGATCTCCTTATCAGATAGTAGTTAGATACTCACGGTATCACTGGTAAAAGGATGAGGGTGGACTGGCCAGATCTCACTGGTTTCAAGTCTCTTCCAAAAGAAATTTTCAGTTATGGAGCATTGGCGAAATTGCTCACATCAATCCAATGGAAAGAAGTGGAGTAACCCACGGATGAATTCTTCCTGTCTGGGTCTATTTGCTAAAACTCAGCCTGTTAAGCAAGAAGATGCCAGGCTGACACAGTCAGGTCTTTCTGCTAAGCCAATGCCATGAGATAGGCTTCTTTTCAGGGAAGGTGGTAATTTCTCCCAGATTTGGGGCTCTCTGTGGAGTCCACCAGCACCACATCAAGGTCCAGTGGAGGAACCATCTCTCTGTGACATCACACCGCATCCAGCAACTGGAGACCCCATCAGGCATCCTAATTTCCTAAATTTCCTGAAGGTATTGAAGCTCTGGAGCGGTGTGGAGTTGGCTAAGAGCAGCCTCTGCAAGAGACTGGCACTGGCATTTAAGGAGCAGCCCATGGTGGGCTTTGCTGTGTCAGGGGACACTGCAGCCCTTGCAGGAAGTGATAAATATCACCGAGAAAGAGCAGGCCCATCCCCATGTAGGAACAGCTCACTCCCAAGCTGAGTGTTTGACTGCAAGCATTACTGTTTTCTCAGCATCTGAAAGGCTTAAGCGTCTTGGTTTTGAAGCACTTATTTTTGACAGCATTTTGAAACGATGGATGCAGAAAGAACTAGCAATCCTGCCTCCTCCTCCTCCAAAAAACCCCACCCTAAAATCCAGTGAATAAAATTCTTGGTGTGAAACTTCTGTCTAGGCTGACTTTTAGGAGGAGACAGTGGATTTGGAACTAATCAATAAATTACTATAATAATATCTCATCTAAAATGTAAATAGTATAAGTCGTGCTCTGAATGTGCGAGCCAGGCTCACCCTCAGATGTGCTTTTCTGCTCCCTTTGTACCCAAGCCAAGCTCTGTACAGGTTGCAAGAGCCTGGGAGGGAGGTAGTTGTGACCTGCCCTGTTTTCTCCGCACCAGACTAGTCCCATTCCTGAGGATGTGATGTTTTGGGTGCCCATGTTCTGCTGATCACTCCAGTATGCCAGAAGTCTCTCCATCAGGCTGCTTTGTTCCCCAGCTCTGCTCTCAGCAAAGTGCAACCAGAGAAGGACCAGCCTCTCCAGGCAGACCTGTCTCAGTCCAGGACAAACCTCAAACCCTGTTTCTCCACCTCACAGCAGCCACCTCCCTGTCCTTATTGATATAAATAAATTTGGGGGTGTACATGTTTTCATAGGGGAAAAAATAAAACACGTGACTTAAAAGAGGTTTAAAATATTTTGCTTTTTTTCTAGCAGTGAGGTCTATGCTGGTAACAGGTTTGATACGAGCTGGGATCTACCTTTCTGAACTGCAATCATGAGGATTACTCACATATCTAAAAATAAGCCCGTGCTGAAATTCCCCTGTTGGATTAAGACCTAAATCCTGCAATTGTCACTTTTCCCGTGAGTGTCAATGGCTTAACTAAATATACTGTCCACATTGCTGATGTTCCCAGGTTGTTTCTCTTTCCCCTTTTACTGGAACTCCTCCATGCTTCTGTAAGTTTATTTCACTTTTTGGTTTCCTTGCTTTTTCTTTTCACCAGTTCATCACCTCTCCTGCTATGTCCCTTTCCCCAGCCATATATGATCTCTAATCGTGTCCTTTCCTTTTCTTCTACAATCTTCTCTGCCCATTTACCCATTGCTTCAAACTTCGGAGAAACTACCCAAACTATACATTTCTGCAAGCAACCCAAAATTGACCAAAATTGTCCAAATTGACCGTGGCTTTGTGTCTTTTCCATGCAAGAGGTGACAGAAGTTTTTCCAGTGTTGGGGCAACTTGCTGGTAGGGATTCTGCAGTGTCTAATAAGAACTGTGCTGACATGAAGTCATTCCAAGGTGACAGTCTTTTGGATCACTCTGATGAAAAAAAGTGGGCTCACGGTTTAGTCACGTGTGAAGAAGAAACCAAGAGCAAACACGAGGAAAAGGCAAGGATTTCATGTGATTCCAGTGTTTTGTTCTGTACTTTGAAAGTCACAAACAGGTTTTTAAGTGCTGATAAGATGCCTGGAGTTTGATGGCACCTGTGTGCAAGGAGAACATTAAACACTCTTGAAGAACAATTAACCTGTACAGGCACCTTACCCGGGTGCAAGACCACTAGCTCTAGTCTTGGATAGGAAAAGTTAAGACACAAACATAATTTCTCATAATGCAGCATAAGCTCCCCCCCATCCTTATTTATAATAAATAGCCCTCTCTGTCTGGAAGGAAATAATTTTCCCTCTCTGATCTGCTTTTTTTGGTTTTGGGTTTGGTTTTTTTTCTCTTGGCCTTCCTCACTGCTGCATTGATCAGTGTCTCAAAGAGGTCTTAATTTGAGAAGTTTCCTAATGTACAGTGTGTGCAAGATTAAGCTTTTTTTCAAGAATTTGCTGGTACAAAAGAAATATATTTCACAACAAGGAGAACAATTGCCATTCTAAATATGAAAGCATGATGATACTCACTTTGTAGTTCTCTTCCAAAGGACACTTTTGTTTCAAATTCCCTCCTTTCAGGAGCTTCCTCTTCTGAAATTTCTCGCTGTTGTTAAGTAGCCCAAAGGGGGATTTTGTGTGTGTGTGTGTGCATGGGAAGTTTGGCATAATTCATTCAGGATATTGAGGTAATGGGGTTATTCTAAGCATGAAACAGGCTAATTTTCATGCCTTTTGGAAGCTGTTCTCCTCTTTGCCTAGTTTCAAATTGTTTCCCTTTCAAAGGGTTACTCCTGTATGTTGCAGCCGATGTGGCTGATATGACACCACGTGCTCTGGACACCAGGGCAGCCCATCTGACCACCCAGGACTGATCCTGACACGGGCACCACGCACTTCTCCATCCCCTGGGATAAGTCCCATCAGCGTGAGCACGAGCCATCGGTAGGGCCAAGGTGGAAACCACAGTCTCCTCACTCACTCCTCCCAGCAGGCCCTCTCCATCAGCTGGAGGTCTGATGGTGCCCCACCCCTCCCCAAAACAGATGGGAGTATCCTTCAACTTTTGCCTCATTTTGCTCATTGCCTCACTGGGCTGAGCAAACTGTGATTTTTACGGAGTGCACTCAGATCCTCATCTCCTCACCAAAAAGAGGAGGCAAGCAGCAGCACCTGCTCTTAGAAGGCACACATCCTCCACTCCATTCCACCCACCTCGTGTTCGTCCCATTAACCACAGGTTAGATACTTAGAGTGTATTTAGGGGTCTGGAAGTGAAATAGATGCCTAAAATCCCACTGACAGTACAGGGAATCAGGTGCTGAACTGGCTGAGATGCTTTTGGACCTTCTCATCCCTCAGCAAACTCCCACTGAACTATAGCGCACCTTTAGGGATGAAACTGGGTGTCTGATCCATGAGCTTGCACACTATGAGTATGTGCTTTGCTGAATGAAAGCCTAAGGGTGAGAGCCTTTGAAATCCTTTTTCCCCAGTTTGATAAGACAACAATTTAGAAGTGATTTTTGCCGTATCCCAGTCCTTCTCACTATTATCCTGGAAGTAGAATAGCAGTATGCATGATTCTGATGATGGTTTATGATACCTACAAACACTGCTACTATTTCAGCTGCATTCCCCCCACAGTACACATGATGCTGTTATTATGGGTATGTAAAACACACATGACAAGAAGAGACACAGTGATTTTGGGAGGCCAGACCCTGCATGCTCCAGCACTGAGCGTTGTGGCAGGCAGAGGAGGGATGAAGGCTTGCCAATGGAGAATTTATATCATCCCAGGGTGATGCAGCTGGCAGGGGACCAGTACAGCTCCTGGCATCCTTTCTCCCTGTCTCAGGGTGGCTCTGATTTATGCCTGGCTCCAGTGGCCCTCCAAGGGCCCTCCCAATCCAGGGACATCCTTTATCTCCTGGCCATCTCCCATGATTTCCTCCCAAGCTTAGTTTTGGGCAGAGAAGTAGGGATTGCCATGCTTGTACTTGGCATATCTTGAGATCCCAGTTATGCAGGAGGCTGTAAGCTTTATGACAGACAAAATATTTGTTTGAAATGTGAATTCATCTACAAAACAGCCTACTGGTGGTGGAACTGAGCACGTATGTCCCTGGCAGCCAAGAAGGGGGCATTCCCAACCCCTGAAGCTCACAAAACAAAACAGAATTACACTGAAAATTTAACTCCGAACTGTGAAATGACAACCAAAAGAAAGGCTTTTGTTTTCCCTCTTCTTTTTCCTTTTTTTTTTTTCTTGAACTGAACAGTACCTAACTGTTTAACATGCAGGGAAGGATTAGTTATGTAGGGCTCTTGTGTAGGTAAAGCGCCACATCCTTGGCCCTCTGCCCACGTAGCGCAGTGTGGGATCTCTTGTTACAAATTGCAGCTGTGTAACATAACAGGAAACGTGGGGCTTTAAGCTATTCCACTGGAAAGATTAATTATTTGGAAAATAGTTGTGCAGCAGCTTTGTGTGTTTTTGGAGCAAAGGTGACCAGCACCTTCTTAAATTTAAAGGAAGAAAGTCGCTGGGAAGGAATCAAAAGAGGAGCTTTGGGGAGTAGAAGACTTGTGGGACAATTTTATTTTAATATTTTTTTAAATAATATTTGAGTCATTTGCTGTCGTGGAAGAACCAAAGCTGAGCTCCACAAAGGTCAGCCCTGGCAGGGTGAGGGTGGTGGAGGAATGAGACTTGTTGGATTCAACTGGACCTTGACCTTTCCCGTCCAAAATTCCATCCATCTCCTTGAGGGGAAGATGCAGGAACCCTGCTGATGGGGCAGACAGATGAGAAGTGAGTTTGGAGGCACAGGCTCAGCATGGTGGGTTGTGGTCTCCTTAAAACATGCTGCAAACAGCCTGTGGTAAGACACCATGTTCTGGAGAGCCTATCCCCTCCAGGCAAACACTCTAGATAAGGCAAACACAGTGTCTGGAGGGGAACAGAGGGGCAGAGAAATAGTGTGGCCAGCAGGACCAGGGCAGTTATCACCCCCCTTACTTGGCACTGATGGGGCCTCACCTTGAATCCTGTGTTCCGTTTTGGGCCCCTCACTACAAGAAAGACATTGAGGTCCTGGAGTATGTCCAGAGAAGGGCAATAAAGCTGAGGAAGGAGCTGGAGAAGCACTGGAAGAGGCTGCCCTGGGAAGTGGTGGACTCACCATCCCCAGAAGGTATTTAAAAGACATGTGGCACTTGGGAACGTGGTTTAGCGGTGCCTGTGGCAGTGCTGCGTTAACAGTTGGGCTTGAAGATCCTAAAGTTCTATTCCAACCTAAAACAACTCCATGGTTCTGTGTCTGCCTATCCCTGAGCTTCTATATATAGCCGAGTTCACAGGATTTTAATTTGCTCCTCCGCGTGTGAGCGATCACCCCAATGAAAGGAAACCACTGAAACAGCCGAGGCGCTGCTGCAGTGCGTGGGCACGGGCCACAGCCAAGCTCTGCCACTGCCTCTGCAGATGCTTCCCAGTGACTTCAGAGAGATCTGTGGCCAAAGCAAAATGTCTCCCTGATCAGGATTCCTCCCAGCATCCAAGTTTGCTTAAATACCAGAGCCCTCTGGAGGGATGTGGTTTGGATAAAGAAGTGGTAGCTATTTTTAGGCAGCACAATGCACCTCTTAGTATAAGTTTTTCCACTCAGGCACTTAACCCATGGCCATTCTGCAGGAGCAGCTATCCCAGGGCTAGCTTGGAGCTAACCTGGTCTCCTGGGGCTTTTGCCTATGGCTTTGATAGAGACCTCGTGGTCCCTCTCTGTTTGCTGAGCCAGAGCTGCCAAAACGAAAGCCCCGAGGAAGAAACCCTTCTGCATGAATATCTCAGGAGGTTTGGGGATGAACCTAGTGAAAACAGTGACTTCTGGCCTGGCACTTGTGCTCTTGGACTCCTCTCCTCTCCTGCAGGCAGAAGGACCAGGAAGGAGGTGCCCCAGGAGCAACAAGATGTAGAACCCAAACCATGTCCATCTTTCCTCCTTCCATCAACATGCTGAGGAAGCCTGTTTTCAAAGCAGCCCATTTTTCACAATCCACACTGGGAAAAGGATGATTAATAACAGATTAATAATAGCAAGAGACTGCATTCAAGGTGTAAATGTCTCATAATTGATGCAGGACAGTCCATTATTTTCAGTTTTACATTTCAGGTCCTGGCAAAGCACAGCATCAGTTTAAGAGGGGGCGTAAAGAAAGTTTCTTATAAAATCAAGAATGCCTCCTATGTAAGTAGCAAACCAAACAGAGAGAGCAGTCTCTTAACTTTCCAAGTTTTTTATTTCTGCCTCATTTGCTGCCACCTCAGACTAACCAAAAACTCTGTGTTTGTCTAATATAAAACCCCCTATTTTTGCAAAACTCTTGAAGCCACAGTAGTTTAGCTTTACCACAATGATTTGCCACTCTACTATAAAAAATGTTAATATATGAAAAAAAATGTGCACATATCCAAGGAAAAAAAGAGCAGGAAATTATTTAATGTAATGTAGAGACATTTCAGTGCACTTGATAGAATACAGAAATCATATTTTTCAACAGCCAAAAAATTAACGCTAATTGAAGGCTACTTTGCACCTCATGTGGCTGTTGGCTCTTTATATCCATAAACACATCCCCAAAGCAGACATCCACAAAATCCTTCTGTCATGGGACATGAAGAATCCCACTCTGCCCCACAGCTGTAACTCCTGCCAGAAGAAATATCTCCTCTGTCTTCTGGGCCATTGACTACAGGGACAACCCAGGATGACAAAACTCCTTATTTTCACTCCAGTTTTTCAGAGAACTGCTTGAAGTTGAGTGAGACAAACAGAGGGCAAAAGTGAGGTGCATGGGCAAAAGGTCAGTGCAAAAACCTTTTCCAGGGAAAAAAGAAGCCACTGTAAACAGCAGAAGGGTGGTTAGTTCTGAGGTTAGCAAAGAGTTCAGCTGAGAAACAAGGGCAGCATAGATAAGCTGAGAAGCTTTCCAGAAACCAGGTCTTTTGGGCAAAGCAACCACTCTTCTACATTCAACAGTCACCTGGAGACAGAAAGTGCCTGAAGAATAAGATTTTGGTGCCAGCTCATGAACAACCTCATTTTGCAACCAAAACCGACATCAGCCAAGAGAGGCTGGTTGACACAATGGTCTTCCGAGTTTTCCAAAGAGCCAGATGTTCCTTGCCATGGGGGAATTACCTTCCACACCTGGGCATCTGGTTCCTGCAGCTGCCAGTGAAAGAAGGGCACAGGCACATTGTGAGGAGGGGCAGGTGGCACATTGCAACAGCTTTCCCAAATGATTACCAGGAAGAAGTGTTCCAACAGTTTTTGGCTGAAATGATAGACAAGCACGATGAACATGCTCTGTGAGTGTGGCTCAGGGAAATGCTGAAATTAGTATTTATCTCTTGATATTTCAGAGTGCTGGGGCAGCGGATTTGAAAAATGAAGGATTATTTGGCAATAAAGCCTGTTGCTGGTGCTGTGGAGCAGATCCTTAAGTGAGCAGGCAGGCAGGCTATGAGTTATCCTGTGCCCACTCACACTGATTCATACTCTAGGGGCTGAACACCAAGCCCTTGCTAACCTTCCTGCAGGGTTGGGCATTTCAGAAGCTAATCTAAGCAGAAGTGAAGTGCTTCAAATGTAAGACAGAAAAATAGTGATTTTCTTTAAACTCCATTCGAGCAGTGAGCAAAATGCTTTAGAGGCTGTTGCAAATCTGGCATCTCAGTTATCTGCTGGGCCCAGATTGTTGCCTTCATGAAGCACTGTGAGGTCCTTCCCTCAAAGAGTACATTTTCCAGGTGAGAAAAGCAGTATGAGTACAGGAACAGTGGCTCCAGGAGCAAATCCCTTCCTCCTGGGAGAGGGTTATCTGTTGTAGGTCCTCACAGGGCAGAAGTTACACCAGCCTCAGTGCTCCCCATCCTGTGTCAGGGTGTTTCCAGCCCCTTTCCCACCCTTCCCTGGCCGCGGCTCCACCACCCCCCCATTCCGGCCCTTGCCGACCTCCACGAAGCTAAAAAAAGCCAATGGGAAGAAGTCTTAAGAGGAGAAGTCTGGAAAAATCGGGAATGCCTCCTAAAACCCTGGCTTCTGTGACATCCATCTGCTCAGAGCACACATTAGCGGGTTGTTTCTTCTAAATTGAAAGCTGTGATAAACTCAGCTGCTGTCGGCTCCCATCACCATCCTTATCCTTCGGAGTTAATTTGCTGAGATGAAAGGGACTGTTCTCACTTCCTAGATTAACTACTGGCCCGAGTTGCCTGCATGCTGGGGCAGTCCTTGCATCCCAGTGTAACACATCATGGGTCTTTTTGATTTTCCCAGAGCTGCCAAGGGAGCAGGGTGGGGGTGCGAGTGGCACTGGGTGTCCTCAGGTTGCAGCTTGGACCACATGTGGTGGACCTGCTCGGCTCCTGAGCGCTGCTGTTGTAACCACGGTGGAGCCTGGCAGACGTCTGAGCCACCGACACCAGCAATTAAGTGTAATTATCTGAGGAGGGGGGGAGTGTGTGTTAAATGGAAACACAGCCCTGCCACGAGTGCTGATGTTCAGAGGTAAACACAGAGCTTAGTAGGGAAATAACACTCAGCTCTCTCTGAATATTTATTTTTGTGGTTTTGATTGTTTTTTTGTTGTTGTAGTTTTTGTTTTTTACACAGAACTGCTCGCTGTTACAAAGCTAAGCCTTAGGGATTTGGGTTTTTTACAGACACTGTGTTCAGGTGTGTGAGGGACACCCCACTCCCCACCAGATGCCATAGGAGGATGAGGATCTGGCCACATCCTCTGTGAAGAATCACCCCAGCAAATCTTACTCAGGGCGGGATTAGTGAGACGTCGCCACAAGGAAGCCAGTAATCTCTGGAGCTCTCAGTGTGGTGGGAATTAGGATGGAGAAGGTGAGGTGAACATCCAAAGAATGGGTGAAGATGGATCCTGAAAACTCAGAGCTCCCCATGTTATGGTTTATATGTGATTTCGATCACCTCCAGTGGGGCTGAGCAGGAAAGGTAAAACAATGACCTAGATAACAGTAGGGGGCAAAACAAAGGAGAAGATGTTTGCTGGGGAGTAGCTCCTGGCTGGCTCCAGCCAGGCTGCAAAGAGTTTACTCTTCTCAAGGCTAAATCTGAGATACAAAGGAAGATCTCAAATACTGGAGTACCCCAGGGCCCAGGGAGGGCTTGGGAAGGAGGGGAATGGAGAGGCTATGGAGCGGTGCCCACTGTGGGTGGGTGAGAAGGGTGGGCATGCCTTTGAAATAAGTAAAAATGCCTTTAGTTGGATGGGGTTGGTTTAGTGTTCATCAAACAGCCGGCCAGGCTCCTGTCCCTCCAGACAGATGTGCCATAGCCACCTGGGAGGACTGTCCCTCCACTTTGGGGGACCACTGGGCCACCTGACTTTGGATCTCATGTGTTGGACAGCGTGCAACATCTGAAAAAGGTGCTGAGACCTCCTCACCCTAAGAAGGAGCACCTGGGGGAAAAAAAGCGTTGCAAGGAGGAAAGAACTTTGAAAAACGTCTTTCTTTGGGTTGAGGAGCTTTGGGTGGTATCAGGAAAGATTTTTGAGCGTGGCCTATAATGGTAAAACAAGAAGCTGTGGGTTTGTGCCAAAATCTCCTGAAGTTACCAGGGAAATGACCTTGGATCTGTCCTAATCAGGATTGAAGGGGATGGTGCATTATATAACCTGAACTCTAAATTACAAATGCCTCAGGACACCGGGGTTTTTACATATCAATCAGAGTACTTGGTGAGAGGCTTTGAGGTGGGAATGGCAGGCCCCTATTTTCCTGAGCATCACAGAAATGTATCAAGGCCCTAGGGAATATTAGTATATTTTATTGGATAAGCCACTAGAGCTGGAAACAGCTTATCAGCTGGTGGGCACAGAAAAGCTTCCAGAATAAAAGCAAAAAAACTTGAAAGCTTTTAAAAAGTGCCCAAAAATATCTCACTCGTGCCAACAACACCTTAAATAAACCATCAAAAGTAGCCAGACAAAAACTAGAAATATTCACAGAAGCCAAAGAAGTTCTGTAAGTGTGGATTGCCTTTGGACAAATTATAGCTGGTTTGCTTGAAAGGCAAAATTTTCCCCTGCAAAATAAAAAAAAAAATCTTCCTTTTTAAAATTTTCTATCAAAACATGAAAATTTAATGAAAAGATTGATGGAAACCCAGCCAGGCTTGACACAGATGGAACTCTGGCCAATTTTTTATTGATTCAAAATTCTAATTTTTTTCTAAAAATAGCTTGATAGAAAATCCCTGTGGGTTGGTAGGGTGTTCTTGTGGTTGGTGGGAGGGCCTGAGCTACCCAGGCATCTTGAATGAACAAGTCCTGATGGCAAGAGAAATATTAATATTATGAATGAACCCGAACTGGAGCATTCCAGCTCTGGAGCCTTGACCCATTTTGTGTTGGTCCTATTCAGTATCCAGGACCAGATACCTTGTGAGTCTGAAGCTCTACCCATCACTGGGATAGTTCAAGACTTGGGTTTCTAAGAAATTTGGTTGAAAAGACAAGCAAAAGTCAAGGCAAAAGAGAGAATTTCTCATCCTCCATATTCTTTCGTGGTTTTTGCTTTCCTGTTTCCCTTGTTTTGTGAGTTGTAAGGAAGATTAGACAATTTCCTGTGGACCTGTACAGCTGAAGAGTTACTTAATCACTTTACCCAGGCACTTGCTATCTGCTCTGTCTGTCTAGAAGGCACTAAAAAAAAACCCAAAAAAGTTTTTGTTCAAGTAAAAGCCTGGGTGTTGCTTTGACATTTCTTATATTCAAAATTTGCAGTGCTGAATCAAGCTGTGGGGTTTATCCCTGCATCTTGTCTCGCTTCAGACACTTCATCCAAAGAAAAGAAGGATGTTACAACCAAGGTTCATGAGCTGTGTTTCTTCTATTGCTCTGCAAAAGGCATTTCAAGCGAGGTTGGTGTTGCAGCACTACCATAAGCACCAAGGAAGGACTGGCAGGATCCATACACCAGGACTGAAACAAGGACTGCAGAGCAGCATTTCCCTCTCTTCAGGCTCCTTGCTGAGGTTCCTGTCAAAGGCACAAAAACCCCAGCCCCTTGCAACATCAGACATTTGTTTAAGTCATGGTGGCTGCCAGAAGATAATAGCTGTCAGTGTAAAATTACAAATCATTCTGCATAATGCCTGTGCTGATTACCATGAAAGCAATGGCAGGATTTGAATTTTACTCCTTTTTTTTTCTTTCTTTCTTTTGCCTGTCTTTTTTACCATGCTTAGCTGAAGAGCTCAGTGCAGCAGCCTTGCTAAGGCAACGTTTTGTACTCAGATCTGCGTGGCTGGGCTGGTATCGCTTGCGCATCGCTCTTTTGCTGCTCAGCAGAAAGGTTCAGTGGGTACCTTAGGGCAGGTGGATGATCCTGCAGCAAAGCAGAAAGCCTTCATGGGCTCCTGCTTGGATCCCCTTCGGGAACAGCATGGGGGAAGCAGTTTTCACCTTCCTTTCAAGTCTGAAGAAGGGAAGCACAAGAGCCTGAAGTCACTCGCCTGCATCCACGACACAAGTGGCAAAAATGGAGTTTGCACCTGGATGTCTGGAGTCACGAGGAATGACACATCCAGTCACTCACCCAGGCATCCTTCAAGTGCCTCTGGCAGCACTGATATCATGATGCTGCCACCCAACAGAGCTCAGCTAAGATTTTTGCCCACCACCACCTCAAGTGTTTACCCTGAGTATTCCTCTGTAGTCGTGGCTACACTTCCCACAAAACCTGAGTTAGATTGTTTAAGAAGAGCTCAGGTTAAACCATGACATCAGTGTCATGGTGTTTTTGCAGTAGGAAGGTCCTGGAAACCTTGACCAGGAGGATAATTAATGGGAGATGCTTGGGAAGCTGCTATTTTGTGATGAGCAATTATCCAAAGGGAATCCTCTGGTGGGAGAAGAGAATGTTTTATAGTCATGACAAAAGCTGGCACTTAATTCTACTTGATGTGAAGAAAAATAAGGATCACCATCAACATTTATTTCTCTGTGCTACAGGGTAAGAGACTGCTTGACTCAGGGACATTGCTGTGGGGAGTCATCTGGATTAAAAAAATAATCAAAGGAGATGTATGAAGGAAGGGAGATAATTACAAAACAAGGAGCAGAAGAGGAGCTGGTGTTTTCACCTTAGCAATCAGGAAATGCAGCTATTCAACCACAAACAAAATGTATTTTGTTGCCTCTCCTTGCCTGGACAGCCCAGGCTCCTGGAATCACCTCGCTACAAAGCACACTCACGGGGACAAAAAGCAAGGGAGCATCTGGGGCGCTGGTGTAGTGTTTGAACAGCCAGATGTGTCCACTGGCTCCATTCTGTGCCCTCCCTTGCCCAGGAAGGTTTTGCCAGAATGTTGTGGAACTGAAGGTGTCTTGCCTGCCCCATTTCACACAGCTGGACTCTAACCCAAAGTGATTATATGTGTGCTTCACTTAATAACATATAAATGTCTCCTTCCTTCTGTCCTGTAGCAATTTAGGTGGTAGAACTGCAATTCACATGGCCTGTCCTTAAAATTCTGGCTCTGGTGCGCCCAGTGCCACTGATGTAAGGCTGTGTCTGAAGAAGGAGTGTGTAGAGGGGGTTTAGGGTGATGCTCAGGTGCATTTCTGATCCCCACTCCCACGGCTTCTTCTCAGAGGAATCTGAAGTGATTTTGTGAAAAGCTCGAAGATGCAATTTTTGGATTCTGGGAGGGGTTATGGGTCACAAAAGTATCTGGAAAATGTGGCAGGGCCTCAGAAACATGGGGTCCTGCAATCAATCAAAAAGGCATTAGTCCCTCAAAGGAGTTGACGTCTTCCCTTCCTGCACAGGACCCTGCTCCACGTACAGCGGTATCCACCCTTCGTTCACAGTCAGGCTTTCCAAAGACATGGAATCCACTGTAAATGAGGCTTTCTGCCTTTTAACCCACCCCTGGAAATACTGTTTTCACTCTTCCTGGCATCACAAAGTTCCCAGCAGTGCTATTTCAGAGAGTGGAGAAGAGCCCTTCATCTTCTTTAACACCCTCAGGTTTTTGCTTAGGTCAAGATGTGCTCATCTACCATTTTCTAGTGATTCACAAGCCCAGAAAAAGATCTTGGCTGCTTCAGAGAAGGGATGCACGAAGCCCTCAGTCACCATGAGTCACTTCTCTGCCAAATGCTAATTCTGCATCAGAAGCATGTTTTACTGGTATTTTGAGAGAACTTTTTTTTTTTTTTCCTTCTCAGCTCAAGTCGTTTGAGGACACATCCTGCCTGGGAGGTGGTGAGCACCCAAAAATCCTGTGAAATTTGTGGGTGCCAGAGCTTCTTATGTGGGATTTGGGACTAGAGTTTCCTTGGCTGTTACTTAGTGTCGTTGGTACCATCACAAGCTTCCCTTCTTCCTGTAGATAAAACTTAGTAGGTCTTGTTAGATCCACATATGCTGTCGTGTTCCAATGATTAAAGATTGGCCAAAGCCTCCATGTACATATTATACAGTGAAGATGAAGCTTGCAGAGGACATCCCTCCTCGGTAATGGAGTCAGTGAGGATGCCAGATATTTAAGACCCTGTTCCCCAGCAAACATGGTAGAGGCTGCACCACAAGCAGCCCCATGGAAGTTTCTCTTCTTTCTTCCTTTCCCATCTAATTGAAGGTTGGAGTTTTTCACCCAATTGAATGTTAAGAGTGGAGGCTACATGTGGTGGAAAACCTGCAGAGCTGAACCGTGCTTGTTGGGTAGGGTAACTAGGAGTAGATCCACTGGGAAACAGAAACTGGGGCCAGGGTGGGAAGGGACACAGACAAAAAAAAGGAAAACAGGAAGCAGAATCCAGAGAATTCTGCAACCCTCCTCCCACCATGTGTGATCACTGTACACTCACATGAGCACAAAGTGCAGGTGAAAAAGCCTGAAACACCAAACAAAACACAGGCTGTAGCCTCAGGGGCACTAGAAACAATGATGAGAGACATTGATCCTGCTCCAGGAGATGTGGGACGTAACCTGGCACAGGGAAACCTGCTTTGTTTCTTGGGTGGAATATGCCCAAGCGACATCTTCAGTGCTGAGACCCCAAATGAGGGACTCTAATGATTTATTTGCATCTGGGATTGTCTCCGCTTGACTCTCACGTATCTGTGTGCAGGGCTGGAGCTTGTAGGGAGGGGTGGGAAAGCCCTATTAAATCATTAAGCCTCTCCCCTGAAGCGCAGGCCGTGTGCTCTCCATCTGATAGAAACTGATACTGCACTTTATCTCTGTCAGAAGTGCTGTGAACACTTAGAGTCTGTCTCTTAATCTCGTTGTTTTCTTAAAATACCATATCCTTGGGCTCTTGGGCTGTTATTTCAGCAGAAAAAGGGAAAGGCCTTTCTCTGCCTCACATTGCCTATGTTTTTCTAGGAATCATCATCCAAGGCATTTGGCATCATCAGCCAAGATTTCCAGTATGGGGACACTGAATCCTATTCACAGGGTTTCGAAGACAAATACTCAGCAACAAGTACTTACTTTAATCATGCTGTTCTTTTCCAAAGGGATGATATATTAATCATAATCTTTGGTGGGTTTCAGCAGCTATGGGATTTTTTTAATCTGGTAAACCAGAGGTGTGTTATAACCCCATGACATTAGCAGAGTCTTCCTGCATTACACCTGACCTGTAAGTTTTATTTCAGTAGGGGAAACAATTTGTACCCTGCCATCTCCTGAGTTGGACAAACACTCACAAGTCTATTGCTATAACCTGCTTTCTCTAATGAGAGCATCAATTCCTAGCAGCGATAGTTGTCATTAAATCAATAAGACACATAACCCATTCTTCTGGTGCCTCACACAAATGCTCAAGCAGCTTGTTAACAAGCTTTGCTAATGCTGGGGACCCACAGTCCAGAAGTTTCCTACTGATGCTGCAAAAAAAAAAATAAAAGAAATGGTATTTGGCTCATGGAGGAACTTTCCTGGTTTCCTTTGTTCTCTGAAATATTTTAACCCTGTTTCCCCTACAATTTGTCAGTGTTTGAAACCTGTGGAGCAACTTTGCTTGGGTGGAGGCAGTTCAGGCTTGAACAAAGCACTGACAGCAAATATCAGGGATAGTTTTCTCCAGGTAGTCAAACACTGCCATGGAGACTGTCAGTTCTTGGTTTTCCCAGCAATTTATTTTTCCTCCGGTGAAACACTAAACTAACTCCTAGTAATCCCTAAGGGGTTTCCTTCTCTCCCTGGGATCTACCTAAATCACTAGAAAGTAAAACTATGGCCTCTTGTAGTCTCCCAACACTCTCCTGACTGGTAAAAAAACTGTTCCTGGAAATCTGGAGGCTGGCAAATGATTTGAGGATGAGGAGATGACCCGAAGGTCGGCAGTTTTGCCTCCAGAATATTTCCTGACATTAAAGTGAAGCTGATGTGGCTTTTCTCTCAAGCACCAGGAGCAGCCTGTGCTGACAAGGGAGTGTTTCTATGGTGTGAAACAGCCTTTTTTACTGGTTTTACAAGTTTTTGGAGTCTGGGTCTGACCATCTCCCTGAAAGACCTTCATCCATATTTATGCGTCCACTGACACAGTGGGACTGAGGGCTGCAAAACTAAGAATCTACTGCTGACCTTCTGGCTTGTAGACCATAATTAGTTAATGTCAGAAAAGTATGGCAACACTAAAACATATCATTTGTGTATGTTCAAAGAGACAAGCAGGGAGGTAAGGCGGGTGGTGAAGCTCTAGGAAGAAGAGGAGAAATATAAAAGGAGTGAACAAGCTGGTGAAGGGGCCAGGAGTGCCCAAGAATAAAGACGCAAGGAGTCAAGCAAGGTGACTGTGGAGAAGTAGAGGCTGTGCTTCAAAACATAAAGGGGAGCAGCAGAGAGAGACAGGGAAGAGCAGCAATGACAGGGAGATGGTGAGCAAGCCATGGATTGCAGGCGAAGGAAGGCACAAAAGGGCAAGGACAGATACACACGGCTTTGCAATTAGCAGCTGTGAGTTATGGTGGCTTCTTTGTCTTATCATCCTCCCCTGACAGATGTCCTGCAAGCAGTGGCAGTCAGGGGGTAGCTGGGGAGGGGACAGAGGGAGTTTTAAATAGTCTGACTAAGTGTCAGCTATGGAAAGCATTTTCTAGTAATCTGTACAGCCTACCCAGGCAATTCTCATTAGCAGTATATGTTCTAAATTAAGAAGTAGCTGACCTTTCACAATCATTTTAGGAGATTTCTTCTCTTTCACCTCAACATTTGTGTTTCTCACAGTAGGTTTCTGTTCCCTCGGACAGAGCCCAAGCACTCAAAGCCGGTTTGGGTTTTAGCTGGTGGATGGCAAGGGGCTGGGGGGAGCAAAACAGGAATGAAGGTGACATAGCGGAAAAACTTTCTTTGTTGGCACAAGTCTGCTGTCCTGCTCCCTGTTCCTTTCTCCTCATCCTGATCATCCCCTTTCCTCTGTACACACACACACAGAAGTTTCCATCCCATCCCTTCTGCCAAAGCTCAAAGCGATGTGATTGCATGGCCATCACAGCTGGTGAGGGCTGTGAGACTGAAGGAGAAGCTCTAAACCAGGGAGGGGGCTTAGATAATTAACTCTGATTTATTTTCAATGAAGTTTTTATGTCTCTGCTTATCTGGCAAGATGAACACCATGAGTAGGGAGCAATGGGCTAATCTTAACCTAAGGTGCCCATCACCTCCAGTCCCCACCATGGAGGAGGTGCCATCTGAAGGAGGAACTGGGGCTGCATAGAAGGAGAAACAGGAGACAGGCAGTGAATTTGGGAAGGGAGGGATGCACTCCCTCGGGAGTAGAGGTCAGAGAGGCTCTAGTGTTCAGAGGGGACCAGCTGCAGCCACAGCAAAGGCAGGGTGGTGGGGCAGGAGGGATGTGCGGGTGACCACGAGCTCCTCTGCTGGGTGTCCCTTGGGGAGTGAGTCAGGACATGCGGGCTCACTCTTTCCTATAATAGTCAGGGCTGAGGGTGTTTACCCTGTCTGCTTGGGCAGCGCAAGCACAGGCACCCTTTGTAGTCCTGTAGAAACCCACTTGCAGCTCCAGGCTGATGGGCTTCCTGCCCAGGGCACCTCGGGACTTGTGTCCCACTCAAGGGAATCAAGAAATAAAGGTCCTGGGACTGACTGTGTTAATAATGACACTATAGAAACACACATAAATGCAACTACATGAATATATTCATTTTGCTTCACTGTTCAATAGCTCCAGGAAAGCTTCTGTGTGGAGTAAGCACACCTTGGTAAATCACTGCCTAACACTTAACTTTGTTGGCGCAGCCTGGAAATGAAACTGTACGTGCTTTTTCTTTTCTTTTTTTGGTCCCTTATTCTACTTTTGAAATTTCTTTTGCTGTTTTTCTCTTATCTGCAGGACCTTTAGGTGAGTTGCAGATACCTTCTTACCCAGCTTGACTGCTTTTTCTTGATACCCCAGGCTCTTCCTGGCATTCCTTGGAGGCTATATCAGCTCCCCTGCCCTTAGAGGAGCTCAGGAGGAGCTTTGCCTGGGAAATGGGGATTTGCTGCCTCTTAGGCTGAACAAGAGCACACACTGTGGTAGTAAAGCATTAAACCCCCTCTGGCATTATGTATTAGAGATGAAAACTCCTGGTTTTCTATTGGGCCTGGGGAATGGGCATCCCTGATTTTTTCTGTAAGGGATTCTGTGAACAGTGAGAAATGCAAGTTAGGTAAAATACAGGTATCTCCATTTCCACTGGCAGCTTTTAAGGGGGTCTGTATACCCTCAAAAGGCCACAAACAGCTGCTGGGGACACTGTCCCAGCTTGGTCCTGACCAGAGCTTGTCCCTGTGCTTGGAGATAACTTCTCCTCCCAGCTGACTCCTGCTTCCCCCTGGAGCCTGCAGCAGGTTCCTTAGAAGATGCTTAGTTGGAGGTGCCTCAGTGGATCCCAAATTAAGAAATAAAAGGAAAAGTGGAATCCTTCAGAAGGTGAATCCAATTTTATCCTGGAAAGCAGAGGTTACAGGCCCAGCCTGGCTTGGTGGGGTGTTTCATGCTCTCCAGAGCGGAGCTGGGGTTTGCCCTTTCCCTAGTTAGAGCAGTTTCGACAAGTTCAGGAGTGAGAGAAGCAGTGAGAAAAAGGATGGGAATAAATAAAATAAAGCCGAGAGAGAGAAATTCCTTATGTTAATATGCACTTCCCAGTTGCAGAAAGGGAAAGGAAAATGCTTGGATGTTGCCCTTTCAAAAAAACATAGAAATGAAAGTGCGTAAATTGTTTAAAAAAGCAACACCTGCGCAAAGTGAAGGAGATGGCGGGGGGAGAAAAGAAGAAGACGTCAATTGGAGGAAGAGTGGAAAATATTTTGATTGAAAAATGTCAACAAGCTCTCCTAGAAGCAACAACAAGCAGCAATGATTGTGTTTGTACAAAACAAGCCCTTCTTCCCTGCGTAGAAGATTGATTTTATTTTTCCCACAAGAAAGCCAAATAAAACCCCTCAGACATCCCGACTTCACCCACTGAACTCCCCAGAAAACTTTGGGTTGAAGAGAGGAGAAAAGAAGGAAAAAACCCAAAACCTCAGAAACAAAATATGACAGAAGGTCTTAGATCCCCATAGACCTGAGGACTGGACTCCGTGTCGGGAATGACATTTCAGTGGAGAAGCTCTTCCTGCACATCCTCACTCCTAGCTTTTAAATTCAGCCACAGAAAGGGATTTTTGAGGTGTTTGGGTTGTTTGCAGGTTTAGTGCCTCACTAATGACTTCTAGGTTTTTTTATTCCCTAATCCTATGTGAGCACTGTAGGACGAGAGAGACATAATCCAGAACCCTTGAATGAATCTCGCAGAGTTTTGTTCTTAGACAGAAAATGAATTAGGTTAAGCGGGGATTAGAGGACACACACCACATGCCCGCTTGACCCCATGCAGTCGTAATTGTTTGTGTGAGAGCTGGAGGAAAAATTGGTTTGGGGAAAAAAAATAGGTGTAAAAAATCAATGGTTTTTCCAAAGGGGGGAAAAAAAAAAGAAAGTAAAAAATAAAAAGTAAGCTCGAAGGGTTGGGGAGCCTTTCCTCATATGACAATCCCACAGTACTGAACAACTCCGGAGGTCTGGGAGAAAATATATGCAAGATGGAGACAGTATCCATGGAAAGATGGATGCTCAACGCCTGTGGATAGGTCTGAGAATATGGGGCTACGAAGGGCAGATAGGGAGAGGGTATCTTTAAACAGCAAATATCATGAAGATTCAGGTGATGTTTTAAAAACTGCCATGGCAGCGGTGGGTGGTGATGGCCCACGGGTCACCCTGCTTAGCCCCAGCGTTTCTCCAGCCCAGAGAGGCCGGATCCTGCCCTGCCTGCCTTGCTGGAGCCAGGCTTGCTGAGCGTGGAGCACGATGTGCCTGCTTTCTGGGTTTTCTATTTTAAGCAGCTTCCGTCAGAGGTGAGGAGTTGAAAGTTGCCATGCCGACAGGGAAATTTCAGGCCCTAAAATAGTCAAAACTTGCTCCTGCATCATGAGAGCGTGCGTGTGCTTCCTGCGAGGGAGGCGAGGACCGAGCTAGGAGGGTGCAGGGAGGGTGTAAGGATCCTTCCTATGCAGGAGTGGAAACCATCCCCTGGAGAAAACATCTATGGGATGCTTTCAGACTCATTTCCTCTACCTATAGGATATCTGGGTACATTAAGCAGCAGCGGGCAACATCAGCAATGAGGGGATCTTAATTCTCACAGCATTAAAAACAATGATTCTTCCAGTTTTCGCTATTGTCACTGCCAGAGGTTTTAGCTTTGGACCCTGATAAGGAATCCAGTACTCAGGGTAAGACATAGAGAGGAGAGGAAAAGAGAAAGGATGTTTTCTAAGAGGGAATACGCATTTCTCAAGGAGGTCTTGCACTGTGCCGGTGGGGCATTAGTGGCCCATGACGGTGTAAAACATTTGCAGATGTGTGCTGGAGATATCCAAGGGCTGCACCAAGTACCAGCTACATCCTGTCAGTCATGGACCTGCAGCCTCCTGCCATGCAGGACTAAATGGGCTCGGTTTTGCCTTTTTCTGGCTGTTCCATTCAATTTGACCAAAAATCTCAAAATGTGGATTTTTAAATTTTGGGCATGCTTGGGTGAGGTTCTTCTCCAGTCTTACAGAAGCACAAATACAAATGCTGTTTGGTGAGGAGAAAGCCTATTCACTTCGTATGCCACCAGAAACAAACCCCAGCACAGCCCATGAAGCTCCTCACCACACTGAGACTCAGTGTGCATTTTGGCAGGGAGAAATCACAGCTCACCTCTCACTTCCCACATTCTGCCTTTTTTTTCCCCCCTCTCTCCCTCGCTCCCTTTGTTTTTCCCTGCTCATCCCTCCAGCCAGTTGTCGCTTTGCAGTCCACGCTCACAAATGTAATTTCTTCTGATGTATGAATATTTCACAAGCGCTGCCTCCCCGGGGACGGTGCCTGTGAGGAGGCGGCAGCCTCTGCAGGGATGGAAATGGTAGCAAGTGACAATCTTAATGAAAGATCTCTTCTCCAAGGGCGCCTCTGCAGAAGAGTGCACCATCCTCCAAGAGCTCCCCGCTCGTCAGAGCATGCCCTGCTCTCCGGCTGCTTGAATTGCCTTTGGCCATGGGTGGTGGATGTACAGAGAAATACAGCCCGGCCTTTTCCCAGGATACACTGTTTCATGGGTTTGGAGGGTGCTGGGATGTCTGAGCTCCTCACAAAACTGTTGGAAAATATCTTTCCTTCTGCAGACGTACAATGGTATAACCCAGAGAGTGGCACGGTGCTTTGGGTGGATGTTTTTCCACCTGATGTCGGGACAGAGGAAAGTCATGACATAGTTCTGTCTATCCTGATGCACATAAGTAGCTGATAATCATGATGTGTATCAAATACAGACAACAAATTAAGCTTCTTCACTGAAGAAATGTGCCCACGGGCCCATATTTCCCTGCACCTCCACATCTCCATCCCTTCCCAATCTCCTTGACCATCCTTTCTACACCTGTAGGCCGCCAAGAGGGCACCCAACTGATGTGTTTTCCCAGGCTCTTGTGACCCCCAGACCCACCCAAAGCTTTTCCAGCGAGGTCTCCTCCCCACTGGATCTCTCGCTCTGTGCACTCACCTCACATCAGCTTTCTACAACCCATCAGGACTCAGAATTGTCATGCACAGAAATATGGATTGATACATACAATATTTATATTGCATTGAGTTACATGTGTGCAACATACTACTGACCTCAGCAGTTGCATATCCATGTGTACATACCCCACGGTCTGTGTAGAGATGCCTTACAGACATCTGGCAGCCTCAGGTATCTGAATGACACGTCTCAGGTATTTATCTTAGTCACTGATGGCAGCAGCAAGCACCGCCCGTGCCGGAGCAGCGGCCCCGGTGCCGTGTGTCTCTCCGACAGTGGGTGGCACTATGCAATCAAAATAGCTTCGCCTCGCCTTTATTCCACTACCTTCATTTTTCAGCCCGGTGGGGCCTGAGCCCTGCGATTTCGGAGGGACAGGGAGCAGGAGGTTCACATTGACAACATCTGAAAGCTGAGGTTCATCGGAGGGGAACTGGAGAATGGTTCCCTGAAAGAACCAGGAGTGGTAAAGTTACTCCAAAGGCTGAGCTTGGTTTGAGTTATGCTCTTCATCCCTTCTTTTATTATTTAAAGAGCAAGAAGTATTTATTAGGATAAATCGAGTAAGGTTGCTACATTTTTGGCCTGTTTTTTTTGAAAAACACAGAGAATTATTGCCGCTCCACTTTTTCAGGATGGTGTTATTTTATGACGCTCCCCCTCCTACATAAAACTTCAAAATATTGAGACTTGGTGTCATGACTTGCTCCTGATAACAAAAGATGTGGAACTTGATTTGCAATAATTTTTATTTGTGTTTCTCTTCTGTTACAGATGCAAGGGAGATACTTGGGCCTGACTTTCATCTGCCCTAGGACTTTCTCATCAGCACGCTCTCCCTAATTAACTTCTATTGCAAAACTTCTGCCAAACTGAACTGACCTCAAGTAAACAACAGTGAGGTGGTGTGGTGTGTGAGTCTCTGAGTGATGGTACAGTCGGGTTTATCATGAGGGGAAAGGAGACAGAAATGTTTGCCCAGACTGCTGGGCTCACCAGGAGCATGGAGCACTTCAGCCTGTATAAAAATTATGTTCTCAAAAAAAAAATCAGTACAGTGTCTATGACATTAGCAAACCCTGAGCTGTATGGCAAGCTGTATTTAAAAGCTGAATGGATTTTTTTAACCTAAACCCTGACCTTGTCAGGGAAACAGTGGGATGCCAAAGGAACAACGAGGAAACAACCTTGTATTCCTGACAAAAATGCAGAATCTCCCGACAGCTCAAAGGAAGACCCAGGTTCAGGGTGGGCAACGCACCAGAGTAAAATCCAGCGTGTTGTGTCCCAAACCAGAGTTTCTCAGGCAGTGGCTGGTGAATCATTTCTCAGTGATACACTGTACCAGGAGGTGTCAGTGTCTCCTGCCTTTGCTCTGTGTGCCTGCGAGGGGTTTATGGTAGGAGCTGCTCAGAGTTTGCAGTTGGGACTCTGGGATCTCTTCAATGGAAAGTTGCCCCTGCTTTAAACAGAGGAATGGGACCAGCTTTCAACAACAGCGTGGGCCACTGAGAAAAGCATCTGAGTTTATAGAGGCCAGGAGGGGAATTACAACTTCTGTTTAGTTCTTCAAATAGGGATATCCACATCCATACAAGTCCTGGGTTCACCTTAATAAAAATGTCACCTAAATAGGAGCAAAACACTTTACTCAGGCAGCCCAAGTAATGTGGTACCCTGCTGAAGTCCGAGGGATGGAGGGTTTGTAAAACAACAATACATCAATCTCCCAGGATGGGTATTGTACACAAGGGCCTTCCACTCTCTGTCAGTCTTGGCCAGTTCAACTTCCCTGAGGCAAATGAGGACCCAAGCAAGGAAACTGGAACACAAACATCTTCAGAGCCAAAATGTTTTGTGACCCTGGGAGCTGCTGGTTGTGTCCACAGCACCTCGGGCTCAGTTTGGAGGGCAGGCTGTGCCCAGTCCGGCATGCTGACTGTGTGGACACATCCATCAGCAAGGATATAAGTCATGCCTGGGAAATAAAATGCAAGCAAAGTGAGTCGGCAAACTGGAAATGCTCAGTGACATCCGATGTGGTCTGTGTTGGCACTTGGAGACAGGAGGGCTTAGGATAACCCTGCTTGTGGGAATGTCATGGGATCAAGCTTCCATTCACAAAGCATCCCCAGAACCTCAGAAAACTATAGTTTACCTTGGAGTTGTGTAGGAGCTAACCATCTATTAGATGTTTGGAGGAAGTCTTTGAGAGAATAACAGTGCTTCTTTTGAGGCCCCAGACTAGAGAAAAGACTTTCACAACACTCAGAAACCTGGTCCCTACAGGCAGGGAGAGTCGCAGTGGTCATCAAATCCCTCTGAAGTGCAGTGAGGGGCTTGGACAAGCACACACAGGGTTGATGCAACGTGGACACTCATTGCAGATCCCAAAAGAGCTACACCAGCAAAGGACATGACCATGCTGGGAGAGTGCTGCTTTTTCCCATTTCAGAGGAGACCTCTTTGGCAGTTGCAAAGCTCACTCCACTTTTGCAGGCTGGAGCAGGTGACTGGTATCTCCATGTACCACTATGTCCACATCAAGGGATGTCCAGCTCCTGTGATGCTGGTCCATGACCAATCCCAAACCCTTTGTGCTGACAGTGTGTGTCTCCTTTCACAGCCATACCCTGCTCTTCTTTATTTTAAAGGAGATCACTCCATGGACCTTATGCCAGCATCTGACATTCTCTAGAGTCTATACATAAGCCTAGTGTCTCGATGTAATGCAGCCTGGCTTCAGAGACCAGTTCACCCTTGCTAGGGGCTGGCTCAGCCTGTGTGCTGCCAGCAATGCCATGTTTTAATGTGCCTCCAGCAAGGTTCGTTTTGCTGGGACTGGAAAACTGGGAAAACAAAGGGCTCTTGTCCCAGGGGAGATGTCTGGGTGTGAGAAACCACCGGTTTCCCCAAGCCATGCTGACTTGGTGCACCTCAGCATCCAAACCGGCAAAGACCTCAACACAACGTCAGCCTCCCTGCTCCCTTTTGCAAAGGCCAAACTCTACGCTTGTAGGGAAATCTGTGAGGTTTTATGGAAAATCAGGCAAGGCAACCTTGGTCCTGTCATCTATGCCAGAGCTTGGGATTTCTTGTAAATTTCTGAAGTTTCTCCTAAGATCATATTCCCCCCCAGTCCCCCATCTTTCTTCCTCCAATGGAATCAGAAGCTCATCGCCCAAGGACTGTCCCCACCATTCCCTTCCTACAGCATATGCCTCAGTTCCTCGTGGCAAAATTAAATTCTGCTTATGCAGCTGGGAAATGTTGAGCTTTGCCCAGACTTGTGCTTGTCCAGTGCCCACATAGGCTGCAGTGCTCGGAAAAACCCAAGGCTGAAGCCCTTGGCTCAGACTCGTTCGCTCGGCTGTGCTCGCCATCACTCCTCATCACGCCGAGTGTGGGCATTATTATAGTTAATGTGGCAGAGTCACAGCCCTGGCCTGAAGGACCTGCCATCAACAAGATGCCCTTTATGAAATGATTTCTGTCAGGGTGCTTTATTGAGAAGCATTTTGCCTGGTTTTATCTCAGTTGGATGCCTTGGTGGGACTGGTGGGAGGTTTGCTCCCGTGGGGCCGGTGTCTCATCCATGAGCCGGAGGCTCTCAGAAGTGGCTTTGGTCTTTCTCAAATTAGTCTGCTTGTGACTCACAAACTTGTGTCTTGCTTTTAGATGAGAGAGATAGAGGAAGGACGGGTAAATAGGCAGACTGGTGCAAGTTTCATCCCAGCAAATTGCTTGAGCTACATCAGAGATGTTGCCAGTGGGCTTTAGACATGCAATTCCTGCCTGCTCCTCCATTAACCCTTCCCTTAGAGAAGAAAATTAGAGGACCTTGTTTCCTCACCAGGACCAAAGCACAGTGCTAGGAAGGTGAAATGACCCCTCATGCTTGTGTTCTGTGGGGACCTGAGAAGCAGGATGACCATCCAAAGTGTTCGGGGTTCCATCACAGCATTCCATGTGTCTGGGGGACTGCTGGGTTTGCCCGGAAACCCTTCACCAAAATCTGTAGCATTTCCCATCAGCCTTCCCATATGCCTGAGATCTGGAGGAGGAAACTTTGCATGAAGTAACCAGCCCCAGGAAGGGCTGAGGATGGAGCCAGCACAGGAACTGGGTAAAACTGTCCCATGTCCCCTTCATGCTGGATACCTGTTTCACACATGGGAGGAGATCAGCTCCCAGGAAAGGATTTCTGAATATGCACAAGGCTAAAAGAGAATTGCTGTATTTCTGCTGGCTACAAGAGAGCCAAGAGTACAGGTACACATCTGGTTGCAAGAGTTTAATTATTGGAAATTTGCATTTCACTGAATGTATTTAGAAATAAAAGCTGTATTTGCCTGTGAGGCTTCTGATACAGTGACAAAAGCTCCTAAGATATTTGTGGGGTTTTCACTTTTGGAATTGGTTGTCTGGTGTTAATGAAAATCTAGGCTGTATTTACAAGTTCCCTCCACTGCCAGTCGGAATTACTTTCCACAGATCCCAGGCCCTGAGGAAAGGCTCAGAGTCCTGAATATAGTATTTCCCCATTTTAGAGTTGGACCTGTGTACCCTACGTACGTGCATGTATCTCACACAAAGTAACACATCAATTTTTGTTTATCTGGTTCAGCCTCTTGTGAAATACTCCTACCAGATTCTGTGCATTTTCAGCCCTATTGCTCTGAATGTAATTACCCAGTCTTGCTAAAACTGTTTCAATGCAATTAGCCAAAGCAATTATCCAGTAATAGAGTAAGTCCAAAAATTAAAAGCAGCAGAAAGAAAACAAGGAGACGAGAAAGAAAACAGGGATATTTGCATCCGATTTTTAAAATTACTTTTCCTATTTGACAGTATGGAGGGAACAACCCTCTGTAGCCAGAAAAAGGTTGGTTTCAAAGTGGAAAAAAAACCCCAACCCTGCCTTATCACTCAAGTTCATTCCTTGAAAACAGTTTTCCAATCTGTAAATGCAAACCCAGGGAAGCTTTTGTGCCATCTTCCCTGAGGTCCTCTTTAGTCCCCTGGAGGCACATGAGAGACAGCGTTGCCTTGTTCCACATGAGCAGGATCAGCACTGGTCAATGTCCCGTGAAGGAAAATGCACCCAGAACCTGCTGGAGCTGGCTGGTGATGCTCTCCTGTGAAAGACACTGAGCCTTGGTGATTTCTTTGTGTTCCTGGGGAAATCATTTGGGGCTGAAGTGGGAACTTTGCTCCAGGTGTGCGGGCAAATGCTGTATCATGCGCAGCAGCAACTCAAAGGTTTGCATCCTTCTTCACCCAAAATGGCCCTTCCAAGAACATCATGTGGTCGCTGACTTAGTCTTCACTGGGAGGCCCTGAGCTTGAAGGCTGTTGATCTGCTCAGTCCCTTTATTTGCTGATTCCTCACCATTTTCTGCACCCTGTGAACAGCCACATTAAATATCCAGACACCAAATCAACACAACTCTCCCAGCTCAGTAATGGAGGTTATAAGCCAGCTGAACAAGTAGAGACTTACTGCTATGCATTCACTTCTCATTCTTCATTTCACTAATTAAGCAAGAAACCTGGCTCATAAATTAGTATGATTAAGGCAAATTAAGCAGTGTTGAACACACTTTTAGCTGAGCAGACCATGTAACTGTGCAGATCATAGGTTGCTCCATCTGGACTTGTTTGCTTAGCCCACTCCGGACAAAGTCCTAGCAGATTTTGAGCATTTAATTGTCAACTCTTCATTTTTTACGGTTCACTGCTTGCAAGCCCACAGATTGCACAGACACTGAGAGACAAAGGGCCAAATCCTGCCCCATCCTGTCCCACTGGGAATGAACTGAATCAACAAGACAGGCGAGCGTGCTGCCGAGGGTGGGATGTGGCTGTGCCTGGCTGCTCACGCTGCACTTTGGACTGAGCAGAAGTAGGAGGCAGTGGTGTTTTACCATGGAGAAATTTCCTACCTTCTAAGACCCACCTCCTGTCCCCACAAGCTTTCCCTTTTCAGCTCAGGCCAGATCTCAGAATTTTCCCTGAACAATTTCCCTGGCTGTTTCCAGCTGGGAGCAAAGCATGGCAATTTCTCCAGTCACAGGGCTCATGGGGATAATTCATCCTTGTGCAGGTACTGGAGCACCCTGGCCGTTCCCTTGTCTTTCTGCTCAGCACCAGCATTCTGGGACCAAGTACCACCCAGCCACTACTTGCATAAAAGTGCTGCAGCACTGGAGGTATCTGAGCTCTTCCTGGCAGCACACGTTGTCCCCTGGAGAAGAAATTATATTTCATCCCCATCATTTAATGTTGGGGAGGGAAGCCAGGGAGATCAAAGTGCCCTGTAATCCCATCTCAGCCATGCATCCCCATGTTGCACTGGGGTGAAAATGCCATGAGGCTTTTGCAGGCAGGTCTCCAACCCTTCCTTAGCCAAGCCCAGCTGAACATCTCCCTTCCTGCCTTGTTAGGAGCTATGGCCCCTGCACAGGTAAGTCAGGATTCGGGATGGATGCAGGGAAGGGCAAACATCCAAACACCATTTTTCTAAGCCCCAAGGATATAGGTGAGATGGTGTATCTGCTGGCTTGAAGTGGATAGTGTTACTGGAATTTGGGATGCCTTTAGGATTAAGCCTCATGCAGTGCTCACAAGGCTCCACTTAGCTGACATGTCTGAGCTCTGCCTGCAAATGTGATCTCCCTGTCATTACTCCTAAAGCTGCCTTTGCCTCTCCTTCTTTCTTTTCTGATTCTTTTCATCTTGGCCAGTTGTAACACGCACCTCCCTGTTATGTTCTTCAGATGTGCTGCTCTGTTTTTACTTGAACTAAATAATTCTCTGTACTCTTTTCTCCCTCTTTCCCAGCATTGGCCCTTCCCCCAGATTCCTGGCACAGGCAGTTTGTTTTCTATAGTTTTGCTTCAGCTGAGTTTGGTTATTGAATGGTCTTTCTTCTTTCCAGAGAGACTCCTGGTCCAGCCTCTGAGCTGCTTTTCCAACACATGAAGTGTTTCCATGTCTCTCCTCTCCTCCACTCCAAGAAGATTTAGTCGTATCCTTAAAAAAAGTAGCAGTAACCTTTGACACATCTACTTCTGGCCCATTTTCTAAAGACACGAGGTTTATTTAATGGTGCTGTGTGTGACTGGTTCCCTCACAACCCACTGGCCAAATTTAATGAAGGTGGACAGAGTTAGAGGGCTCAAAGACTTCAGGTTCTGCAAAGTTTTGTGAATATATGTGAGTGAGCAGACAAGGAATATGCTCTGTGTTCCCTGACCAAAGGGCAGAATTTGGGGATAAAAGCTCAACAATATGACCCAAAGGCCTCCAGTACCAAAGGCAAATGAAAAACAAGCACTTACTTTTTTCTTGTAAACGTCATGCTTTTTAAACCATAAAGTCTCATGAGTTTGGAGGGACCAGACTCCTGACTTTTAAACTCTTGGCTATGGAAGCAGACATGTTGGAGTCTCGTTGCAGCCAAGAGAAGTCAGGAGACCATCTCAACCGCCTGAAGGTACTTCTTCACCTCCTCCTTCATGCTGGTTCCCTGCCAAGACATTCCTAGAAGCAAGAAGACAATGCTCCCAGCCTGGAACTGTGCTATTGTCTCTGAATATGTGGTGCACATTGTGGGGAGGGGACAGGACACAGCCTGGGACAAGGCAGATCAGAGAGCAGGATGTACTGGATAACCTTGGGCAAGTCTCTTTACCTTCCTGTGCCTCCACCTCTCTTCTCACCCTGCAGAAACCTTTGATGGGGTGGATTTTTCCCTGATGTGTCTGTACAGCACCTACTACTACAGGGTTCTCACCAGGCTGAGCCTGCAGGGAGGGACTGCATTGGGTCCTAAAACATGATAGTTATGGGCACAGCAATCTCACTGAAGAGCCACAGGATCAGCTTCACCACAGACAGCAAAGGGGACAGCCTTGCTTGTAGGAATCTTTGCTCAGGGGGTTTGTTCCTGGGATGGGTTCCCCTTGGCTAGGGTTTGTCTCACAGACATTCATCCCAAGCAAAACTGAAGAGATAGAAAGCTGAGGTGAGGAAAAAGAAAGAAATGTAAGAGCAGGTGGAAAGGAAGACAGACACTGGGAGGGAGAAAGCAGGAGACAGCTCTCATGTCTGTCAGAACAGGTTGTTGCTGACTCAGGGCAAAATATTCCCATTGGAAGACCAAAAGCCTTCCCTAGCCCATCTGCTGTGTGCACAGACCATGCACACACAGCCAGCAACAGGGAGAAGGCTGGCACTGCTCCCTGCTGAGGAGCATGGCTGAAAACTGCCCCATTTGCTTCCTTTGGGTGTATAAGTCACTCCCCATAAAGGCCTGATAATCCCAGGGGAGCTTCTCCAGGGTGTGCATTTGCCTTCATTCCTGACTGTATTTGGCTGTAATATGGGCATTTCACCTACAGTTCCCACGCGAAGAAACCCCCGGGCTGTAACCCAGCTTCTCCCTCCCTACAGACAGCTATTTACAAGGTTTCAATGGGTAGGTCAGAAACTACTCCATGTCCAGAATTGCCACTGCCAAAGGAAGGAGACGGGGGTCTTTGCAAAGGGCTTTAACAATCTTCCTGTTGCTCTGGCTGGCAGCTTTCGGCATTCGTCCCACATTCTTTAGTAGCCCTTTCCTTAGCAATGAATAGGCTTTCAGCACGCTCTCATAATAGTTTCTTTTCCTGTGGCACTCAGAAAAAGCTTTCAGCCTGCTCCAGCTGCTGCCTCTGCTGCCTCTCCTTATCCACCAGAAAGATGTGGTGGCTCTGCTCAGCATATCCTCTGCTGCCAACAGAGCCATTCTTTCACCTCTGCAGCAAGGTGGCGTGTGAGCAAGGGGTGGAGGGTGGCTTTGCCTCATTTCATTTTTCTTAAGGCTCCTTCGCAAGCCGAGTTAGGGCTTCTTCACCCCCTCGAGAAGGACATGTATTCCATAGCTCAGCAGCCCCGATGCAGGATCAGGGGGCTTCAGCCTGGGGCTGACACCCTGTTCTGTGACTGCACTGTGCCAGAGGCTGAACTTGCACCCCCTGATGCAGGAGGTCTGGGCTCTGACCTCAGGCAGGTGTAAAGCGCACGCTCCTCCTGCCTTGTTTTTCTCATCTTAATTCCCAGCAGGGCTGTTATTCCCCAGACCTGCAGTGACAGGACTGTTACACGACCGCAGAGGTGTGCAATCTACTCTCCACAGGTATGTTGTTGTTTGTTCTGTTTCGCCTGGTTTTGATAATGATGCTACTTCTTTAGGGAGCTAAAATTGCTTTAGCTCAGGCTAGCAAAAGGGCCCTTGGAGCTCCCAGCAGTCATCTCGCATACCTACAGTAGCCTAGACAGCTTTGAAAATTGCACGGTGGATAACGCAAGCTCAGATTCTCAAAGGTTTTGAGATCAATGAGAAATACAACCCCCAGAAAAACATCAGGTATCTACGTACCTTTCTAGGTCTAGCAAGGAAATGTGTCTGAAACTGTGGACTTCAGCAGCAAAAAGCTCATTTTCCATGATGCAAACGTGATGGGAGGAAATGAAGAGAGTAGCAACGCAACTTGAGTATGTATTTACCATTTTCTTTAGATATATGTTACTCCCCCTGTATTTCCACATATTTTTATGTCTCTTTTCAGGATTAAAGAGAAAATCTGCATCCCCCCTTTCTTCCATATTAGGAAAACTACTTTGTGATTCACACGGAGAATTGGGACCACAGTAAACACAAGGTAAGTGTTAGTCTGGTACATTGGCACATGCATTGGGAGATGTGTCTCTACGTGACTCCATCCACCCCTCATTAACAGCTCTTGATTCCAGCATGCAATTTCACTGAAATTTTGCTGAAGGGTGGAAATCTCACAGGAAGCATATTTCTGTGAGTTTTGTCACAAAAAATAGGCAGGTTGGCTAAAGAGAAACCTCCTCTGAGGAGCTGAGGAGCTGTCTCTGAGCAGAAAGTGGAGGACTCACAGCCTCAGAGACCCACAGTCTCTTTAGACTCATGAGCCTAAAAACATCTCCTGAGCCTGAATGCCCAATTCCCTTCCTCGCAAAGGAGGGAATTGCACTCAGTGGCTGAACAGCAGACTTGGAGGACAGAGGCAAAAAGCTGTGACATCTTCCTAAATCTGTATTTCACAGATTATAGCAAACATGGCAAGTTTTTAGTGGATGCAGCCCTGGTAGCCACTTGTCTCCACCAGGAGAGGTGCAGAGTGACAAAAGCATGCAGTGAGCTCTGTACAGGACTAACCACACACCTCTGGAAAAGAGATGATGGGGATAAAACAGCAGACAAATCTGCAGGAGTAAAAGTGAATGGAAGGCTTTTAAATCCAAAGGACCATCTGGAAATATCTGAGCTGCAGACTGTTGGATACCTGGGATGTATTCTTGGAAAACATCACATATTCTTACTTTGCTCAGTCTTATGTTCTTCTTTTCCAGCACGACTGTTCTCACAATATTTTGCTGCTCTCCTCATAGCCACAGGGATCTCTAGAGCTGCAGTTAGTTCTCAGAGACATACTTGGTCCATATGTTGGCTCCCACTGCCCCTGGTGTGGCCACTGTCACAGTAGCCACTGTCACACTCCTGCATCAAGCTGGGGGCGTGGGGAGACATCCTTACAGGCCAGTGGGCAAAGGGCAGCTGCACAGTCCTCTATGCTCCTTGGCAGAAGCTTTGCCATTCCTGTTTGCTGTCATCCCAGTTTACTGTCACCCATAATCAGGGATACAGTATTCATTGTCATACCGTAATCAGGGACAAAATGTGTAAGGAGAAATATTCCCCTTGCTTATTCTAGCCACTGAATCACAACCAACATTCAGAAATTGCTCATGCTTTTTCGCCCCTCCCTAATGTAGCTTTTTATAGCATATTCCATACAGCTGATGTAAATCAAGGCATGCTGTGCTTGTGTATGAATCCTTGAGTGCCAGGCAAATCCTCAGTTGTCTAACTTACCTACCTCCTGCCAGTGACAAGGCGCTCTATCAACCCACAACCATGGGAGAAATCAGCAGGCACTTGGAGCACTTGCAGGTTCTTCATTCAGGCATGTTTCCCACTGCTGAAACCCTCCCATCATTTCCCTTGCTTCTTCAGTAGCAAAGCTTTACTGTGAGAGATCACACAGCTTGTTTTCAGATCAGCCCAGCTTATTTTGAAAAGCCTGACCCTGAATTTCCCCCACCAGCTAGAGGCAATGTCCCCTGCTAGGACAGGTTGTCACATATCCAAGATCTTGAATGTCTGTGCTTGTTCTTACCCTTTTTTTTCATGCTTTTCCCTGCTTTACTGTCAAAGAAAAATCTCAGGGAGAGTTTATGAAGGAAAAAATTCCATTATTCCTGGGACGTGATTCGGGGTCCCTCTTTGCTATCATGTACTGATTTGGTTTTCTTCATGTTTGTATATTATGATGGTTTTGAAAAAGGGAGTAACACACCCGATCCTAAATTTACTCCTGTCTCAACATGACTTTGTTTCCAGAGCCAGCAAAGGAGCCTTAGAGTAAACAAGGTATGTGTGGGGGTATTATTCTATACTTTTAATCTTCTTTCCGGTAAAAACTGCATGTGCCTTTGGGGGATAAAGTTAAATATTTACCCTAGGTTAACCATCCCTGTCTGCAGAGTTTATATTTTGTTGGAGTTTGGGCAAGCAAGTGGTATTTGCAAAATTCCTTGCCTGCTTCTGCTATTAGAAAATGCATTTACAAAGGCCTTTTTTTTTTCATCCTCAGAATATTTTTGATCAGGTGTGAGAACTTACCCAGTCTGGAAAGAGATTGGATTAACATGAGACACTGTGGTAGGATTGTATTTGGGATCGGATTATTTCAGTTGCTAGTCAGGAACCTACGTGAAACAGGACCTGAGGGAATATTTTTTTGATCCATCATCACTGAGGGCCTGGGGGGTTTCCTTCTGTGGTTTTGGATGTCTTGAAGTCTGGCTCATTCTGACAAGTCTGGGTGTCTGTGTGTGGGTCCTGCATCCAGCTTGCAATGGGGTGAGCAGGTCAGAGGCACCGGGAAGAGCTGAGGAACACATCTTGTGTTCCTCCCAGAGGCAGGCAGAGAACATTTCTGCGATGGGGCTGGAGTCTGTCCAAATTGCTTGGCATCCCAGGCCCAACAAGTCTTCTTGCCAAGCTAAAGTCTGCATACCAAGGAAGTGCTCTAGGCCTTCCCACCTCAGCTAGTGCGCTGTGGCTCTTCTGAGGACTTCGTTTTGCTTGGTAGAAAACAAGCTCCCTCCCGCGTGCTCTTCTTGAATTCTCCTCAGAAAAAGGCCACTCTGTAATACAGCCCCTTAGGACACTGCAGGCTGCCCAGAATGTCTCCATGTGGATGTTTGGAAGCATCTTTATTCAAGCTTCTCTTGAAAAACATGAATATACATTGCAATGTCTTTCTGCCCTCTTCCCTTTCATCTTGCTCCCTCCGCCCCCACCATGACTTTGAGGGATCAGTCTTCAAACTACTTCAAACCAAACCAGTCGCAGCACATGGGCTGATTGATGACTTCTCTCTAAGCCTACAGGAGTTAGGTCTTCCAAGGACAGAGGGTAAACGGCACCCAGATCTAAGGAAACTCCTGAAAGCTGCAGATGACCGTGTTAGTCTTAAGAAGAGGGAAATAGAGTCAGGAAGACAGAGGACAGGGAAGTGGCACAATGAGTGTTCTCAGCACTCTTGCTGCTATGTGGTTTTGTAGGAAACGTGGCCTGAGGGCTACTCTGACCTGTGCCAAGTGAGCATGTAACAGATGTAAGACTCAAGGAGCTGCAAACAGCTCTTTGAAAGCCTTCCTCTCCTCCTCTAGCAAAGAAATTAAAATCTAATTTCTCTCAGACTTTGTAGGGGACTTCTGCAGGTGTGGAAAATCATCACCTCTGTTTCCTTGGGGCATTAGAATTAGACATTACATTTACAGAAGGCAACAGCTAGAGTACAGATATCCTATTTTAAGTGTCCATCCCATGGATATGCAGGAAGATTGTGCTAGAATTTAACAGTGGGAGTGGATGAGTAGTAGGAAAAAGGACATGTAAGCTTTTTCTCTGAGAGGTCCGACTATCAGCTTCCCTCAACAAAGCAGGAACATTTCTGAGGACAATGGCTCAAATTAAATCCTGCACTCTGCTTGCTTGGTGATGAAGCATAAAGGAGAAGGATGTGATTGCCTTACAGCCATCAAGATTTTTTCATTCCTTCCACCGAGGATGGAATTTCAAATGCCTACCATCAAAAATTAATATCAAGCAGAACTTGATTGGACATCAGCATGACTGGAATTTGACTGGAAATCTTCCTTCCTGGGCCAGTGTTGAAAACTATATTGGCTGTTTCCTCATATAAAGCAAAAGGATTTTTAAAAATTTTGTTAAAGAGGAAATGGATTTTTTTTCTGTGGTTGCTTTTTGTTGTTGTTTGATTTTGATCCCTCTCCTGATTTCTGGAGGAAGCATTCTAAGCCCTGTGAAGGTGAAAGCCATTTAAGACAAAAAAAGAATCTTCAGGTTGCAATAGGAAAAGTCAAAATCCCTGATTTAGAAGCACCAGCGGGGTGGACATTGGAAGCATGCAGACTCACTCACTGGAAAGCTCCCAAGATCTACAAGTGCTGAAATGAAAACATGACACAATGGATCAGTCAATGATTACTACTGAATAAGCCACCGGGCTTTGGGGTTAATCACTGCAGCCATCCATGAACTCTCACAGCGTGTGGAAAAACAGTTAGCTTTGCCTAGAATGTCTTTGGGATGATGTCCATTGGTATGGTGGGAGATTCATGTGCTCCCTTGTCTTCTTCTTGGCAAAAATGTTCTGATTTTGAGATATGTCAAGGAAAGAAGGAAAACTGTTTGGATCAGTGTTTGAATCAGGAAATCTAAAGGGGGGAAATAAAGGAAGGGGAAACCGGGAGTCTGAATTCTCACGATGTCGTTGACCAGGAAGCTTGACACAAGCATCCCTTTGTCAAAGTGTTCTTCTTGAAGGCTTGTCTATCACCAAACAGCCTTAGCATGGGTTAAAAAACATTCACTGGGACCTACGATTTTGGAGGTGTGTGTTCCTTCAGGTCTCCTGGCTGTTCTCATGGCACTGCTCTCAGCAAAGTCAGTCCCACAAGGTCATGGTGTCTCTCCAAGAGAGAAGGAGTCTGCTGTCATTTCATATAGTGGAAAAGATTCTGTGTTAACTCTTGTGCTGATCTCACACATATGCTGCTGCAAATGAGTTTTCCAATTTAATACATTCTTCTTGTTCACTCTTCCCTGAATTTCTCCCTGTGCTTTCATTTTGCATATGGGAATGGCATTTGTGCTCACTGTTTAGGTTTATAATCTTTTCTTAACTGAAACAGAGAATAAAGACTTTATATTTATGCATTTGTTTTATAATTTTCTGTTGTCCTTTCATTTCCCCTTTTCATGGGTAAATGGAAAGAAAAAAGGGTAAGACCAAGAAAGAACAGCAGGGAAAAATGCAAGGAAAAAAAGAAGCGTGACATTTTCAGAAGGAACGTTCTCAAAATATTAATTAAAAATCCATTTTAGTAATGCCTCCGATGGGGAAGGAAACAAGTATATTGGGTGGTTACTTTTTTATTATTCACAAACCTATTTGCAGAAAAAGACTCAAACCTGATTTTAAAAGATCTACAAAGCCTTTTTGTTCCTTTTGAGGTTTGTGGAACTGAATGTCTTTAGAACCATTTGCAGATGCTTGTTTTCTTGTTTAGTTTAGTCTCTGTTTATGATGGAACATTCATTCCCAGACTTCCACAAGCCAAGCCTTACTCATAGGGAAAGTTATCAGGAGAAAAAATATCAAATCAATAAGAATATGGCTGGTATCTTGAGTCAAATTTCAGCGCAAGAGCAAGCTGTAAGTCAAGACTTTGCATCAAGCTCTGAAGTGGATGGTGGCAAACACAACTGCTTGTTGGTGGTGTTGTTATCTATCTACACATGGACAATTCCCAGGAGTTCCAGCCATGGTGTTGCAATTTTAAGATCTATCAATGAGATTGGAAAGCAGAAAATAGTCTTATTAAATCAGGATTATTGTCCCATCACACCCTGTCAGTGTCTTTAATTAGCGCAGTCTACTCGAAAAGCAGATGTGTGGCTGGTTGTTTTCACAGCATGTTTTCTGCTAGGCTGTGCTTTGCTGATGTCAAGGGAATGAACTGAAATGGAGCCCCTGCTCGAGTCCAAACACTGGCTGGAGCTCATGGAAGTGGCTCTGTGAGCAAACATGACAGTAGTGCACCCCTGGGGCTTCTGCCGATTTGAAAGCCCCCGGTGCCCTTTGTCAGCCCCTCATATCGTCAGAGGCTTTGTTTGCTCCCAGAGAACCTGCTCGTGTGATCAGACTGGGTTTCAGCCCAGTTCCTCGAGGAAGCACGCTCAGAGTGTCCGTGCCACTGATGACCAGGGACACCACAACCTGTCCTGGTGCAGAGGATTGCTCCTGCCTTGATGAGAGGTTCCTGGAGAGAAGAGGGGGACACTGAGAGGACATGTGAACTCCACTGGGGATGGGGATGTGTGTGAGCTGTGAGGCACTGAGGGGGACACTGAAGAGACGTGTGGGCTGTGAGCACACTGATGGGGATGTGTGTAAACCACGGGGACATGGAGGTGACATGATTGAACGACAGGGACACTTAGGAGATGTGTGTGAGCTATAGGGACACTGAGGGGGCATGTGTGAACTATGGGGATCCTGAGGGGATGTGTATGAAGCATGGGGAAGGAACACTGGAGGAAGGTGTGTGAGCCATGGGGACACTGAGAGGGACACTGAAGAGACATGTGTGAGCTGTGGGGACACTGATGGGGATGTGCCTCGACCATGGGGACGCTGGGGGACATGTGTGAGCTCTGGGACACTGAGAGGGGAACTGAGGGGACGTGTGAACTATGGGGACCCTGAGGGGATGTATATGAATGATGGGGATACCGAAGGGGGAAACTGAGGGGAGATATGTGAGTTTTGGGACACTGATGGGGATCTGTGTAAACCATGGGGACACTGGGGGGGACACAGGTGAGCTCTAGGACACCGAGGGGACCACTGAGGGGACATGTGTGAACTATGGAGACCCTGAGGGGATGTGTATGAAACATGAGCATACTGAGGTGGGACACAGAGGGCACACATGTGAGCTTCGGGACACCAGGGGGGCCACTGAGGGGACATACGTGAACTATGAGGACACGGAGGGGACGTGCATGAACAACGGGGATACTGAAGGGGCAGCCGGGGGGAGGTTGGCACGTGTGAGGTGCGGGACACCGAGGGGGCACTGCGAGGACGTGTGCGGCCCTGGAGGGCCCTCACGCCGCCCGCGGGTGGGGCTCCGGGCCGACGAGCCGCCCCGTCGGCCGGCGATGGCGCTGTGGGGACCCGGGCCCGGCGGCAGCAGCGGGGCGGGCCCGGGGGTCACCGCCGTCCCTCCCCCGGGCGGGGCCCTCGGCGGGCGGGGCCCGCCCGCTCAGTCGGAGGCTGCGGGCGCCGCGCGGTAGCGGGACACGAGGGGCGGCCGCGCCGCGAGCATGGAGGAGGCGGCGGCGGGCGAGGACAAGGCGGGCCACGGCCCGAACGGGCACGCCGAGGGCCCGGCGGCCGAGGGGCGGCGGGGCGGCGGGGCCCGGCTGCGGGGCTGCCGCGGGTTCCTGCGGCGCAACGCGCTGGTGCTGCTGACGGTGTCGGGGGTGGTGGCCGGCGTGGCGCTGGGGGCCGCCGTGCGCGGCGCGGCGCTGGGCCCCGCGCAGGTCGCCTACCTGGCCTTCCCCGGGGAGCTGCTGCTGCGGATGCTGCGCATGGTGATCCTGCCGCTCGTGGTCTGCAGCCTGGTGTCGGGCGCCGCCAGCCTGGACACCCGCTCGCTCGGCCGCCTGGGAGGCATCGCTCTCGCCTATTTCCTGGGCACCACGCTGCTCGCCTCCGGCCTCGCCGTGGCCCTCGGCTTCATCGTCCGCCCCGGCGCCGGAGCCTCCGCGCTCAACACGCCCGGGCTGGGGCTGCCGGGCGCGCTGCCCACCAGCAAGGAGACCGTGGACTCCTTCCTCGACCTCGTCAGGTGAGGCCGCCCCGCTCCCTCCTCCTCCCCCCGCCCTCCCGCCGCCGGAGGATGATGACAGACCCGGCGGTGTTGCACGCTGCAGCCGGCGGCCGGGGAACCCCCCCCCCGCCTCCTTCTTCACATCCTCCTTCTTCTTCTCATCCTCCTTCATCTCTCATCTCCCTGCATCTTCTCATCCTCCTTCATCTCTCATCTCCCTGCATCTTCTCGTCCTCCTTCATCTCTCATCTCCCTGCATCTTCTCGTCCTCCTTCATCTCTCATCTCCCTGCATCTTTTCGTCCTCCTTCATCTCTCATCTTCCTACATCTTCTCCTCATCCTCCTTCTTCTTCTCCTCATTCTTCGTTTTCTTTTCATCCTCCTCCTCTTTCTTATCGTCGTCCTCCTTCTTATCATCCTCCTCTTCCTTATCCTGCCTTCTCCAGGAGCACCCCTCTCTCTCCCCGGGTACCCGCAGCCCGGCCAGGTGTAGGGCTGCACGGTGCTCTACCTCTCCCCACTTTGTTTTTAATTTTGCCTGGGGTGGCTGCAAGGATGAGTCGAGGCTTGCTCGGAGCTCTGGGTGCCTGGGCCCGTTTTTGGTTCTGCCTGGAGGGAGAGCAGCTCCTGGGTGCTCACTGCAGGGCAGGGATGGCTTTGCCTGGCACCTTCCCCTGCCCCGCTACCTGTTGTTGCCTGTCTCCCGCAGGCAGGGCAGGGCTGGGCAGCTCTCCCCATCCCTCACACACACCTCTTTCTTTTATTCCCCGACACTACTCGGTCTCCTCACCCAAATGCTTGCCTGGCTTTTTTAGTGCCCTCCTGTAGATGTGGGCATGGAGATGCAATACTGTATTTCCATCGAGGACATAACTGCAACACAGTCTGGCGTGAGGACACCCTGTAGGTCCGTGGGTATCCCATCTCTGCGTCTTGCAGGGTAGACTTTCCCCAAGTCTGACTGGAAGCAAGGGTTCCTCTTCTAACCAAATCATAGTATTTTTGTTTATCCTTATTCCTCCTTGCAAAGTTGCAAGCTTCACCTTTTTTTTTTTTTTTTTTTTTTTTTTTGACAAACTCTGTTGAGATCTGTCTGGCTTTTAAAATAAGAGTGTAGCACTCGCACAAATGAGGCAAACATCCAGCTGGTGTTTTGAGAATGGGACTTCCAACTGCATTTCCTCGTGCTTTGTACCACAGTGCAAACAGAGGTGTATGGGGGGTGACCTGCATCACAGTGAAGTAGCTGGAAAGTTATGCTTAGTGGATATCTTGCTAATTAAGATGCTGAGTGGGGAATTTTCATTTGGATTATTTGCTTTCTTTTATGAGTTCAGCTTTTCAGCAGAGAGACATTTTTTTGTTATGTCTGGGTAAGTGGATGTGGCAACAAAAAAAAAAGAGTCTCTAAAAAGAAAATGCCCCAAACCCAGAACTGTATTTACAAATTCAGGTTAATGTCCTTTTCTTCCCCAGAGAGAAGTATGTTCCCTTTGGACTGAAAGTAAGTCTGGTTTGTTCCACTGGCAGCCATGTACTTAGTGTCCTCAGCTCACCTCTCTTAAGAACCAACTATTAAGGATCTCTCTTCAGGACCAGGAATTCCTGACACCATGTTAAGAAGGAGTAATAGGATAGTGGGAGTAGATGGTCTGTCTGTGAAGGTGACATGGAGTTCAGTAGGAGTGTAGGCTGGAAAGGAAAATTGCCAAAAAAGGAGTCAGCACACTGTGGAGAGTTGGGAAGACAACTGTAGTGGTGGCTGCCCCAGGTGCATCCTGGTGTGGCTGCTGTGGCTGGTGTTTCATTCCTGTGTCACTGTGCAGCATGGAGCAGGATGCAGTGGGGAAACAAGGCAGAGATGCTCCAGCACGCTTCAGGCTGCGGGTAATATCTGTGAATTTGGGAGCAGGCAGCTGTTTCTTACCCTGGTCTGTAAATGCAGGTTGAGAGTTCCTCTTCAAAGGGGTTATGATGGTGGTGGGATTGAGTCCCTAATTCCAGAGCAGTGCTTGTGAAATGCTGAGACTTGGGTAAAGCATATGGGTTGCTGAAAAATTTCCTTCTGGGTAATGAGGGGACAGGGGCCTTCCCCCAATACATGTACAGTGGGCTATGAGTTCAGCTTTCTCTTGAAGTCCCAGGGAAGGGCTGTTGCAGCTGCTGTGTTGGACAGTCCAGTTGTCACAGCAATTACAGTGGAAATCCAGTCCAGAAAAGATGATTTTGGACACAGCCATCACTAAAACTTTCAGTCTTAGCACAAATCCCTGACAGACCTAGGAATGGAGTAAGTATGTGACTTTCAGGAAATAAGATCTCTCTCTCCCTCTGCCATTTAATATTATTTTTAACTGTTCTTGAAAATGTGGGTGTTCTTGTTTGAGCACTGAACTCAGTCCCTGTTGTGATGGAAGTTACTAGAATAACCTTATCTTCAGACAACAAGGCCTTGAGTCTACAGGACCTGAAAGACTGAAGTAATTTCTTTTGGTGTGGGTGAGTCTTGCAGCGTTCTGATCTTTGCTTCTCCCTTTCTCTAATTTGGTCATGAAACTTTCTATTAGACACAAGAAAACTTTGTTTTCAGTTGTGTCACAAGATTGACCGTGCTGCTGCTTGGTGTCAGAGAGAAGGTAAAAATGAGTTCCAGATAGATAAACTGAGTCTCCCTACAGCACTGAAAGCAGCTGTAAAACACGGTGCAAGGAAGAAACAGCAAAGAGGAAATAACTCTTTGCCATGGCTTCTGCAGGGATAACACAGGGTTGTCCTTTCCTGGCATGCAGATTCTTTCTGCCTTCCGTAAGTCTATTAGGTAATGACCAAAGGTGTTGATTTTCACGGTTGCAGCCGTGTCTGGAGGCCAGCTTAATTCTTGGTCATGGTTTTCCTTTTCCAAGTCTAAAGCTTCCCCACAAACACGCATCTAGGCATGGAGACCCAGCCTCTGGAAAAGAGATTTACCCTGGGCTTTGGTAGAAAATGAATGATGACTCACTGGTGATCCAAAAGGCTGTCTCTGTTTTGTTTTGTCCACTGACTGTAACCTCCAGGTCTGATTTGGTCTGGCTGGAGCTGCTGGAGTACCCTCCTGGTTTCCCTTCTGGCAAGTGCCTGAAGCAAGCCTTGAGAGTGCCTAGTCAGGGCTCAGGCACACTGTTGTCAGCCAGGACATGGGGTGGGGACAGCAGAGCTGCCATAAGGTGCCTTTGTGCCCCACAGCAGGGATGCTGATGGCTCATCTCATCTCGGGTCTGTCATGCGGGCAGCTCTTTGGAGCCAAGCCATGGCCAAAGGCAGTGATCATGGGAGGGATCCAGCAAGAGTTCAGAGGTGCATCCACAAGGCTGATGGCTTAAAAAAAACACACCCAAAAAGTGGGGTGTTCTCTGAACTCAGCAGGGGACCTTGGAATTCCGTAACTCTGTCCCATGTCAGTGAAGAAAATTTGGCTTCTCCAGAGGACCCACTGCGGGCTCTTACCTTAAGCCAGGCTCTGGTGCACTCTTACTCCATGTGGTCTTAGCTGAAGGTGGTCCTTGTGAGCATCTCCGGAGCATCTGACATGGAGGGCTGCTCATTTGTACCAAATAGTCGAGCACTGAGTGCCAGCGGAAGATGAGAGCGAAGGGAGATTTTAGAATTTCTGTTCTTTTCCCTTGCTCATTGGTTTGGTGGAGAGGTTAAGGCAACAGAGAATAAAGAGCACTTGTGGGCTTGACTATGAAGTGGGTAGCAGGTGGAGGAAGAGGCTGGTTGTGATATGATGGGCTCTTGGGTTCACACCCACCTGAGTAGGTGACGTTGCCGTGAGCCAACTTGGCTCTGATCCTGCTGGGCACCTAACCAGGGAGGAGGAGAGAGAGCGGTGACAAGGATGGGACTCCTGCCACCTGCTAACAGCTCACCTCTAGCTTGTTGTAAAGCAGTTGAAACAGCAAGGTGAAGTGTTTTGCAAGAATCTACCGATTTGGCAACACTTCTGATGGGCAATTGTCACGACTGCATGTTTCGATAAGGTCAGAGTTTTGTTTTAGCTCTGATTCATATCTGCTGATTGAACAGAATTGAACAGTTTCAGAGGAACCTATCAATCCTGTCAAAATTTCCATCAGTGGGTGACCCTGACATTTCATTTCGGTGAGGTCAATGTTTTGCTGTAAGTTTATACAAAAGGCTTAAGTAGAAGATCTCAGTCATTTAAAAAAAGGAACATTTCAACAAAGTATTTTACAATATTTTTTTCATGTGGAAAAAAAGGTCTGGAACAGGCTTTCTTTGCCCAATTTTGGGATGAAAACATGTTTTGAAGCTGTGGAATTGGCTTTGGGAAGGGAATTCTGTTTTTAAACCAGGCCTAGCTGTAACAGTCTGGGGAGGGAGGGAGGAAGTAGCATCATCCCTTTTTTTATAGAAAGGGTGCACAAAGGACCACACGTCTGCCCCAAGCCATAAGGTCAGGGTTTCTCAGGTTGCCGGGCAAGTCTGCAAAAGCTGTTTAAATTTGACTGCTCCTCACTGCCCTCTCTGCATCTGTGCCAGATGTTACCAGCTGTGCTGCAGAAGGCAGTACCCACAGCCCTGTCAGTGAGCCCATGCCTTGGCTCTGAGCACCTTTGGAGCCATAGGAAAGGCAGACATGAGCACAGGGAGTAGCATCAGTTGTGTTTTGTCGTCTGGACTACAGAGCAGCTGGCCAGAGTAGACCATGGGATCCAGAGCACTCGTGCAGTGACCCTCTCCTGGGCACCAGTTGCTTCAGTAGCACTTGTTTCTTACGGCCTTGGTGTTCCCAGTGAGTCACCCAAAAGCAGCAACCATTAAGGCTGTCTCTGAAGTCCCAGTGTGGAAAGAGAGTAAAACGTGACTGTTAGAAGAGGAGGGGGAGATGCTGCCTTTGTAGTCATAGATAGAATAAAAATTGGCCAGGCAACAGCTGCAGTTGCACCAAGAGATGAGCTGACCACTGTTTTTCAAATCTGATGGCTAGTTCTTAACTCTGGGGCACCCCCAGAAAGAAAGGGAAATAAATGTTACCGTCCCCCTTGGCTCGTGTCATTTTTCTGAGTGTGGAATCTCCCTTGAAGTACAGGGGCTGCTGACTGATTTTCGTAGGAAGAACTCAGTGTTTTCATTCATGTGCATGCACTGTCTAGTGGGGGGTTTTTTGGTAAATCTCTGAACTGTTCTGCTCCTTTCTTTAGTTCTTTATAGTGGTTGTTGCCTTTTACTACTGACTCTCACCTCTTTAGTTTTATTTTCAAAGTAACAAAGATGCAGACTGGACCATTAAGGCAAAAAAGTATCAAGTATTTGCCATACATTTTCATGTTTCTCTGTGTTGAAAAAAATGCACACACTGAGAAATATGTGTATGTCCAGAGCATGTATTGAGCACCCACGTACATATCAAAAAGCAGATGAGAAAAAAATGCTGTGTGATAATGAATGGAAATCTTGGGACAGAAAGAAAAATAAAGGTAGTGTAGGAATTCAAACTGGGCTTCATCATCTTGCCACAGATGGCAATAAAGTTGCTGTGAGTGGACTCGTACCATTGAAAACACTTCACTGGAAGAAAACCCAAAACTAGAGATAATGCAACACAGAATATTTTTTTTTCTAGGCACCCTCACAAAAGTATGTTTTCCAACAGCAAGGTTTTTGGCATCGGAAAAGGAATCTTTTTGCAAGAAGCTATGCAAGAGGAATGCGTAGTATTTTAGGGTTTCATTCTACTTGTCTGGATATCCCTTCATGCTTTTGCTGCCAGAGCAAAGTTGTTTGCAGAGCTCTAGCAAAAGCATCGTTTAGAAACAGTTATTAATAATAATCGCTTACACATACAACGAAGGAGTTCCTGTGGAATCCTTATCCTGCTGGTGGAAAGATGCAGGCCTATAAATAAGAGAGCAGCTAAACAAAGATTTCTATTGCAACAAAAATACAGTGGGACCTTCCTGCTAAATTTGATTAGGGGAGTAATGTTCCCTTTTTGTCTGGTAGGAGCAGCTTTTCACTGGAAGGAAGGTGCACTTATCCAGCTGTGCACAGGGAGATGGTGTGATGAGCACAGTATTCAGGCAGAAAGTATTCACGCACTGTAACGCCCGCCCTTGGTGCTGCTGCTTTCTCATTCCTATTTTAGGAGGATCTGAGAAGGGTGGTTTCTCATACTGTGTGTTGTGCAGGTACCTGGAGGTTTCCTGGCTCGGCCCAGCTGCAGCCCCAGGACACAGCTGTCACCCTCGACAGCTGTTCGATGGATTTCTGATACAGGGCTTTTTGAGGCTGTCTGTGCAACTTGCAGCGGAGAGGGACTTTCCTGCCTGGTGCTTGGTGAGGGGATTAAAGTCTCTCTGTAGAGCCACTTGCTTCACTTTGATGCCAGAGAGGAGGTTGGGGGTGTGTGTCTGTGGAGCGAGGTCCTGGCAGCAGTGGAGCACCTGGGATGCATGAAGAACCTGTGTCCCCCTGCTGTCATGTCATGGATCCCCTGTCTCATTCTGGCCACATGCAGCAGGTTTTGTCTTTGTGCATCACGGGGCCAGGGCTCTCTGATCCCACACTGCTGTGCCGGGCTCCTTATCACCCAGACTCAGGGTTTGCTCAGCGTCATGTTTGTGCGATAATCCACATCTGCTTCGAAAAGGCAGCTGTGTTGTCTGGCACAGGGTATGGAAACAGCAGGAATGGAGCCATTAGAAACAGTCAGCAGTCCAGTGATACAACCTGCTGTGAAGTGGGTAGCAGGTGGCAGAAGAGGCTGGCTCTGGTATGGTGGGCTCAGGGGCTTGGCACCTGCCTGAGTAGGTGAGGTTACAGAGAGCCAGCTTGGCTCTGATCGTGCTGGGCACCAAACCAGGGAGGAGGAGAGAGGTGGTGACAAGAATGGGACTCCAGCCACCTCCTAACACAGCTCACTTATAGCTTTCCCTGTTTCCCTGAACTCCATGTCCACATTTGCTGTGAGCTTTCGAAGCAAAAAAACCTTCTCAACATTTGGTCCTCACAGAAAAACCAACTGGCAGACACCCACATTTAATTTGCATGCCCAATTACTCGGCTCATCAGCTTTCCTGTTTGTTGGTTCACCCTCACAGGAGGGTTGTTCACACTTCCCCATGTGACTCCTCTGCTTGGGGACACGTTGAATGCTGGCTCACAAGGACGGAGCTGTCTGGGTTTCTGTGGTGGGTGAACTTTGCCTTGCTGTACATAATGAGCAAACCCCTCAGGCACGAGTACATGATGGGCCCAGGCAGGTCACCAGCCAGCTTTTGGCTCTCCCCAGAGCATGCAGCATCCTGCCCCTTTTTTTTTAGGCATTGCTGTGGTGTTCTTGCACAAATCCATCCAAAGGTAAGAAACCTGTGATCTGACCCACCTGTAATTAAAGCTGAATTTAATTCACATGCTGGCTGAGCCTAGGTGAGCAATGAGTGTAGTATTTGCAGACCTCATGCCTCCAAGGTAAGCCATTTATTTGTTGATTGCTTTTTTTGACCCAAACTCATTTTGTTCTTAAACTTCAGGATCCGAAACAGAGAGGAGCAAAACATTATTTTATGTGGGTTTGGTATTTTGCAGTCAGGTGTAGTTAGAAGTGAGACTAAACAGAACATACAACTTCTTCTGAACTGCTTGATTAAGATCCAGATTTTTTACTTGGTGAATTGTTGGAAATGGTCTTCTTTGCCCTCAGAGTCGATTCCTGCAACTGGTGCTGCAGTGATAAAGTATGTGCTCTAGGTTCTTATTTGAGTAGCTTTAGCAGTAATTCACACTTGAAGCAAGAACCTGCCCCTTGCCTTGCTGTAACAGGATTGCTGGCATCTCTCAGGTATGTGCTTTAAGTATATGCTTGGAGATAAGTCAGTGTTTAATTAGTGAGGCCCATGCCTGGCATACTGTGGAAATTGTGGAGGGTTTGGTTTCTTGGCCACTTTTAAACATTGGACAACCATGTTGCTTAGGCTTTAGAATTCCTTCCTTTGGCTTTGTTTTCATCAGGATGGAAAAGCTGATTTAAGGAAAAAAAATTGATTTCTGGTTGGTTTTCAGTCTTTTTTCATCTCTTTGCTTCTTCAAAGTCCAGTCAGTTCTTTTGTTAAAAAAAAAAAATCCCAACAGGATGGGCCCATTTGTATACGTGATATTTTATTCCCGATAACAGCGAGTTTGCTTTTAGTTTCCTCGAGGTTTTTATCCACCAGAGAGTTCCAGCTGTGCAAGCACTGATGCACATTAGCTGTTCCACTGATCTTATTTGAGCAATTCTTAAGCGTCTTTGCAGAGTTAGAGCTCGCTCTCCTGCTTTCGGACAGACAGCTGTACTGACAACTTTTGAGGAGAAAAAGTTGCTGTTTCTTTCATCCTCAGTGGAATGTAGACTCCAGCAGGGAAATTATTCTTAGAGCAGTTTGGCTTTTGCAGCTGTCTCCTATTACTCTTGTAGTGCAACAGAGAGGGAGGCCGAGGTAGTTCACAGCAGCCACGTGTTTGATGAAGTTCCATGTACTTTGCAATTGCTGTCAAGGCTGTGGGAAAACTCCCTCTGTGGCAGGAGAATGGAGCTATGCAACCAAAAAAGTCCTTATCTGGGCTATATTTTAATCTCCCTCTTTCTTTCAAGGGTTTGACTCTGCTGCTTTGTTTCTTGCTGTGGTTCAGATTCGCACGTTCCATGTCGTTCGTGGAATGACCACAGCTGAAATGTCATGTTTGCCAGGGTAGCTACAGCAAAAACTCAGGGACCATTAGCAGGGCACAGCCTGGAGGCATATGCAGTGTCCTCGGAGCAGAGCAAGGAGCAAAGGATGGGGAGCAGCTTCCCAAATGTTTTTACCGGACTTAACTGTCTCTGGGTAAGGTCTTCTCTGTCCTTACCGTAAAAGTTCTTGTACCTCCTTGACACTTTCTGCTGTCAGTATTTTCAGTTCATTCCCATCCCCTTCCTGCCCTCACCAACTAGGGTCCTGCTATGACCCCAGAGATCAGATTTTATTCCTGTTTTCCTTTCTGACACAGAAGAAACGAAGCTGTCATTTGGCTAGGAGAACATGTGCTCTTTGCCCAGCATTAGGGGAGAAAGGAACTGTAGCATTAAAACCAACTCTAAAATATAACAAGACGCAACTTTTTCCCTACTCGGCCCAGTTCACCATTTTCCTTTCCTTGCTGCTTCCTAGATGCAGAAATACACTGGACGCCCAGTAGAAATGCATGTTATTTTGCATGCTGTCCTGTTTGCACTAACCTGCTGCTACATTTGCATTTCTCTGTGAAGATGTTGCAGCTTTCCATAGGAGTTGCCTCTGCTTTCCATCTGTGTTGTCCAAGCCCTTGCAGAGAAGTCTGGCCTGTGATGTTGCCCTGCTCTGCCTCAGTGTTCAGGGAAGCTGACCTTGTTGTGCTGAAGGGTTAAGCCATTCTCTTAAGTGGATTTTGCTGATGGGATTGTCCTTCATGTTGATGCTGTGAGCTCGGTGTAATCACATGAGTAATGCTAAAAACCTGCCTGACACTGGAGGCCGTAAGCTGTTGCTGTGGCTGGTGTGGCTGAGCCAGTTTCTGTAGCCACTGGCTGATGGGTGTGTATAACCAGCATTGTGTCTGACTGCCTCTGGTGGCCCTACCCAAATGGTGAGGTTGGCAGACAAGCAGGGACCTTTTTACGTGGGCCAAAGAAGATGGCACTCACACCTCTGGAAACATAGCAAGACATCTGCTCCATGCTGCCAGAGTATCTTCTGTATTACACACCTCACTAGTGCCCACATGCTTGCCTTTGCGAAAGGAATTCTGTTTCTGGGAGCAAAATACCTTGGTGCATTCATTTTAGAATTTCTACAAGAAATACTTAATTTCTTTGTTTGTCTTTTACAGAAACCTGTTTCCTGCAAACCTTGTTGCTGCAGCTTTCCGAACGGTAAGATCCATGTGGACTTTGGACATGAGCTACAGTGCACAGCCAGAGAAAGTTACTGCTTTTTTTTTTGCAAGAGAGCTAAAAATATGGCTCTCTTACAAAAAATACCAAAAAGTTAATTTGCTTATACAACTGGAATTTTTAAATTTAAATTTTTAAACTTCCACGACAAATAGTTTGATTTCTGAAAAATACTCGTCAAACAAAAGCATATTCAAAGCCTATCTTTGGTACCTTCACCAAAAATACTCTTTAAAGTTTGGGTGCTGTGTTGGGCAGCAGTGGCAACTCTGCTTTGTGCCAGGCTGCCTACCACTTTGCAGGAGCTAGCTGGCAAACCCTTGGGTACATAGTTTAGAGCTGGGCTCAGAACAGACAAGGCTAAAGACTTGTAGGCTCCCATGTGTGTAAGCGTTACCTGTTGCCTGATGCTTTTATTCAGTATTTACCATTTTATTTCTTGCTGGATTAATTACTCAGCCCGGCTTCTCTTCCAACAGAGACTGTGTGTGGTAGGATGATAACTGGCACCAGAACATAAGTGTGGTTTAATGGACAGGAGCTGTAGGGCTACAGAAAGATTTTGATTTAGTTCTCATTGCTAATTTTAGGTGACAGAATAGATAGTGTTGAGAATATTGCTATGGGGCAGAGTGATTCTTCATGATACAGGAGTGGAATAATGCCTTCACAGTGCTGTGTTGGTTTGCTTTTGTATCAAAACAAGGTCAAACTCTTAAAATCAAGTTCCATTTTGAGTGAATATATAGTACAGTACAAGTCAGTAGTTCCATGAGTAAAAGCAGAAGCAGTACAAAAATAACACTGAGAAAAGGATATTCTGTGATGCCTC
>JAYRBT010000114.1:15558703-15569223 GCA_036023395.1 Myiotriccus ornatus
CTCTTGTCACAGGGAATTGGCTTTTCTTTCCCTCATTTTATAATTAAAGAAAACAAGCCCAAAGAAGTGCCCTACTTTGGAGGTGTCTAGCTTATTTATCAAAGTAAACTGTTGCCCTAGATTTTAGATGTTTTACTGACAATTTTAATGCCTGTCTCACTATTTTTTGGGTTTGTTTGATTATGTTTTTTTTTCTTACCTGCAGTATGCAACAGAATATAAGATGCTGCTCAGAAACACTACCTCTGGAAATGTCACATTGGAAAAGGTAAGGTCACTTCTTAGGTTTTTAAACAAGCCCTTGTCAGCTGTAATATTTGAGTACTTCAAAGTCTTTAATCCTTTTCAGCAATCACTGGAAAGAAACAAGCGATTTTCTTTGCCTGGAGCTGAGACACACTAGGTAGATGAGTTATCCACAGCCACACAACAAATCTATGATGGGGAGGAGAGTTGAGCTCAACTGGTCTGGCCCATGACACATTATTTTTTAGGCCATGCTTTCTTGGACCTGGTCTCACTTGATCCAAATTTTGATTAGTCACTACCTCATGTTTTTAAATAACTTTCTGTAGACTTGGCTGGCTGATTATGTCCCTTAAACCTTTATCTTCATTAAGAGTTTGGAGAGAATGGGCTTTTTGCCACTACCCAAAGCTCTTTAAAAAAACCCAGAAAATAATTTAGTTGAGATTTTTTTTTTTTAGTTGCCATGCTGCTGAAATTTTGTATGAAGCTGTAAGAAGTGGGCTGAAGGAGTAAAAATTACAGACAGAATATTACAAATAGGTTGTTATTGGAATGGTCTGAAAAAGGATAATAATTTGTAGGTGTAGACAAGGTAGAGAGCGTTATCTTACATATGTAGCTTGTAGGACTTCAGAGATGCTCTGTATCCCATTGAGTGGCATCTCTCCTGCATTATGGGTCTATCAAACATATTTATTATTGGCCAGAGCCAACATGTTGAAGGTCCAGCAATAATTACAGGCAGCATGTTGTGACACAGACCCACTATCCCAGCCTGCAAGGTGTCTCCTTGCTCCAAATGAAGTATCTCATGTGCTTTCATTGGATTTTTGGGGAGACAGGTCTGAGAAATTACTTTCAGGGTTATTTTCTCTTCCTCAGGCTCATTCTGACTATCTGAGCTCGGTATCAGATGTTGGGTTGCCACAGTTTTAATACGATTTGAATGCCCTTAGGACAAGAGACTTTTAATGTTTACATTTGTCATGGCAGGGCTCATCTGGGGCTCGCCCACTAGTTTGTAAAATCATCGAGGAAAAAGCAGTTTCTAATCATCCAGAGGGACTCTGGAGCATATCCCTGGGTGCAGGAAGTACTGGCTTCATTACCTTCTCCTCCCCACGCGTGATGTGTGAGCAGGTGATGCAGAACAGAGTGTTTACGAGCTCTGCTTTCAGCTGATGGGCTGCACTTTCACCAGCCCTGGAGACAGAGTGACAGGTGACTTGGCTGATGCATGAACTGAGCAGAGGAGAAGTTATCCCTGACACCACATGGCGAGCATTTTCACTGGGGGAGGAGGCAGCTCCATCCGCCCGGGCTCTGCCCGTGCCTGTTGGGTTGCATTAGCCCAGATCCGCACTCACCCCGTCTGACACGAATGCACAGCAACGACTGCAGAATCCCAAAAGGGCATGTTCTCCTTTCATGCCATCATGTCCTTGGGCAGTACATGCTCCTGCAGCTTCCTACAGCTGAAAAACAAGTTCAGTGTGAAAGGCTGTAGCAATGTGCACTTAGCTTTGTGTGTTTGTTACAGAGTTTTTCTACAGTTAAGTAGAAGCAAATAAAAGGGGAATAAGACTCTTCTATTAATCTTCGGTGTCAAGTTTGATACAGGCTCCTTAGCAACCAAACATGGATTAAAGCTAAACATATCCATTGAACATAGTCTTGGCTGTCAAGTACTTTTTTAATGTTTGTTCGAAGCCATCACTCTTCCTTAAGAGAGAAGAATGCATCTCTTGGGAGTTTAAATTCTGAGATTATTTTTCAGTTTTCTTCTTTTTCCTGTTATCAGTCTCCTCTTTGATGTAATATCAGGAAAAATATTCTGATTTTGTCACTGGTGCCTGTTTTTGCCAACAGTTATGATGTAAAGGTTATTTCCGCTATTGCTTTTCCAAAACCTTTCTTCAGTTGTTGGAGCAAAACCAGAGCTGAGCTTCTTTAATTCCAGAAGACGCCCTACTGTCTCTAAGGATGAATGGACCAAATAAAAAGAAAGCATCATCTCAGTTTTGTTAGCTCAGTTTCAGTACTGGTCTGACCATAGTATTTGTAGATAGATGAGGATTAAGTTTGGAAAGGAAGAGTATGATTTTTGGAAATCATAGTGATAGAAGTTTGGTTCCAGGGAAGCAAGATGATATTCCTATCCTATTTTTTTTCTTTCATCAGCAGAATATTTGATTGAAGAGAAGAAATGTTTTCCTTCAACTTTCCGTATGAACAGTATAGACCAAAATTTTCCATTGATTATATTTCTTTTCCCCCGCTGGTTATTAGGCCTTATCTTCTCTTGCTGATGAAATGAATAGTGGATATGTAGATGTTTGCTCAGCCATGTCCTTTTTGTTGTTTCACATGCTCACCTCATGTTTACCCAGCTTTTATGGCTACATCCTCTCTGCTGCTTTGGCAGCAAGGCTTCCTGGGGCATGGACTATCTCAGTTCCCCATCTGTAGCACAGGGAGGCTTGGGGGAACTCAGTTCCTCTTCTGGCAGCAGTAAAAATACACAAACCAGTGGTTGCTCTTCTTCCTCACATCACAAGGCTGCATTTTCTTTGCAGCCACCTACTACTGGGACAGTTCAATGTCAGCAGTTGTTTCCTTGATAAGCATTTTGTTTCAAGAGCTAAAATACAATAAGATCTTCAGAGGGATTCAAGGACCAGAAGAGCTCCATGAATCTTCCTACCAGAACGCATAATTTCAGGCAAACAATAACGTGTCCCATAGTTTGTCCGGGAACAAAGTCCTCATTAAAGCTGTTTTTGTTTGGTGTTCACAATGCTGCTTGGTTTGGCAGCCCTTTGGGGTGATGCACTTTTCTGTTGGAGTACAAAAAGGCTGTTCAGCATCTGCCAGTATTAGAGGCCGAGATTGAGAGGATCTTCCGCTGAAGATTTACTGCTGGACTTGTTCCACATTGTGCTGCAGGGAGGTGAAATTCCCTGAATGCTGCAGATCGTCCCCTTGATTTGCAGGCAGAAATTTCTTGCAATAAGTTACTACTCCATGCAAGTGATTGCATCTTCTGCCTACGAGCGCAGTGATGGGAGATGATGATGAATGTTGTAGTTTTAAAAAAAATTGGCTCAAGAGAGAGAAACAGAGAGCAAGACCTGAAAGTGGAAGAGTTTCTGAGAAGCCCAAATCCCTGGCAGAAGGAGTTTAAAGGGTGGACATCCATTGCAAGACATCAGTATAGTGCAATATAGTTAAATTCCTCCTCAGTAACATCCAGGTTGGAATGCTGGGTCTTTCAGTAGCTTGAAACACTGAATTTCTGTACCATAACAAAGTTTTATATCAATTTTTTTTTAAGAATGAGAACCAAATCAAAAGAATACTCAATGTTTTTAGGATAGTTTTATTTGTGGAAAAAGTTTGTGGCCATTGTAGTAAAATTCCATTCCAAGCTGAACTTTTCATATTAACCTTGTATCAAACGAACCTGGTAGACGATGTTATAAAATAACATCCCATGTACACAGTTTATTCACTTAATAAGAGGGTGTCGTTTTTTTGGTCTTTTCTAACCACTGAAGAGTTTAGGGCTTTCAGACACACACAAAAAGAATATAGCCAAAACTATCCAGGCAGAAAAGTGTTACTGTGTGTGGAGGAAAGGGCACCTTTCTTCAGACATCCCTGGGGATACACTTTGCCTTATGCTTAGTATCTGTCCATGTTTGCAGTTCTTTCAATTGGAAATCAGATAAATAGTGGCAGCTTAGCCCGGAGCAAGCGACTACCATAAAAAATTGCAGATCCCATATCTAAGTATTTTGTATTAGCAAATAAAAAAATCAGCACCTTCACTGTTTGTAAACACTTTTGTTAACAGCAGTTCAACCTTCCTGCTTTTGTGTATGATTTATGTTTTACCCCTTTCCCTGCAGTGCTTTGTTTCCACCTGCCATTGAGAGACAGTCCAGTTCAGTGGTATACTTCCAGCAAAAACATCATCTCAATCAGGCTGGTTTTATCAGATTTACCAGATCAGTATCCCAAATTCTTTAGTCAATACTCATTTCAAGCTTTTAGCTCAGAATATATTTTTCTTTCCTAGTGTTGAGCTAGTGTCCACTTAAACCAGCCAAAAGGCCAAAACTTGTACGCAAACCTCATCTGTTATAGAAGTTCTTCCAAATAAAACAACAATTTGACATATTGAGCCTGTACTGCCAAGTCAGGGAGGGAAAAAAAAAACAGTTTGTCAAAACAATTATATTTTTATATAGCCACAAGAGCACTCATTCAGTTCGTATGATACTGCATTGCCAAACAGGCTTCAGCTCTCTTTGAGAAACAAACCATGAAGGACTAGCAGAGCAGACTAGTTTTTGTCAATAGGTGGATCCTGCTTTTATCTTCTTACCATGCAGTGATATGATTTCTGAGAGGGGGAACAGGTATCTCTTCGGTTCTCTCTGTATCTCCCCCAGGTGACATGGACAGGTTAACGAGAAGGTTGTCACAGTATGCTGCCTTTCTCTGCCCTTTTCCCCTTTTCTCCTTCATAACATTGGTTGTTTTCTCATGGGTTTCATTATTGCACTAAAGTCCTGAGTAAACTGGGGATTTGTCCTGCTCAGGTCACTGAGAACACACGTACCATATTGAAGGGCACAAGAGGGGGTAGTAGCAGGTCCTTTGCTTCTCCAGTGAATCCATGCCAGCTCGTGGCCAGAGAGGTTTGTATCTGAGTTGCATTCAGATCGTTTGATCAAACAAAACATGTTCTTCCTTCCAAAATAGGTTCTGCTTGTTGACTTCAGATCGATTGGGCAGCAACAAGATGAGGTGACTGTTTTGTTACATTCTGTGCTGATCTCACATCTAACGAGCCTTCTCTTTTTTTCCTCTGCAGATCCCTGTAGGTACTGAGATTGAGGGGATGAACATCCTGGGACTGGTGCTGTTCGCTCTGGTTTTGGGAGTGGCCCTGAAAAAGCTTGGCCAGGAGGGGGAAGATCTGATTCGCTTCTTTAATTCATTCAATGAGGCGACCATGGTCCTAGTTTCCTGGATTATGTGGTAAGTGTGTGGCTGCAGATGCACCTTTCAGTACAACATTATGTTCAGGAAAGTCACCATCTATCCATTCACCTGGCTTTTTCCTACCAGCTCCCTCATCACAGCAAAAGTGAATGTCGTGGTATCACTCTATGGGGTCTTTCCTTCTTGCTCATACCCTGTAATTAGACAATCACTCATAGCTTAAGGTATCAGTCAGAAGAACTTTAGACATTTGTTTATAATTCCTCTGCAGGACTCTTTTTTTGATTAATTAGTAGAAAGAAAGCTTTCTATTTCCTGAAGTTGATTGTTTACTTTTTCTCTGGCCTATTAATGAGCAAGTCCATTATATCACTTAACTTCCATGGAGTTTAGACATGTTTATGGGCTGAATGTTGCTCTGACCCATCTCACAGAGCTTGTGGCACCAAAAAAGGTCTGTATGTTAGGAACTGGAGCACACTGAACTTTCTACCTAGGCAAGAAACAAGCGTTGAAGGAGGCAGGCATCTCTAGAGGGTGGTTCAGGCCACCTAAGCTGGGTTAGGATCAGCCTCCTGACAGGGCTTTCTCTCAGGTAGGATAAGTCTTGGCCTCAGAGCATAATCATGACTGTCCTTGTGCAGCTGTATGTATCCAGGCCTCTCCTGTGAAACCAGCAGTTCTAATACCTCACATGCAAAATTAAAAATATTCGTAAGGATAGCAAACATACTAACGGTGGGACGTTTCTCACTGCCTTTCCAAAGCTGTTGAGAAAGCTATAAACGTGCCTTAGCAGAGGTATTTTTTCTCCCTTCATTCCCCATTTGTCATTCCTGCTGTTTTCCTCTCTCTAAGAAGTAGAAAGGTTTTAACAAAACACCTGATTTTACACAGGCAGATCTGTGTGTTAGTTGCTGTCAGAAGGGATTGGAAAATTCAGTCTCCAAGCAGCTTAAGTTTTTTGCTCTTGAGTGTAATTCCTTGGACACTGAATACTGATAAGAGGCAGTTCTTGTGTTCAGCTCATTACAGTGGCAGCACTTCAAGCCAATCAGTTGGTATGTAATCCTTTACTTTGTGGATTATGGGGACCACTGCTGACTCTTAGCACTGCAGTTCACTGTAGCCCTTACTTGTTCTCTTTACTTCCTTAAGGCTCTTTTGTTGTCCTGGTATTTATTCAGAATCTGTCAAGCTGCATGTGGTTCCTGAAGGATACCTTGGAATGGGTGAAATCATACTACCAAGAGAAAAAGCAGCTTGAGCTTCTATCTAGTCCTATTCAACAGGACTGTTTAGCAGCACTTTGGTCTCAACTTTCAGTTCCTTCCCCTCCTGCCTCCCCTCTTCCAGGGGAGGAATCCAATCTCGGCTCTGAATCCAGTATTCATATTTGTGGAGCTTGTGCAGGACCGGGCTCAGCTGGATCTGGCTAATCAGGGTGCTCAGAAACACAGTTCAAAGGCAGTAAGTGGCACAACATCAGAGGCTACGGGGGGAATGTTCAGCTGGCCCCCCTAGAGATTTGGCCAAGCTTGGACAGAGAGAGGATGCTCACGTGGATCTGGGACATATGGAGGTACACTCTGCATGGAACAGAGGAGCTGCAGAACCACTGAGGGAGAGGCAGGCTAGGAAGAAGTGGTTGATCTGGCAACCCTAAGGCTTGCCCATCTTTCTAAACCCTTGCATGCTTAACCAAACCTTCTGAAGTTTGTCCTTACTCAACAAATCAGCTTCTCTGAAGATGGGCATTGGATTCTTCATTTCTGAGATGTACTGGCAAATCTTTTGCAGTCACGTGTGCTTGGGGCAGGGGTTTGGGGAGCTGGGTGATCTTGTAGTATTTCTGAATCTTATAAGCAGAAAAGGGTGAAGTGTGGACAGCATTAGCAGAGGTACTCAGCCACAAACACCCCAGTAGAACCTGGGGGGGAACTGACCCTGGGCCTGAAGGGATTCATGCAGTTCATTTAGAGCTGTTGTGCTCTTGGTGAAAAGGCAGTTCTGTCTTTCCAGGGCTGTTCCCAGCTGCACTGCTGGCACCAGAGGTGTGGCTGTGGCGGGCAGGTGGCCCTTCCCCTGGAGCAGCTCCAAGTGCTCTTGACAAAAGAAACCTCAAACAAATGCTGACGTGGCATGTTTCTGGATAGGAGGCATGGATGTGTGTGTGTGCCTGGCTGTTGGCTTGGCGGAAGCTCTTCAAGCTTAATCATTTAACTGAGTCCTTTGTAGGCAAATAGCAGAGCTAATTGCTATCTTTGGCACGTGCATCAGCAGCCTTTAGCTGAGCTCTCTGGTATGTGCATAGCTTTTTCTTTCCTACACTGAGTATCTTGGCATCCAGTATGTCTCAGATTTTAATGACCTAACTTCGTACTTGTGCTGGTAGTTTCTGCATGTGCAAGACCCAACTCTTCCACCCCTTTCTCTGCTCCAGTGACATGGAGCCATCCCTTCAGCTTTAGGTCTTCCACCCTAAAACTCCACAGTGGTGTCTTGTCCTTGTAGCCTCTGCCACCATTTCTGCTTCCTGCTCAGCTTCCCTTTGACAGTCTCCTACCTGTGTCTTTGAGGGCATAAGTCAGCAGAGCTTTTTCAGTTTAACTGCTTGCCATCCACCAAGCAAAAGTGCTAGGGAAGCTTTCCCAATTTCCTTACCCTGAGTGTGTGGTGAGTAAGGAACTACCCCTCAGTAGGAGCAGCAAGTTCTTTACAAGAACGTTATCTCCAGGATGGAAAACGGCATATTTTCCAAGGCTTTTTGTTTGTACTTAATGACAGGCAATATTTCATTTACACAGGTATGTACCTATTGGCATTATGTTCCTTGTTGGGAGCAAGATTGTGGAAATGGAAGATATTGTGCTTCTGGTGACCAGTCTGGGAAAATACATCTTCGCCTCTATTCTGGGCCACTTCATCCATGGAGGAATCATTCTGCCACTTATTTATTTTGCAGCCACACGTCAAAATCCATATCGTTTTCTCTTAGGACTTATCACACCACTTGCCACTGCTTTTGCCACTTGCTCCAGGTGGGTTTATTTGCTTCTTTTGGGATTATAACCTGGTTATATATGGCACCGTAACCGGGTAATATCCAGTTTTAGTTTTAGGTGTGAATATTGTTCCTGAGATTGCAGAAAAGAGACTTCAGAGAATAGAGAGTCTCACTGCTGTCAGCAGCCTGCCACACATCACGTACTGATATCTTCCTCAAAAGATTGTGACTGTAGCATGATGCTGAGATGGAAATATTTGGGGAAAATAAAAGGCGAAAGTAATTGCCATAAAAAGATCCTGCCAGCTGTCCTTTTGATTTTAAGTAAAGTGAGGATCAGTAGTGAGGGACTTTGTCATGAGAAGTTTACTTCTCCAAGTTCAGAAGGACCCAGAACAAGTTTAGACTAATTTTGCAAGAGCAAAGCAGACTTGCTTGCTAGTTCAAAGGGGTTTAACATTACTGATTTCAAAGATCTGGCCTGATCAGCTTTTATTTGTTGTAACCAAACTATTGAGCATGTCATTTACATAGCTTTCAGGTCATCTTCAAAAGTAGATGCATGTCTGTCATATCTGTCACAGAAGCTGAACTACTATTCATAAACCCTCTCCTGCCCTAGGAGAGGATTTATGAATAAAACTATTTAATTTATAATGCAAGAAATAAATCCAAGAGTGATATTTTCTTTTAAAATTATTTTTCCGTTCATTTGAGAAGGCACTAGTACAACTTTAACAGAGATTGCTGTTGCATCTGTTGTGTTTATATTCTCATAGAATGATAGGATGGTTTGGGTTGCAAGGGACCTTAAATCATCTCCTTCCAGCCTCTCCTGCCATATTGGCATCTGCTGGTGTATTTTTGGTTTTGAGACTTGTAATGCTTCATACTGTGTTATGTTCTTGCTTCTGGGAGATTAGAATCCTTGTCGGCTATTTCTGGATGGAAGCAGATTATTAAATACCTCTGCTCAAGACTCAACAAGGAGGGTCCCTCATTGTCATTATGACAGAGAGGGACTCTAAGATGGCATTGTTGTCTTGACGTCCTGTCTGCAGCGTGTTAGCAACATGAAAGCCACGAGGCAGTGACTGGCCATTCAGTGCACCCTGATGTGTTTGATTTCTCCCTGTTCTCTGTTTCCAGCTCAGCCACTCTCCCATCCATGATCAAGTGTATTGAGGAGAACAACAGGGTCGACAAGAGGATCAGCAGGTTTATCCTTCCTATAGGGGCCACTGTAAACATGGATGGAGCTGCTATTTTTCAGTGCATGGCAGCTGTGTTTATTGCTCAGCTGAACAATGTCGACCTCAACCCTGGGCAAATCTTCACCATTCTGTAAGTTGCTTTGCTATTGCAACCACATCCTTCTGGCCCCCAGGCACACTCGAGCCTGTGGTCCCTCTGTTAATAACTAGCAGTTTGCATTCCACATCTCTGACCTAAAGCTTGCAAACTGCCATGAAACGTAATTATAGGGTGATTAAAGGATGGAGTCTTTAAACCTTTACACGATTTTCCAGAGGCTCGATTTAATGCAAGGTAGAACCTGGGAGGGGTAGTTGAATTCTGAAACAGAGTTTGAGTGGTTTAAAGCTGCTTCTCACATGAAATTCCTCTCCTTCATTAAGTATCTCATTCCTCCATCCTCCAGTCACCATTAGGCTGGGTAATTGAGGCATGCTGCTCTGCCCAGAAAGCAGCCCCTGATTCCTTCTCTGAATGTCTCTGGATCCTCCTGCCACCTTCTCAGTTCCTTGTGCATCTATTTCATACCAAAGTCTCCGCTCCTGGCTGCCTCTGCCCTTCCTACCATCACATTGATGGCTTTCCTGATCAAACCTGTTGTTGTTGCCTTCCTGATTGCTTTGCTCCGTTATCCCCTCCACCATCTCAGTCCTACCTCCTTCTCTAGGACTCTCTGCCCTCCATGCCTGGAATATCCTCCCATATCCTGTAAGGTATCATTATCTTCATTTCCTGCCTCAAATTCCCTTAAGTGAGGATCCTAGAAGGAGTCCTGGCCCCTCACTGTGCTGAGCAGTCATAGCTGCATGTAACAGATGCCTCCTAGAGCTGGTTCCTGGAATTTTTTTACCCCCCCGGACTGGTTTTATTTCCTTCCTTATTACACTTCCCAGTATAATGTTCAACTATTTAGGACAGGGCTGGGACATTATTACTTTTTTGGAGTTGGCCAAATTAGCCTTTCGGGTATTCTTAGTGGATCAGGTGTTAACACAGG
>JAYRBT010000114.1:15569323-15602598 GCA_036023395.1 Myiotriccus ornatus
CATGGCAAGGTTTACCTTTATACATTTGGGGTCAGGAGATGTAAAGTACTCAGCACGTTGGAACTGATACAGGACTTGGGAGTGGCTATGTTAGTAAGGCAGCAGGGTATAGTTGCGTTGGTTGGTTGTTTTTTATTCTGAAAAGGCAATTAAGGTGTTAAACCCAGAGCCATTGCCTTGGTAACTGCTGTGGATCCTGCTGAGAGCTCTGCTCTGTACCGATTCCTTCGCATCAGCAGGCAGGAAGGGGTTTGCCTGGGAAGCAAACGATCTGCGCCTCCCATGCTGTAGAGTTTGTTTACAATTCCCATAGCATGGAAACACGTGGTGCAAGTGCAAGCAGAGGGGAGCTGCGAGCTCCTGCTAACCAGGCATGGGAATTGATTTGCAGCGTGACAGCCACTGCCTCCAGCGTGGGAGCAGCCGGGGTCCCTGCCGGAGGAGTCCTCACCATCGCCATCATCCTGGAGGCCATCGGGCTGCCCACCAACGACCTCTCCTTGATACTGGCCGTGGACTGGATTGTGTGAGTACTTCAGGCCACGTGTATCTGCTGCTGTATGACATAGAAACATAGAATCGTTAAGGCTGGAAAAGGTCTTTAAGTCCAGCCATTAGTGTAGCACCACCGCCATGTCCTCAAGTGCCATATCCACACATTTTTTGAACACTTCCCGGGATGGCCACTCCACCAGTTCCCTGGGCAGTCTGTTTCAATGCTTTACAACCCTTTCCATGAAAAAATAATAACTAATCTAAACCTCCCCTGGTGCAACTTGAGACCATTTCCTTTATCACTTGTTACCCTGTGAGAAGAGACTGACATCCACCTCACTCTGGCCTCCTTGTAGCATGTTCAGCTGGAAATAAGGACCAGGGTAGTCAAAGTACAAAATATAACCCTATATAAAATAAAACCCAGTATAAAATAAGACCCTATGAGATATGTCTGCCTACAGGACAGGTAGCTCTTGACAGGCAATGGAAAAGGTGATCCCTTCTCAATTAAACCAGTTAGAATGCTAATCTTGTTTATTCAGCCTTTACTGAAAATTATTTCTTCTTGGCTTCAGTCCCCTTTAAAGGGATTCTTAAAAGTTTGTTCCGAAGGCATTGACATTGCTGGAAGTTAGTTGTACACTAGAAGGGAAGGGGAGGAGAAAGGAAGTTGAGTCTGAATAGTGATGGAAAGTTTCCTTGGTTACATGTGGGAAGCAGTCTCCATCAGAAGCTCTTGTTGGCTATTGTTGTTTTATAGTTCAAGACTGGTCAAAGCAACAACACAAGTGTCACAGAGAAGTGCTGTCCGTTGGCAGGGAGAGTTTGTGGCACTCACCACAGCTGTGGGCAGTGTTGTGAGTGGAACACGCTGCCGAGAGCCACAAGTTTAGTAGACAGTGTTGCTACCTTCCAGTTTCCTGGGAAAGAAATACAAGGTCAAACCTTTGCTCAGCTCCTTTTCTTTCCAAGACCCATTCCCCTCCCTGAAACATGAGGGATTACCTCCGTGCACAGCTCTGTTTGGAGGAGCTTATCTCACCACTTAGCGCAGTTACGTCCTTGTTAAGGCCTAAATTTACCTTCTGCACCACCTAAATTAGATTAAGGAGAGCTCAGAAAATCTGTTTTGCTTTAAGTTTTGGGGACCCAGTCACAAGTACCTGATAACTGCAAATACCCCCGTGCAGTTGATTTCTTGTAGCCTGGATGAACCCTGTGGAAAAGGGTGTCTTCACTTTTCCTCGAACAAGCCTGGCTGGCTGCACTTCTTAAAGTACTAGAGAATCAAAACTGGAAGGACTTCTCTGAGCACTCATGAATTACAGCATGCTCAGAGTTTAAATGCTAGTGGGGTAAGCATGATCTGATAATATAAAAGCATGATCTGCTTTCAAACCATCTGGTTGAAGTTGGGTAGTGGTCTGAAATGACTGGTCAGTGTGGGTCAAGTGATCTGAATCTCACAGAGGTATTTTTGTTCAAGCTGGTGGGTTATCAGGCAGCTCCTGATTTGGAGTGCCCATAATGCTTTTGCACTGCTTTTTGGAAACACCATCCTCTCTGTATAGATGGTGTCCTCCCACAGCAGGTGTGGAAATTAGGATGCCTGAGGACCCTCTTGAATTCCAGAGGCTGGAAAAGGTGGCAGCTGTGTTACCTTCCCTTCCCACACAAGTGTGTGTGGAGTACAATCCTGTCCCATTTCTTAGTGTAACCTCTTGGGGATCAGCCACCTCCAAAGGACAGGAGAGAGAGGCAAAGCAGTGGCTAGCCATTTGTATCCTGTCTTCCTAAGGAAGTACAGTGCTATCTGTGTGTTCCACACCTGTACTTACAAGTGCTTGGAGACAAGAGTGAAAATCTTGCCCTTCCTTTCACTCTGGGCTGCCCTCAGCCTGTGTTGTGCTGGCTGCCTTTGTTTCAAAATATGTGGTAGCATCCCTCTGTGGTCAACACTGTTCTAGTCAAGGAACTCAGCCTTGTAACAAAAGGGGGAAGGAGGGAGGAAGGAGCCCTGTGTCTTGTTTTAATGCCAACTGTTTAATTGCCAGAGAGGACTACAATTGCAAGTTGAGCCTATGTTAACTTAGGCTGCAGAATGATGAACAAGTCTCAAAAGACACTTCTTTATGACCCATAAACCTCCTCTATTACACCCTGGCACACTAGTTTTGTGTTACAGGACCAAAGATTAGGACAGGTGCTACGAGCAAGATGTGCAGAGAACACAGTCATTCTGCCTGCTTTTGGAAGGACCCCTTAAGTAGGTGTTTGGTTAAAAGTAGGTGCTATGGTTAAAAAAGAGATCTGGGTGCTCTGAGTCACTCTCTGGATAGGCCCAAAATCAGTTCCTGCTCTGAACTGGCATTTGAAAAATGCTGGCCTGGGGAAAGGGAAGAGGAAGGAGGTGGGCTGGGAAAAGCAGGATGCCTGAGAAAGAGTAATACCATTGCTGCAACCCACTGAGAGACCAGAACCAGGTGATGGTAAGTTTGGCTGACCTTAAACCAGCTCTGGTGCACATTTTCGGTTCTGAAATAGTGATGATACTTCTGTGGAGAACACCTGTGAGAACACTACATCTCCCTTGTCCAGCTCCACTGATGTTACTGGATCAGCAGGGGTGAATCAACTCCCCTTATTGTGTTGTAACTCTCTTAAACTAAAAGCCTGCTGCTTTGGTTTTTGTTTCTGATCTTAACCAGGGACCGAACCACCACGGTTGTGAATGTGGAAGGGGATGCCCTAGGAGCGGGCATCCTTAATTACCTGAATGAAAAAGACAAGAAAAGCAGAGAGCAGGAGCTAAAGGAAGTCACCGTAGAAGCAATTGCCAACAACAAGTCTGAAACGGAAACATCGCCTTTGGTAACCCACAAAAACCCGGTCTCCAACACAAGCAGCACAGCAGACCCTGAATCCAAGGAATCAGTATTGTGAACTCGAGGCCGTTCGCCAAGACCTGTCCTAGAGGTGGCCCCAGGGACTTGTCAGCGCGCCGGGACGTTTGCAGTGTGACCAGGGGCTTGGATGGCTCCTGGGAGTGCTCAATTCCTGTCTGTTTTGAAAATACGCTGGCCTGGGGAAGGGGAGGGGGAGGTGGGGTGGGCAGGGAAGGGGTGTCGAGAAGGAACACTCACTTTATAATAGTATTTTGATAGTTCACATGTGTACATGTATATGTGTTGCACGTGCACACACATGTATACATGTATGTGAAAACTGCCACTGAGACTTCTGGTTTAACAAGAAGGCTCATATGGGTTGGGGAGTGGGAGGCAGACAAACCCAGTATGTGCTTACTGTAGGGAAGAAATTAGAGTGCTTATTTTGCTGCTGTTTGAATGGAAAAACAGTCTAGAAACTCCAGAGTGGGTGAAAATGTTGCTTAAATTTATTTTCTGGCCTTACCAACCGTTACAATCATGATATGAAGCAACATTTTTCTCCACTCCCCTTCCTCTCCTCTCCTCCAATCCCTTAAAAAGTCAAATATGCCCTTATAACTAGCTTTCTTTTTTCTTTCTTTTTTTTTTTATTTTTTTTTTTCATATCTGAATTAATAGCTTGCAGGGACTTGTTCCATTTCCCCACTGCATTGCAGCTCATAGCAGCTTTCTGGCCTTTTGGTGAGTAACTCCCAGACTTTGGGACCAAATATAGGAGATCTTCATGCAGATCAAGGATTGGTTTTCTCCTTTTCTCTAACCAAGTGTTAAGGAAAAAATCCAGTGGAAACAAAAATTTTGTTAAAGTAATCCCTCTGAGGCTGAAAAAATGTAGAGTCTGTTCCAGCATAAATATGTCTGAAAGAGGCTTGCCTGTGACAACATGAGTAAATTCAGAAGTCAGCTCTCTTCATGAAAACACAGATGATCCTCTGCTAGCACACCACGTCCTGCTTATGTTTATTTAATGGGTCAGTCCAAACAAGTTAGGTCATATCCCTCTTCCAGCAAAATTGAGCAGGGAGGAAAAAATCTGAACACACATCATGTGGGAACTGATGACAGGCAAGTCTGAGTCTTGGCTTGAAAGGAGAAGAGGTGAGTTTATAACCCCAAGTAGTTCAGTGATCTCTGTGTGTTGGGGCAGCTGCCTACCTGTTCCTGCTTGGAGTTTGGTCCTGCTATAAATGTTCTTCTGGCAGCAGTTTACGTTTAGTAATTCTGGGTGGTGCTGGGCCAGGGTAGTGCTTAGTGGCAGATGGCAACCTTTGCTGGGGGCTGAGCCAAATGCTTCTGGATTCCCAGTCCACCTTTTTTCCTGTACAGTGTTCTTCCAGAATTTGCACCCCACACCTGAACAAAGTCTGGCAAACTCATTGCAAATATCCTGTTGATTTATCTTGGCATCTTGGATGCCAATAGGTAGGCTGGACTTGTGGACATTTTCCCTTGGCTGCTTTAACAAGAGATTGCACATGGTCAGTCTCCACACTGTTAATTCAGCAGTATATATTTACACTTAGCTTTGATATAAAGTAATGCTAAGCCTCCCTTTTCCTTTCTCCTCTCTTGCTTCGGGGGAAGCTATCTTGGAAGGATATCAGCACTAGGAAGAGGCAACTCCAATTTCATAGCAGCAGCTGCCTTCCTTTGCAAAGCATCCTCCCTGGTAAAGGGATTTTTAAGTGAATTTTGCAGAATGAGATGTGGCTACCCCTGAGGGAGAACGCAGTGAGTGCGCCATGCCTGGCTGGTTAATCTTGTGCAGCAGAGTTATGCAGACAATCCAAGTAGGAAAGGATTAGTCAGCCCACTTGAGAAACTGCAGGTGGAGTCTCTTTTTAACCAGTTTATTTATAACCATGTCCACAAAATTTGGTCATTCCTTGGCTCGCCTTCAAAATGGAAGGAGACAAACACGGTTCTGTAGGGACGTCCTTTGCCCAGCAGATCAAGCCCCACTGGAACTTTGCATTTCCTTGCAATAGAATCATCCCAACTTCTTTCATCTCGAGATGAAAGTTTTAAGTCTAAGTATCTCTTTGAAAAATCTGAATGCACCGGAACCCCAAATACTTTGATTTTAAAGCAGTATATGGATGTCTCAAGGAAGCTGAAAATCGTGACTGTTCCCTGTGGGGTGGATTCTTGTAATTGCATTTTATCTCCCATTAGACATTTAGCTCCTCTGCTCTTGCGAGACCCCCTGGAGTACTGTGTACAGTTCTGGTGCCCCCAACAAAGGAAGGACATGGAACTGTTGGAGCAAGTCCAGAGGAGGGCCACAAAGTCCAGAGGAGCACCTCCCCCACGAAGACAGGCTGAGAAAGTTGGGGCTGTTCAGCCTGGAGAAGGGAAGGTTGTGTGGAGACCTCAGAGCAACCTTCCAGTATGTGAACAGGACCTACTGGGAAGCCAGAGAGGGACTCTTTGTCAGGAGCTGTAATGACAGGACAAGGAGTAACGGGTACAAACTGAAAGAGGGGAAATTTAGGTTAGATACTGGAATGAAATTTTTTACTGTGAGGATGGTGAGACACTGGAACAGGTTGCCCAGGAAGGTTGGGGATGCCCCAGTTTGTCTGTGTTCAAAGCCAGGTTAGACAAGGCCTCAAGCAACCTGGTCTAGTGGGAGGATCCCAGGAAATGGGAAATTAAAGCAAATACCCCAGAGTCTTCTTAGTATTTTCCAGTAGCAATGCAGCAGCTCAAAAGTCTGTGCTGAACGTCTCTCCCAGTCCCTACTAGTGGATTGCCATGTTTTCTTCAATGAGAATGTCTAGTCCCGTGTAAAGCTTGTGAAAACAGACAGATTTAAGGAGGTCAAACCATTCTCATAGCAGGAATTTGATCAAGGAAATCTGACACTCCTTCTCCTGCAGACAGGTGCCATAGGATTTATAAGAACCATGAGTATTCAGCTCTTAACCTGCCAGAAATCTGTAGTCTTAGAGAAGCCCTACTTTAGACTTACAAATTTGCCAGTTCTTTTGTTGTTTGTGCACAACTAGAGGGATCCATGGAAGCAGGAATTCTGGATAACTACTGCTTGTCAGAACATCTTTTTTTGGTCTTTTTTATGTCATTTGTGTCAGAATTTACATTTCTTATTTTTCTGTGATGTTCTCATTCCTCGCAATAGCCATGATGCATCTTCTAGGGTTCTCTACCTGATTTTTTTTTTCTTACGGTACAAGTGTGTACAAGATCCAATATTAAACTCTCTCAGACTGTAAAAAATGTTAACACATTCCAACGACTGCCATTGTAACAACGTGAATCCTGATGGAAAACCTGATGGGATAAAAGACTTGGCATTTGCTTCAAGTGGTCAAGGTCTTCAGGTAAGGCCACTGGGAAAAAAATCAAAGGGCTGCTGAGGGATGTGCATTTTAGATTCTGTTCTCGACCTGCCATGCAAGGTCTCTATGCAGCCTCTTTCCAGGAGGGAAAGGGAGCTGGGAAGGTCCTCAGCAGCCATGCAGGTAGTACCTGCCCTGTTCTTACCCAGGCACTCCACAAATCTGGTGCCAGTGTGGTACTAAACTCCAAGGTCTCTTGGCTGGACATCTGTTTCTGTTCTCCTGATTTGACTGTAAATTGGAAACCTTTAGTCAGTTGCTTTTTCTTTCAAGAGGAAATAAATCCCATCTAGAAAACATGATTTTTCTATTTGATTTTATTTTTTTTTTTTTTTGGTTTTGTTTTTTTGATGGAAGGTACAAATTCTCTTTTTAGAAAAGGAAGCTACAGACACCTCATGTCCTATCCTCTAGTACAGGAAACTGCTTTTTGAGAGAGAGATGGAAATCACATGGTGTGATTCTTGGGGTGTTCTGTGTAGGGCCAGGAATTGTACTTGATGATCCCGATGGGTCCCTTTCAACTCGACATATTCTGTGATTCTATGAAGTATTGAAGAGAAGATTCTGCAACCCTCTGGCATATGCACTCCCACTTTGTCTCCGATGCCATTTGTTCTTCCACTTTTTTTTTTTTCAGTGAAGTTTCTTTGACCGTTTTGAACCATCTTTTATTTCTTCTCCAGGATTTGACTTTTCCCTCCATGCTTTATCCATCACTGCCTGATCTCATCCCCTTTCCTGGAACACCCTATGTTCTTATGTTTCAGTGGCTCAGGAATAAATGGGAGAGTGAACAGAGTTTTGAGGGCTCCAGTTTGCATTCTGCCTTGCTCCTGTCCGTAGCTCTGCAGAGGTTTGTGAGCCTCAGTAATTTAGAGTTGCTCTGAGACTGCAGAGCAGTATCTGTCTCTCATACTGAGAAAGGTGCTTGTTCTGTGCTGCAAGATGTGGCTATAGATGCCTGAAAAGTTGTAGTGAGCAATGGAGGGTGCCAGCACTCAGCTGCCATCGGGATATTTTCAGTCAAGACCCATTATTCCTCAGAACTGAGCTTTAGCTGAGTCTTGGTGTTGGTAATTGCACCACAAAACTTGGTAATTGCAGTGGACTTTAAACACTTCTGGGGATGTCTCTTGCAATCAGGATGCCTTTTGTGTTGAGCAGCCCGGGGCCAATCCCAAGGCTTCCCTGCAGGGATGTGACAAACAGGACTGTGTCCCGTGGACATAACAGAGTTGTGGAGCCAGCCAAAGTACCGAATCTGCTGGTGAAACAATCTCTGCTTTGTCTTTTCTGGGCAGCCCTGTGACTGCCTGAGGAGGCAATGCCCTGAGCTGGAGGTGGCAAGAGTTTGGGGGGATGGTACGAGGGGCAGGAAGGTTTCTTGTGTGCTTGCTCTGTTCCTAAACTCTTCCCTGGGCATTTGCTGTGGTTGGTGCCAGAGGTGGGCATGACCCAGTGTCGCCATTCTTAAGACTTGTTCTTCCTTGGTTCCTCCTTATTTTACAGCAAGAATAATGAAAGCTGGGGTGTTTAGCAGTTCCTCTTTCAGCCAAGCCAAAGGCCCTGGCATCTCTGTGACTGACTGACCACCCTACCATATGTTGTAGGCTGTGTCCTCAAGAGCTTGCAAAGGGGACAAAAACAGCACCTCTTTCTGCAAAGATTTGCAGTGTTGGTCAACAGTCTGGGCTAAATCTTCACTCTGGTCCTCTGCTACACAGCGAGTTTCTGCAGCCACTGGGAAGCATTCTCCTGCTGGAAATCATCATTTGTAATCCTGACCTCCCCACAGGCAGTGAGCAGTGGGCCTCAGGTATGAAGTCAAAAGACCAGAAGACAAACTCTCACCAAAGCAAAATTGTCACATCTGCATTGATTTTAGCAGGGCCTTGGCAGTTCATAATCACTCACAGACCTGCCTGTATTGACTGATCCTGATGAACCAGGTCATGTAAATCCTATACCTGTGCCTCCTTTTCTGTAAATTAGATTTCTAGATGTACCTGTATCTCACAGGCAGTAGTGTAGAAGATAGTGAGTTGCAGCGTTTGGAAAGCACTCCTAAGACACAGAGCACTAAATCTCAAATAACAATGAACTTTTCAAAAATCTGAAAGGCATCAAATAATGGAAAGTATGCAGAGTTGCATTGTGCTGGAGAATAAATGGCTGTGATGGAAAGGAGATCTGTGTATGCATTTGCTGGGCTAACTCAGGGGAAGTGAGGAGCTGGTGTCAGTGTGAGCTGCAGTTCAAAAAGTGGATGTGACTTAGTCAAGGACGACACAGTGTCTTGTTCTATCTGCCTCCTTCCATCTCCACTTGATGTGCCATGAAAGCTTAGGCTCAGATAAATTAACAGACATCACCATGGATTCAACATCTAAATTGGGAGTCTTGACAGCTTAGTTTCTGTCTCATTTCAATGAAAGAAAGAGCTTTTCGACTAAAAGAACAAGTTGTCTTGTTGTCAGCATGGGTGACAAAGGTGGAGAAAAGGAAGGAAGAGCTGGAGGGTTGCAGGGGGAGCATCTCAGAAAACAGGCTAAGCAAGAGGATAAAGAAGTTAAGACCTGAAGGAAGCATGTTTCCCTTGGCGTTTTGATACAGATAGCATCAGAAAGACTGCAGGCATTTGTGTGGCATGTAGCAGAGAATGCAAATCCCTGCCTGCTGCCTGGCCAGGATTTGCAGGGAGAGGCTTGATTGCTGATGTTTCTGAAATGCATCGTCACTGAGCAACAGGGAAGCATGCAGTGAGCCAGCGCGGAGCTCTGATAAGCTGCTCCTGGCTGCTAGCCATGACCAGAGGAATAGCACCACAGTTCTGGATCAGGGATTGACCCACATTCCTCCTTGCAGGATAGCTGGGACAAATGCTCCTCAGAGAACTGCGTGGTGACCATTATTCTCTGAGGACAAAGACGAACTTGTTATCTGTGTGAACATATTGATGAAAGCCATGTTCACTTGCTGTTTCAGCTTCTGGCAGGAGGGAAAAGGGTTTGACAAATTTTTTCCAGGCATAGGGCAACACGGTAAGGCAATTGCTCCTGAATATTTTAACTCTGACAATAAGTGATCAAGAACCTTATTTGGCTCCTGTAGCTCTTTGTTGTCACATCGGAGCCGTGTCTTGGGAAGTTAATGTTAACATGGAATTCCTTCTCTGCATGGGGTCTTTGCAGGCATTTATGACCAGCAGGCACCATTTCACAGCTGCACAAGTGAATGCATGCAGGAAAAGGTAAAAGAATGCTCATCTTGAGTCATGTGAAGAGTCACCAAGCAGGCTACGAGCAGATCCCGAATCCTGAAGCCAGCTTCATTGTTAGCTAATAACTATCATCTCCCTAAAAAAAGTAGCTTCTGGGTGTTTATATATATTTTTGATTTAGTATGGAGTTTTGAATAGAAAAGGAAAAAGAAAATCTCTTTCATTCAAGAATTGACAGTATGGTTACTTACCAAATTCTATCTCAGTGTCATCAGATATATCATTCTTAACAACTATGAAATCTCATTTGGATTTAACCTGATCTCAGTGCCAGCAGGAGGTGAGGACTGTGGACATTACAGCAGGCCAGCTCATCTTCTGTAAAATCCTGCTTAAGAACATTTATACTTGTCTCTCAAGGCCACAGATGCTGTTTGCAAGGCAGGCAGGGCCACCAACAGGAACCAGCATGAGGAAATTTATTTTGAGCCAACTCTGTTGTAATGCAAAGCTAACAGTGTGGTTTTAAGCCACAGAGACCAAGAAATTCAGTATTAGACGTTCTTTAGGACAGCTTTCACTTGCTCCTTCTGGTAACAACACTGAGAAAGTAATGCCCTTCCTTGACAAGCATGTATTTAGTAACTAAACTGCATATGGCATGTCAGTGCAGCTTCATTGCAGTTAGAAGCTGCAGAAAGAAATTTCTAAGGGAAATCTTCTCTCAAGGAAACTGTTTACACATGCCTGAATCCCCCTGGATTACATTCCCAGAAAAAGAATTGTGCTTATCCTTAAAAAATACACCAAATATTAAGTGGTTTGGATGGGAGCTTTGTTAAGAACCAGAAGGAATGCCACAAAAAGGACAGGCCAGGAACTTGGCTGATGTACAGTTGATGTAATTTCCTGAGCTTTCGGTGGCTTGTGGACTTCTGATGGAGACGGTACCTCCTTAGCAGCATAAGGGTTTGGATTTGGTCTGGGCCTTTTAAGATGATCATATTTGGTAAAGCAGCAGTAAAGGAACGTTTTTAAAACTTGTTGGATATAACTAGAGGCATTTTACATGCTCATGGTATTCTTGTGGTGTGGTGCCTCCAGCAAGAAAAAGGTGTTTTCTTGATGGTTGGTGTTGATGCAGAAGGAAAACTTCCTCATCTTTTGTTCAGTTTGCTTTCTCTGTATCCCTCCTGCAGAGTCTTTTGTGCTCCTTGGAGTCTGCCCAGATCCCAGCAGGCCCCTAGAGTACATAGATCAAACTTAAAGATATTCTGGTCCCATGTGAGGACAAAGACTGTTTCACATCCTTTTGTGAGGGGGCAAAGATGTCGTTTCAGCTTCAGAGGAGCGTCTGAACTGAACAAACCCCTGCTTCATTAAGGCAATGCACTGATGGCATTTTACACTTAATAAGTCAGATAATTGTGACCAAGGTAGCCCAGCCCTGACTGCCTCCCTGCTCTGCCCCACAGTAGATGCTCTGTTGACGTCTCTTCCCTGAAGACCAGTGTGGAGGTGATGTGTTAGCCATCCGTGAGTATTCCATTCTTTCTCTGTGACTATCCTGGCTGCACTTGTGTCAGGTCATCCACAAAGCCTGTGCCGTAGGGGATGGAGACCACGTGCAGCGCTACAAATAGCTGAGTGTACCTCTGCTCACGGGGGATGAGCTTCTGCTTCTGAACTGCTGCTTGGTTCTAGCAAACGGAGGCTGACTCACTCACGTTTGGTGAGGGTGAAGATTTTGATTAGGTTTTGATTAATCCCTCTAGATTCAGGGATAGCAGGACCACCCCTGCCTACACGGAGTCCCCTTCTGCAGCAGAGGTATGCAATCTGCCTTATTATCCTTAAAGGTGCCTTGTCCTGGTTCCCTTCAGGACAAATTCCAAGTTGCTGTTTGGCTTTCAAATATAACTATGCACCAAAGCTGAAAGACTCCATTGTCCCTGGAGACAGGAGGGATAACATGATGTCCTGGTGTGAGACAAGGAAAATAGGTTTCTTTTCTTTATCCTTTCTGACAGCAATCCTGAGGTGTGTATGTGTGTGTGTGCTTTTATTTCTACAAGAGCACAAATTGCTCTAATTAGGAGGGAGGATTCTTGTATTTTTATATGCTAAACCATGTGATTAATTACTTTAATAAAAAGACAGAGGAACTCTGAAATCCACTGCCATCTGCTCCAGTACAGTCCAGTATCACTGATACAAATGTTTCTGCCTTCAGGTTAAAACCTAATGCTTAAGAGTAACCACTCCATTGAGGAAGTGTTTGTGCCATGTGGGTGTGTTGATCATTGTCAACAGCTGTAACTGTTCCTCGTTTACAGCTGTGGGTTTCATCTGTGTGACTCTGTATCAGCCTTTTATTACCAAGAACGGACATACGTGCACATATGCAAAAAAAGGACCATATTGCTGTGTCTGGGGGTGTGTGACCCTGGGGCAGGTATTAAAAGTTGTTTATAATGTAGTGTACTCCTTGGAATAAAAACCCCCTGCCTGTCTGAGGAGCAAACAGTCCTGTGGGCTCAGCTTGGGATGGTTTGTTGTGTTAGGAGGGTGACACAATGGGATACTGTCTCTCTTTTTCCGTTCTCTCATGGAAGTGTATATTTGTTCTCTCTTTGTGTAGCTTCTCAATCTGAAATAAAAATCACTCCAAACGGAATTTGCGTCTCCATCTTTGTTTGGAGAAGACATGGCCTTTTAGCTCGGATCAGCCTTGCACAGGCAGCAGGACATCCTGCTGGACCAGGCTCTCAGGCTCTGTCTCCGAAGCAAAGACTCCTTTGGAAATGCCCTTGAATGAGAATTGTGCAGCTTGGTATTTGGTTCCATTTCCCAGACCGTGCCCTTTGTTGGAATGCTGGGTCACTGATTGTCGCATTTAACCCTTTCCCAGCCATTGTTAGTCATTGCTAGGCATTATTACGGGTAAATAGATAAAGTTTCCTATGATATTTCAATAAAAAGATAAAAATTGGAATATTTCCTCATTGAAGTTTAATGATTATTCTGGTTTTCTACCACCACCTACAAATCTGGCTTCCCAATTTCTTAATTTAATCCCCCCCCCTTTTTTTTTTTTTTTTTTTTGAAGAGGAAGAGAGTTCTTGGAAAATGCTCCTCACTTCTTCCTTCTAAGGATTTCTAGGCAGGCAACACACATTCCTCTAGTTCACATGAAGAAAAGCATTTAAAAGTAAATTTATTACAAAAGCCACTGCTATTGTTGTAACTTAATATTTGCAGAGGAAATCCAATTATGGCCAAGGAGCAGATTAGTCCTTTTTTAAAAATCCCCGGTTTGTCTGATTAAGACAGATATAATTATAGGAAAGTGCTTTGTGAGTTAGTTAAATGGAAGACAATACCATTTTGTTCTGCTGCTAAATGGTTTGAGTTGAACAGGTTGTGTGGTACAGCTGCACTGACTGCTCACCTTTAAAATAAGCACATCTGTTGAAAGTGAGATCTCTGCTATGTCCCCATTATGAGCATTAAAGGGAGTATCATTGAATCCTTGTAGGAGATCTTACAGAAGGAGAATAAGGCATTTATTTACATTTTAAGCTGATTTTACCTGCCTGCACTTGTTCCCTCAGAGATTTCATTCACACAAGCAACAAGACGTGGTGGTTCAGTCTTGGCCATGATCACTTGTGTGCAACATACACCACAAGGGATAATGGCTGTCACCAAACCTCCCAGTTTTGGGACAGTTCTTTAATAATCTTTAAGATTAGATAGTTGTTTTCTGATGATCCTCTACTGCCTGACTGCCAGGAGGGGGAATGGGAGATGTGCAATGCTGCCATCCTCCTGCTGTCAGAGAGGAGGCTCTCCCTCAAATGAGTTGTGTGTGCTGTGATCTTAGCAGTGGCTCAAATTATTACTCTCAAATGTGTTGCTGGGAATTGTGTTTGTTATAAATTCAAGCTGTTCTTATCCCCCCTGCTCTGCTGTTTCTTCTTACGCTTACATACACAGATTTTCACTTCTACCAACCCCAGTATTTCTTTTGCAAATCTCTGTGCTGACGACTGGTTCCTGCAGATCCCACCTCTGTTTTTGAAGAGCCTCTTGGTTCTGCTCAGGACAACACACAAATGACAAAGGGCCAAGACATCCCAGCAAATTAGAATGAAAAAGAAATGGCTCACCAAAAGCAGCAGTAAAATCTCGCAGTGAAATCTCACATTTAGTAAGTAAAATTCCAATTGTTCATTTCTAATGAATTCTTTGGAATTAATTTGTCCATTATAATTCACATTGATGAAAAGCTGCCACCACCTCTTGACCATCTGGTTCCTATTTCTCTCACAGCAGGGTGTCATCTTCCCCCAGGAGGAAAGGTGGAGCGTCTGGACCACACCAACTCCATCCCATCCAGGCCCCTCTGCACCACGGCACCCAGCCCTGAGCTGCAGCTCTGTGAGTGTTTCAAAGGGCCTGAACAGGGGGAGGGAGATGCTTTTGAGGAATACAAACCCCTGAAACACCTGCTTTTGTAGCTACTAGCTCTTGCTGGTGGCCTGGCCAGGCTGTTTGCGGTGTGATGGGTACATCGTGTGGCCAGAAAGGAGAAGTGCAACTTCTGTTTGACCTCGGGCTAAATCCTGCCTCTCGGTCCAGCTAAGCAACCAAGTGGTAAATAATTAGAATTACCCTGCTGCTACCACTGGGATTCATTGCTCTGTGCTCCTATGTTGAAGACTGAAATACATGTCACTCCAGTTTTCCCTCTGTTCTTCATTAATCCTGCCTTACATGTCATATTTTTGGGGCTTCTCCAAAATCACGAAGGAAAAGCATCAGCTATCTTTTTTAGGAAATATTCAGTAATAGTGCAGTAGTGGCCATGATGATCTAGAAGAGTGACGGAAAGTTTGTAGGCTTTTGGTGAGTCTCCTTATGGCTTTATAAAGAAGCTAAAGCAACGTGGCTGAGCTTGAACCTGCTTATTTGGACATGACTAGGGCAGCTGTCCAGCTGAATGACTGGAATCCTCAGGGGCCTGCTGCAGGTCCAGGACCACAAGTAGCCGATTAGTGACACAAATGTCGGAACAGAGAAAATCTGCAGGTCCCACCTGGAGAAGGTCTGGGGAAAATGGAAAAGGGTAGGGCTGAAATCCATGGCAACATCACAAAAAATTGAGAGAGAGTCTGGGAAACAGAGGCTGGAAAGAATTAGTCTAGATAAGAGTGATTAACTGCACTAATACTTGTGGGAAAGGGTAGGTTAAGGAGCAGGATCAGGAAGTTATGGGAAGTCAGAAGCAGGAGTCCACACCCCGTGCTGTGAATAAGGCAGATACTGTACCAGGGTGTGTAAGTCTGGACTACCACACCAGTTCTGCTTAATCATAGCCAAGCCCATGCTGGAGTTTTGGACCAGTGTTGAATTTCAAAGAAATGTGGCCCAAAGAGTGAGAATCAAGAGGAGAACAAGAGGAACGGTCCAAGATGTGGAAATCCTGAAAAGAAAAGGGTTGTTAGCCACAAGAAGGACAAACACCTGCAAGCACCTTTCAGAGAGGGCAGAGTTAGGCAGAGCAAACAGATTCCTGAGCAGTTTGTAAAAAGACGAATTAATATTGCTCTGAATGCTCTGGGAACAAGTAGGTTTGGTCCAAGCCCTGAATTTGCTGACGTCTCATCCATCCCAGACACTTGCATTGCGAGACTGAAATTTGATGCTGAAGATAGTGCAGATGCCCTGCAAGAACATATGGTGCACCTCCAAGGCTTCAGGTTTCGGGGCAGAGCGTTGACTGTCTGGCTTGTAGCTTGAAACCACTCAAGGCAGAAAGAAATAACAGATCGATGTGCCAGAAACTCTGGATAAGAGCAGGCCACCAGATATAGGCATATGAAAACTCTGGATACATACAGCTGGTGTTCATGATGGATCCAGTTCTGTACAGAACCCATGGATATTCCCACCAAGAAAGTAGCTTCTCATGTACCAGAAATACACCGCTTTCAAATCTGATCATCATAAGCAAGTCTAGTTCAAGTCATAGGTATGGGGATTACTGTTGAATTGTTGCATCCAACAGATGCAGAGAAATCATTTGTCTTTTTGCTGCAAAAACCCAAGTCTGAAAGAATCCTGAGGTCACAAATCAGCAAGAAAATATCCATGCTAGTCTTTGCCAGCCTTGAGTGAATTTGGGTGGGAGTTTGTCTGAGTTTGATTGACCCTGTATTACTGATCAAATAAGCCAGTTCTTCTTCAGCAGAGTTCCTAACAAAGAGGGCCAGATGCCAGCAGAATAAAATCGATATTGTTTCCCTGAATTTTTTTAATAATCTCTCCTTTAGACCATCAGTTAGTACCCCCCTTGTTTATTGACACCCACTCAGCGTCAGCCCAAGGAGAGAGAGGGGAAAGGTTTTGTGGCTCCTTTGGCTGTTCTGGTAGATGTCCTGGCACTTGTTTGATCGGGGGCGGAACAGGACACGAACCTTTCCTGCCGGGGCCGAGACCGCAGCCGGGTGCTATTCAGCTCCCAGAACAATGTCTGGCAGCCTGTGAGTAATTTAAACCCGGCTGAAAACAGCCGAGCCTGGGGATGAATCATGACCCATCCGTGTGTGCTTCCGCCTTCCCAGTCGCCTGCATCAGCACGGCCCCTACAGGCTCCCTGGAGAATAAGCAATAAACAACATTTTAAAGGGCTTTTCTTTCACAAGGGCTTTGCCTGTGTGAAAATTCCAGCAAAAAGCAGGCTCTCCAAAGTCTTGCGTCCGAGGCAGAGGGATGTGCAGCCCACCCGGAAGACCTGCTGCAATGTTCATCGAAGAGACCCCAAATATAGAAATAGTGCACAGGAACAGGGGTGATCTGAGCCTTTTCTTGGCTGTGAGTTCTCCTGAGAGCGCCCACCGGGTTATACTGCAGCGTTACAGCTTCGCTTCGGGAAGCAACCCTGAAGAAGGTTCCCACGGTGTTTCTCCAGGGACAAAAAGCAAGATCCTCCAGGATGTAAATGGGGCTGGCTCTGTTTTGTTCAGCAGAACAAACCCAGGTCACAGCCACAGGGAATCTGGACCATAACACAGGGGTGGCAGAGCTGGAACATGCTGCAGGACCAAGGAGTGTGACTCTTTGGTCCTTCCTGGCCTAAAGCTGGGAACAATGTTGTCCAAAAAGCGCTTTATCAGTTAACTGACCTGTAGGAAACGTCAGCGTTATCTAGGAAATAGATAAGCTATTCCTAGATATCTAGGAAAGCCACAGAGCAGGTGACAAAGACAAAATCCAGAATCAGCCTATGGACAGCAACAAGGGGAAAGGTTTGTATTTTCTCTGGGATATGGGAACATGTCTGCTCCATCCACCAAAGAAGGGTCTGGCCAGGTAAAACCCCCAGAGCACCCTGCTTTAAAGTGTGGCACCAGGATCTTCCCAGAAAGCCGCCCCAAGGGCAGGGCATGGCCGGGATCCCACAGGGATCATCCTTGAGACAGACCCCCTTGGGGGGTGGTGTCCTCCGCTACTCCGGAGGGAGGTCTTGCACCGGGACCTCCTCCTGCAGCTGTGCTTGGAGGATGCCGGGATTCACTCGCCCGTGGCTCGCGCAGAGCCAATTTTGGCGGTTTCCAGCCCTGGAGCAGCGCGGAAACGCCCGGGAAGGTCAATATATGGGAGACGAGGAAACGACCCGGAGTCGAGACAAGCTGCTCAAGGGCGTCCTGGGAGACGCTCCTCAGGTCGCCGGTGACAAGGGGACCGCGAGCGAAGACGGGATTGGGATCGGGAGCGGGGTTGGACGTGGCCGGGGTAGGGGGCGTGGCCTGGCCCACCGGGGGCGTGGCCTGGCCGTGCCGGCCTCGCCCCTCCCGCGAGCGGGGTCAGCGCCGGCCGAGGGGCGTGGCCGTCCCGCGCGCTCCGCTCCCATTGGCCGCCGGGGCCGCGGGGGCGCTCGTGCCTACGCCAGCCGGCGCTCCCATTGGCTGCGCGCGCGGAGGGGGCGGGGCGCGGCCGCCGCTCGGTGAGTGAGGGACGGGGCGCGGCCTGAGGGGCGATCCCGGGGGCGATCCCGGGGGTCCCGGGAGCCTTTCCCTTGGGAATCGCGGCACCCCGGCAGCGCGGGGCGCCCCGGGGCGCAACGCCTCCTCGGCGTCGTGGCCGCTATTCCTTGTCTCTTTGGTTAACTGCCGGGGTTTTAATTTTGCAGCCGCGGGAAGCAGAGAGAGGAAAGGAGGGGAAAAAATCCCAAACCGCGGATCCCGCGGGATCTGAGAGGCCAGGGCGGTGTGGGTTTGTCCCAGAAAACAGCCCCCAGAATGCTCCCCCGGAGCTGGCGGGAGGCGGAAATTCCATCAGCATCCGCTGCGCTCGCCGAATTCCATGAGCCGAGCGAGACCCGCGGGCGGTGGGAGCCGCTCCACGGGGGAGAGCCCTCGCTGCCCGCCGGGAATTTCGCGGCGCTCTGGGGCCGGCGGGGCCCTCCTGACGGCGTGAAAAAGCTCAGGGGTTCCCTTTCAGGAGAGATCCCTGCGGACCTCCCCTGCCGGAATGAATGAAACAGCCCCTTGTCTTCGCCTCTTATCTGAAAACCCGCCCGCGGGTCTTGTTTCTGCGTCGCTGCCCAGACGATTGAGGGCTCGGGTGTAGCTGGGGGTTGTTTTGGCTGTTTTCCCGTGCGTTTGAGGCCAGTGGAAAGTCTCCACCGCGCCCAAAGCTGTGGTCCTTGCATCCCTCTTCAGTCCTGCCCGAGGATTTGGGATTGCTTCTTCCTGCCCCGAGGGTTGATCTTGGTGCGTCGCTGCCGCTGAGCTTTTGTGGGTTTGTTGGGAAATGGTGAGGAACTTTGTTTTCTAGGTGTTTGTGTAGTTGGGAGTTGCACGTCCTGCCAGCAGCGTGTTCGCTTTGCTGTTAAATGTGACTTTTTGCCTGATTGTTCTGTGTGCGGGATGTGTGTGACGTCCCCATCTCGTACGCATCCAGGGGTGGTTCTGTATTATCCAGCTCCCCCTGAAGTTAATTGAAATCGTCTGCCTGAATTAGAGACTTTTGAAAATGCAGTGAGATCCCTGGTGTCCCTTTAAATACCCTTACAAATCCTGAAATAAGCAGATTTACTCTCACCCGTGTGTACTGGCAGGTTTCCTGGTTTCTTTTTAGCTTCCAATTAGCTTCTGGAGATTTAATGAACCTGTGAACCAGCACTTGCTCTTTTTTTTTTTAAAGACCAGTGGCATCACAGAAATGTAAATCACTGCATGCTGTCTCCACAAGATAACAAATGGTCTTAAGTTCAGACTATTCAACCTTTTCCCTCCTCCACACAGTTACGAAAATAACAGATGGGCCGTGACCTGCACGTTTTTACTTTTTGTTGCTTAACACTTGCTTTTCAGATTTAAGATCAAGCTTCTACGTGTTTTTTTGTACTTGTAAAAACAACTTGGCTGACACCTGACTCGAGCCACTAAATCTGATGGAGGTAAAGATGTTCAACATCACTTTTTAGGCTTTTCTTTCTTTTATATATATATATATAAAATCATTCCCCGCCACAGGAATAAGTTTATTGATTACATTTATCTCAGTGACCTCACCTTTTTTATTGGATATACAACCTTTCTGGGGGCAGAAAGAGAGCGATGCTGACGATTTGTGATAGCACGACGTGCGTGGGGTTGTGTTTGGTAGCAGTCAGGCAGTGGAGTGGGGGACTCCAGGTGTGGGGGCTGACGGAGAGGGCTGGCAGAGCCCAGGCTCGTCCTCCCCGCAGCTGCTGCCGCGCTGAATTTAGCTGCCGGCCCTCGGGAAGGGGGCAGGCAGCTGCAGAGCTGTCTGTGTGGGGATTTGGTCTCCCCTGGAGACCCGGCGCGTCGTCCCGCCGGTCTTTGTTCCCGTGCACAGGCTCTGCCCGTGGGAAAACCCCGCTTGCCAGAGGGGCGGATCATAAAACTTGTGACAAAAGAGCTAAGTGAGTATCAGCTTGTCTCCCACTTCCAAGTATTGTTTGGGAATTCTTTCTTTCTTTCCTCTTTTTTTTTTTCTTTGTAGTTTGCTGGTGGGGCTCCCTTTATGGCCTCTCGGTTGGCACTGGCTGGGTGAGTCCCAGCAAAACCACTCTGCCGGCGTTTTCCTACTGGTTTGGTCTGGAATTGCTGGAAGAGGCTGTATTGGGTCTCCTTGATTTGGCTTATGGGTTGTCCTGCAGCAGCTCCTCACTCAAGCCCAGTGTGGGGAGCAGGAGGGGAGTGTGTGGAGCATCTCCATGCATGGAGCATCCAAGGCTCAGGCTTTGAGTGGAATACCTCCAGGTAGAAGGTTTTGCAGCAAGGTGCACTGGGCTTGGCTGAACAGCACACAGGAAAATGTCATCAGCCGAGAAAGTACTGCCATTAGTTCATTTCACAAAGAATTAATTTTGTGAATTGAGGTAGAAGCTGCAGGTTTGAGTTTTACAGCCTCCTGCCTCCCACTCTGACTTTTTATACCTACTTCCTTCTGGGTGGCTTCCATTTCAAGGTTTTGAATCTTTTGTATCTTTAAAAAGCCCTCAGCTCTCCACCCCAACAGCCCCCAGGGCTCAGCCACACTCATAGGTGCTTTATGTCCTAGTTAAGGATGTCTCATTTGGGCTCAGTGTGGTGCAGAAACTGTTGGTGAAGTGAGCCATTAATTCAGGGCTCTGGTTGCACTCTGCCAGAACAAGCCCAGGTTTGTTCTCAGCGTGGCCAGGGCTTTAGTTGGATTTTCCCTGTGCGTGTCATATCCTTGAAACGCTGCTGAGATGTGAGGGTTTTCCCTTTCCTCTGTCCCACTTGACACATCAAGATGCTCCTTTATGAATTTTAGGGTCTGACCCAGATCATGCTTGAGCTCTTCATTATTAGGGGCAAACCCGGTTTCTTTACTTGCTGTGGAGACGAGGGGGGATGGTGAGTTGCCCTTACTCTGCACTGTGTATTCCAGAGAGCCCGAGGCTCGGTGTCCTCTTGCAGAAGAAGTAGTTCTGTCCTGATGGCCGTGGATGTGGGAAAATCCCTTTCTGAAGGCTCTCTGAGCAGCGGGAATGCCGAGGACGATGGTAGTTGGGACTGCACCGAGGTGGAGGTGGACAGCCCGGAGCTGACAGACAGCCTGCACCAGCTCTCAGGGGCAGAGGGAGCCAAGCCCAGCCCGCAAGGAATAGATGTGGCAATCAGCAGACATGGTCACTTGGCCACTGGTGTCACGCAGGGAGGCTCCAGTTGCCACCCAGAAGTGTCTTCAGCATCTGCACCTGGATTTCCCAGAGCAAGAGCAAACCTTTCAGAGAAAGAGATGCTGATTTGTCGAGGTGCTGCTGGTGGTGATGTGCCTCCTGGTGTCAGCCACTGGTCCCTCTCCTCAGAAGAGCAGCAGGTGAGCGGGTTGTGTGTGCAGGTGTTGCTGCACCACGAGGAGGTCCCAGGCGAGGTGGGGACTTGTTTGCCAGGGCTCTCCTAGGAAGGGCTTTCCATCTCTTCCTGCCGGAGTGTGCCCACCCCTGCCTGGGCTGGGATGTGTGGTGGGGAAGGGCTGGGGCTGAGCTGTTGCTTCCATTCCTGTATTGCCACTGCAGAGCTGGAAAGTCACTCAGGACAGTGCTCCTTAAATAAATGCCTCTTGCTGCCAAATGACTCCTGCAGCTTCCCAAGCCCTCGAGATGCCTTTCCTTAAGATCAAGCCCCACTCTGGGCTCTGAGCAGCTCCAGGCTGTCCCACAGACGGCAGAGAGCTCCGCTTCCAGCCTCAGCTCGTGGCAGGTCCAGGGCTGGGCTTTTGTCTCCATATCCTGGATCTGTGTGGATGTCTTTGCCTGGTTGCTTTGCTTCATTTTGTGCATGTCTCTCTCTCCCTTTCCTTTTCCACCCTGTTCTTGAGCAGGTGAAGCCATCGGGCTGTTGGGATCCGGCATCCAGCCCTCCCAGCCGGCGCAGCTCTGCAGAGGAGAACATCCTTGCTGGCAGCTGCCTCAACGCCCCTGTTGGCCATCGGAGACAAAGTCTGGTAGCCCAATCCTCGTTTCCCTCCACTCCAGAGCTCCTGCAGCCCCAAAGCCCCCCCAGCCCCGGGAGCGCCCTGCAGAGCCGCTCCGTGTTGAGCCTCTCTGCTCTGTCTTCGGGAAAGAGCGGCCTCTCCGAGGAGCCGTCGGGAAGCTTGCCAGCCACCATGGATGTCCCTTCTCCAGCAGCCACCGTGGCCACCAGGGACCTGTGGTGCCGACAGGGAGCAGCAGAAGGCAGGGCCCTGCGGGCGCCTTTCCTCGATTGCCGCGCCACCGTGGAGCGCATCCGGGAGGTCTCCTCCTACCAGGCCGATTACTGGGCCTGTGCCATCCCGGATTCCTTACCCCCGTCTCCAGACCGTTGCTCGCCCCACTGGAACCCCAACAAAGAATACGAGGACTTGCTGGATTACGCTTATCCACTGAAGCCGAGGTACAAGCTGGGAAGGATGCCGGAGCCTTTCCTCCACGACTCAGGAGTAGGCCTGGACAGCTTTTCTGCCTCTCCTGAGGGCACGCCGAGGTCCACCAGCATCTACGGCCCTCGAGGTGGGCAGGCTCAGGGAAGCAGAGAAAATGGACGTTGGGAATTGGTGGCCTCTGCAGAGAGATTCTCCACCCCGGGGCCTGGAGAAAGAGGCTGCTCAGGAGCTGGATTGTTCTGTGAACCCTCACCTATTGCCAAAGCATCCTTTGCAAGAAGTACTTTCTCTCGTCCTTCCAGAGGTTTTGCTAAGGATGTAAGGATGGAGTCAGGTGGACCAAGTTCACCTGGACACCCTGCTGTGGATGGGAGGAGCTGGTGTTCCAGAGGGAGCACTTTCCCAAACCTCACAGGGCACGCGAAAAGCACTGCTAGGTTTTTACCTATCACAGGTGTGCTCCCCCTGAGAAAGGAGTGGGAAGGGGATGAAGAATTTCTTTCCCTGCCTCCGAGACTGCGGGAGCTGGAAAGGCTGGCTCATTTTCTGTCCAATCTTTCCTTAACTGTGAGGACGCCCAGGCATGACCACCATAACCTGCCACGTCACAGGCAGCCCCTTTCATCTGGGCTGGCTCCTTTTGGAGAAGCGAGTGGCGGGGACAAAAGGGGGAACACTGAGGGTTATGCTGGGCGGTGGCAGCCCTGCAGCTCTCGAAAGCCCAGCTGGGAAAGCACAGAATCGTGTGGCTGGATCCATAGGGATCCCCTCCAGGGGCTTCATCTACCGGCCAGTCTCAGGGACACGTTGGACGGGATGTGCCGAAGTGAACCACGGGTCAAGGGGCATCCAGTGAAGAGCCAGCAGAGCGAGTCCCTTGTCCAGTGTGTCAAGGTAGGCTGAGACCCGAAATAAAGTTTATTGTGGGAAGATCTCACATAAAACGTGCCTGGTCTTTATGGAACAATTAATTAAGGCTTCCCGTGCTGCATGATGTTGTGCTGCCTGGCAGCTGGTACTAATTTATGCAGGGGGGATCACCAGAGCAGATAATTCCTTCTGATGGAGCAACAGCCTGTCTTGCTTTTCCTGGGGCTCAGTATCACAGGGCCAGGCTTGGCGGAGATGGGGCTCTCAGCGTCCCCCCATCCTGCAGTGCTGCTGCACCAGGGAAGAGGCAGGAGCTGCAGCAACTGAGGAGTTTCCTGGTTATTTTGAGAATTTTTATATTTTGGGCAAATGATGTCTCTCATGGCCATCCCTGGAAGCAGGCATTGCTCCCCACCTTCGTCTCCATCTTCTTCCCCATCCCAGTGCTGGGATGAATTTGGAAGTGATGCTGAGCTGTTGCAGGAGAGTAATGATTATCACTAACATAGCTGCAAACTCATCCCCTCCTCCTGTATGGGAATAACTCTGCTCATTTATAAGGGTCTTTTCTGTATCTGTCACCCCAGATTGCCATGGAAAAGCAGCTCAGCTTTATGGCAAACCCCTGATGAGCAGGAGCAGGGCTTGAGTCTGGTTTCAGTGCCAGCAGAGGCCCCTGGGTTTCATGCAGCATCTTACAAAAATAATCCCTTACCGAGATGCTTTAAAAATAAATGAAAGCACTTAATTGAACGAGACAAACCCCTGGGGAAAAGCAACTGCAAATTAACTGCACAGCTCCGTTGAGGAGGAGGAGGAGGAGGGTGTCTCCTGGGCTGGGAGGTGGCAGAGACAAACCTCTTCCTTCTGCCTGGGTACTACCAGCTTCCAGCACCTCTCCATGCAGGCATTTCATGGTGACCCTCAATTCTTGCCACACAGTGGTGTGTGAGGGACTCTTTAGGAGTTTAAGTTGCCTTTTTTTCTGTCAACCCTTGGGTTTCCCAGGCTCAGGGATGTTTGTGTGCTGGGGGGAGAGGAGGAGCAGGGAGCAGGTGCTTTCCGGAATGCCGCTGGCTCACCTGTTCCTGTCCCTGCCCCGTCTCTGTTGCAGCAATAGATCCATGACCCCTTTTTTATTGCTTTGTTGAATAGATGTTCTGCTGCCAGCTGGAAGAGCTGATCCGCTGGCTGTACGACGTGGCCGATGTCACCGGCAGCTGGGTGCCCCCCTCGCCGGATGCCGGGAGCGTGACGGCATCGCTGCACCGCTACCTGGTGGGTATTGGCTTTGTTTCCCCTTCTCCAGTGGGAAGCAAGGCACTGCTGGAATGGTCCAGGATGCATTGGGTTTGCAGAGACAGATTTGGGAGCACCAGGAACCTGCTCAGGGGAAACTGTTCCCTGGGTGACCTGTGTCTCTTCCAAAAACCCTTTTAAGTGACGCTGCTCCTCTCCTTTCCTCGCCAGGAGTTCAGGAAGGATGTGGCCAACCACCGGAGCCTGACGGAGAGTGTGCTGGAGAGGGGAGAAGCTCTCCTGGACTGCATGGCATTGAATTCCCCGGGTGAGGAGGGAGGAGTGCTTGAGTGGGACACAGCCGGTGATGGTGGTATAGCATCTGCCCCCCCAAAATTACTGTCCCCACGTTGCTGGGGATGGGTCAGCAGTGGGAAGGAGAAGGGTTTTACACCTCTCTTGCTGCCCAGAGACCTGGAGGTGAGGTGAGGGGGAGGTTTGAAGCCATTACTCCCGAGTGCTTTGGCTGCACTGTGCTTTGACCCTGCCATCCATCAAGGGTGATGGATGTTCCTGCCTCCTAGGGGTCCTTTAGGTTATCCCAGTGGCAGCATAGCCAGCTCCACTGGGCTGTGGGCGGAGCTGGGAGGAGACGCTGTTTTCCAGGGCAGGAGAGGGTGATTTTCACACCTGGTTTACACTCGGTGCATCCTGTGCTGGTGTCAGCAGCCAGTCTGGGCACACCAGCCTGGCTGGTGCCGTGGTGTGTGTGGAGCAGTCGCTTTGGTGACCTGGTGCATCCTCCACATGGGATCCTCAGAGAGTGGGCTGTACCTGCAGTCACCAAAGGGGCTTTAGAGGCTGAGTGCTGTGTTATGGGTGGGCTTTCTTATCCAGTCCTGAAGGTTTGCCTTAGGACCCCTTATTTCTGCATCTTCATTAACCTGGAGCCTCCTAAGTCGCTTCCCACCCCCTCCAAACTGCATCACAGTGTTGACAGGGTGAACATCAGATTATTGATTTCTAACACTCCATTTCCTTCAAAAGCTCTGCTTGGGTGAGCAGAACTCTCTCTTTTTGCTCTTACAGACATTGAATTACCACTTACTACCACCTCCATTCATGTTGTTTTGTTTTCCAGCTCTGAAAGACACGCTGGGTTTGATTGCAAAGCAGTCGGAGGAGCTGGAAAGCCACGCAGAGCACCTGTACAAGTCCATTCTTGCTGCTGTGGGTCCTGTGCAGGGCAAGGACGAGGTGGAAGACAAGGGAGATGCAGCCCAAAGCTGCCCCGTGGGTAAGCAGGGGGGCAAACCAGCCTTTCTGTGGTGGGGGAAGAGGGAAGGAAACATAGGAAGAGCAACACCTAAATTAGCAAACACTACACGTCAGGGTCTATTGTTATTTCTTCGAATGTGATGTTTGGAAAGCAAGGGAGGTCTCAAAATGGATGCCCCGTCACCTTTAACTGAGCAGGTCCTCGGAGGGACCCAGCAGGGAGCGTGGGGGTCAGCAGCATCCAGCACAGGCAGCTGCTCCCCCCCAGATCCCTTGTGCAGCAGAGGGAGGATGAGGAAGGGGTGTTTTTTGGCTTTGTGTTTTCTCAGAAACATTGTGGTTAACATATAATGGTGGGAAAAGGAAGCAATTGAATTCAGGGGTAAAACAGGGGCTACAAAACTTGTTTGCTGGTTTCTTGACCGTCTTCCTTCAAATAAAACTGGAGAGACAAGTGTTTCAGGAGTGTCAGCCTCTCGCAAGAGGATAGTATCTTAAGTAGTGTTTTTTTGTTGTTTAATTGATACCTATACCCAGCTGTACCCTATACACCGTGCAAGCAGAGAATGAAGGTTTTTCTCTGTTAAACTGCAGCTAAAGTACAGTAACGAACAACCCCCTTTTATTTCAGATGATGCTGCCTCTGTCAGACCTGGACTTGGTTAGCCAGTCTTGGCTGAGAAGAACTGCAGCAAGCACCAAACCACCTCCATCACCACTTGCAGAGATGCCAAAATGTGTTCAGCAAGCCCACCTGGGCTGATGTCAGTGTGGTTTGTACCAGGGCTTAAGAAAGGTGTGTTGCACAGCAGGTGCTCTGCTGCTGGGATGGTTGGAGTCGTGTAAGGAACGTACAGCTGCCCTCTTTCTGGTTTGTTTTCTTAACATAGCTTTCCTTTCCTTATTGAAGTGGCCTGTTCTGTGTGTGAACAGAGCTTTTTAACTGAGTAATCCATAGTGTTGCCGTGCAGCTCCCTGCCAAGTAAAGCCGTGTGATTTTAATAGCCCCGTTCTCATGTTTTGTTTATGCTCGTCAAAAATAGGTGCCAGAAGCCAAGAAATAGCAACTCCTTCTGGTTCTTGGGAGCAAACTTAAGGTCTATTTATATTTACCACTCCCTGCTGAAGCAGAGGCTATTTAACTTTCAATTTTCTTATGCATGAACACAGAAAAACCAAAATAGTGAATCTCAATAAAATAATGAACAGGCAGGTACAGCCAGGGAAGAACCAGGTTCTGTATAACCTGGTGTCACCTGTTGTTGGCAGTAGCTCCGTTGGTGCTGTGCTGGCTTCCCCTCTCACAGCTACTGCAGTTAATCCTTGCTCACAGAACAGCACCAAGGGTTTCCACACCCTTTCTGAAGAAGAAAGGGCATTTCTGAAGCAGAAAGGGCATTTCTGAAGCAGCACAATAAGGTAAGTGGCCAAACAAAGGTACAGAATGTTGGTACTTGGCTTTAATTAACCTTTAAACGAAATGGTGAGCATGGTGTTGTTATGCAGAAAGCATCACTTCCTCTCGTTCCTGTGAACACAACACAGTGAAGTTTCTGTTCTGCACAAGCAGAAGGTAAAAGCACAAGTAGACAGAAGCAGCTACAACAGATAATTCATTGGGGGTTGTGGGGTTTTTTGGATACTCCCATCTTCTATGTCCGAAGCCTCACAGGCAGTTTGTTTTTGACCCATTATGTCAATAGTATTTAGTATTTCAGCTCACAGGTCAGAGACTACAGTGCCCTTCTCCAGGACTCTTAGGCCTGCCCTGCCCTCACACCTCAGCCTGAAAACCACGAGCTTCACCATCAAAGAGCACCAGCACCATCGTGACAAAGGGGGGAACAAATAACCACCAAACACCTGCTATAGCCCAAGTTGGTTTTGCAATGCTTTTATTACTGTATATATTAACATTGGTTTGGATAGTATGTAGCAGGCATCTCGACATTGAAGTTCATTTGTGCACTCTCTGAAGGGAAAATGTTTTACCCTCAACACAACCTCCTTCTGCTTCGCTTCCTGATCTGGGCAGCACTTGCTGCTGCTCCTGCTCTCGAGGAGCAGCCACTCACATTTATAATGAATTATACCAACAAGCACATCTCTACTAGAAAGCACATCACTTTATTGTGAAGGTCTCAAGTGGAAGAGTTCAACTTAACCATGACAATACTTTATGTATTACAATTGCCTGTTGATTTATGCAACTATGTTGAAGAAAGCTGTTAGCCAAAGTCACCCCCCCCCAAAAAAAAAAAAAAAATTCAGAGGATATTTGCACCAGTTTTAGTTTATACCTCACAACATACCTAGGCTATATTTTTACTATCACAGGGTGTATTTACTACTAGGGGAATGTTACATGGTCTTTCAAACATGAGACTATTTACAGAATAGGCTGAACATTTGAGTTTAGATAAAGCTGAACAATTTTACATGTATAGGAAGTGTTATAGGCTAGCTTTCCTGTGGCTTTTAGCTAGACATCAGGCACTAATGATTTGATTAGCTCTGTACAAAGAATCACACCATCCAAAACCTCTTGGCTGCTGGTTAGTTCCAAATTATTTGAGATAGCGCCTACTTTGAGCAACAGTCTGGTGGGGGGCCCTGCTGCCCCCATGTCCTCCTCCTGGTGCCTCGCTGCAGAACAGAATAGAAGCTAAGCTGTTGCACTAAGTCAGAAGAGTACTGATAAAAAGAGGATGGAATTAACAGTATATAGAAAAGACATAATATACTGGTAGAAAGTTATACCTCCTCCAGGTTATGCTGAAATCACTGTGTTAGGGAAATACTGTTCTCTCCCCTACTACGCAAAGCTGTCGGGAATCCCCCAAGTGGAGTCCTTGAGAAATAAATTAAGTTCCAAGACTAAGTTAGGGAACTGTTGTACATTCAGAGTGCGTTATGCCTCCATGAACATTGGCTGGGTGTCTCTAGTACAGCACATGTGCCTTAAGCACCACGACAGCTCAGGCTTTGGGGCCACAGCCACTGGTTGGAGTTGCAGGGAAGGTCTCTGGTCTATTATCAGGAGGTCTGAGAGCCATGGCTGCACACACAGATATGTTTTGTGCACAATGCAAGCCTGATTTCCCCCTTAGCCATACAAATTAAGACAATATTTATCACCATACAGTTTGATATTACTTCCAATAAGTACAATATTTATTAAACATTTCTTCAGTTTTGTTACATATTGTGCAACAAATTACAATATTCTGCAGCCACAAATTATATGCAGAGTATGAAGAAACTATTAATCAGATAGTGTGATCTCTCCATTTATAATTCTACAAGAAGGAACTAGCAAATCAGATCTTACATATATCTTACTAAATTTTATGCATGGAAAGTGACAGACACTGTTGTGCTGTTTGATACAAAATGGCTAAACTTCATCTTCAGAAGACTAAACCTGACATCTAAACATGCCAATAGAAACATCAAAACAAAAATACATCCTAACCAACCACAGGAAACAGTCTGGTATCAGGAAAAGCAACAAGGATTACACGTTTATAAACCAGCACACAAAGGTTTAAAACAGTTCTGAAAATGAAGTTAGCTGTCTTGAGTCAAGGGAATAAAAAAAGTCAGTATTGACCATTTACAATCTCTGACCTTTGTGGAGACGGTAAGAATCTGTTGTAGTGCAGCTACATACAGTACAATTCAGGCAATTTTTTTTTTTTTCACTTGGGTTCAGATTGCAAATTCATTGTTGTGAGACAAAAGGGGGGAGGCAAGTTTTAGCAGCAACCTCCACTAGACTGCTTGACTGGAGTGCTCTGAATTTTAACATTGGACTTCTCTGCACCACCAGCTGTCGCTCCCGGGCCCATTCGTTTTTTAATCTCAGCAGCCATGGTCATGAAAGACTGTTCTACATTTGTGGCGTTCTTTGCACTGGTTTCCAAAAAGGGAATTCCAAGAGAATCTGCAAATTCCTGCAAATTGAGAAACAGTGAACAGTAAGCTCATACACAGGTTCATAGCTCGCCTCCTTTCCTGGTGCACTGCCGGATAAGCCACAAGTTCCTCGGATTCCACCCCACACCCCATCTCCAGTCTGACCTGCAGGGCAGGGGGGTCATTACACTGCCCCCATTTGTGTCACCCTGACATCCATGTACCACAGCACTTCCCGGCTCTAGGACCTCAGTGCACTATGAACCAAAGCAGGTGCTCACCGAGCAAACACAGGTGTGTATCCACATACCTTTGCTGTTGTATAGTCTACTACTTTCTTTGTGGTCAGATCACATTTGTTCCCCACCAACAACTTGTTGACGTTTTCACTGGCATAACGGTCTATCTCCTGCAGCCACTGCTTTACATTATTGAAAGACTCCTGTGAGATAAGAGAACTGTAAGCAAGGCCCTGGGAGAGGGAAGTTCAGCACTTTGGTAATGACTGGGAAAGAACAGGAAGCAGTGTCCTGACCAATGGGATTCACAACCACGGGAGAGAACTCTAATGCTGCCATCCCTGATGGCCTCAGGGCAGCCCAGTCACCACATGGTACACACAGCCCCTGCTCCAAGCCCTACAAAATCATCCCTTCCTGCACTCCTCCCCCTGTTATTTTCCCAGCTCCGTATCTTGAATATTCAAGAGCTTCTACCATCTGGGACTCTTCTTCCTCTTCCTGTAGCAGAGATAAGAGACAGCACACAGCTGAAACCAGAATAATCCCACAAATTTACAAAACATGAGGTATCAGGTGCAAACCACCTTATTTTAGATATTCTGGAACAACCTTTGACTGCAGAAATGCTGGACCAATATTCCAGTTAGCAATTGAACACAATTGTTCTTTTTCTATTATTTAAGGAAACCCTACACTTCCCAAGTGCCCTTCCAACAGGACAACTGCACCAGTAATCTTCAGAGATCCTTTCACAGAAAACACTGGCTCAGTTGTGTCCTGCACACATGCTGCAATTTTCTGTTCCAAATGCCCATTTTTACTGTAGACCACAGTTCAAGTACATTCAGAAACCTTTCAACAACTTCCATCAGTAACTCAGACTTCCTGCTACCAAAGGCAGGGTGAGAAGTATTCCCACAGAAAAAACACATCTGCTCAGCAAGTTTGAGGTTGAGCCTAAAGTACAATTGTTTTAGAGCCACAAATCCCACTGCTCCTTTTTTTTCTGTGTTCAGCCCCAAACCCTGCATCGGAACATATACACTTGGTTTGATAAACCTCAGTGCAGCCTGGAGAACTGTGCCACTGTCTCCTTAAGACATGCTCAGTTGTTAAATTCCTGGTTTTATTTACTTATCAGCCTGGAGAAACTCTCCAGGCACAGGTTTAACACTTACCTGATCTGTAACATCATACACAACTATGATGCCATGAGCTCCTCTATAGTAACTGGAAGTGATAGTCCGAAACCTCTCCTGTCCCGCCGTGTCCCACTACAAGACAAGCGACAGGGTCAGTCACCGCAGTGTGGCTGTGCCAGAGTTACACATCAGCTCCCAGCAACACAGCTCAGAGGATCAGCCACACAACTGCAACCATATCCAAGTCACAGCTGCAGAAGCAGCTCTGAAACTGCGTGCATCAAACAGGATTTTAGGAGATCAAGTATTTTAAGCTGAGAATTACACTTAGGTAGGCGTTTTTCCCAAGTGCTCATTTGCTTGGTTTCAGCCAAGTGCAGCCTGGAGATCTCTCTGAGGAGAACGTGAAGCGGTTTTGACCCATGGAGAAGCCATGGTTCAGTGCTCAGAAGAACAAACAGGAACCAGGGCTTGGTTAGAAATAAGGTCAGAGCTGCAGGTCTCCAACAGGAACATTCCCTGCAACTTCCTTGGCACAGGAGCTCCAGCAAAAGTATTTAAAGGCAACAACTCAAACCAAACCCAGTTCCCTTGTCCTGCTGTGAGACTTAAGAAGGGATATTAGGTGCCTGACCTCTTCCCCCACCCAGGACAGGAACAGCACTTGCCCAAACAGCTCCCTGGAGCCGTGTCAAGAATAGGGCTGGCTGCATGTTAGAAACAGTCAGTCTCAGACAGAATTCAACAGTGACAGCATTCCTAGTGGGCTGCTCTGTACTCAGGACAGTTACAGTGCAGTCTGGAGGCTCGGGGCTTCTGGCTGTAAGCGGGACTCCTGCTCCACAGCATGGAATCCCTGAGTCATTGCTGTCAAGTCCTGAGAGCCTCTGCTTGAGCTGGAGGCAGTGGCTGACAAGGATTGTGTGACCTTGCACAGATATTGGGTTTCATTACACCAGTCACCCTTTTAGAGTGGTTCAAGATTAAAGAACTGCCAAGTCTCTTCCCCTGTTTATTCCAAGAGAAAGGCCAAAAGCAGCACCGCCCAGTGCTAAGGCACACAGGCCAGTTACAAGGCTTTGTGTCATTTTTTCCGCTCAGGTCAACAAAAACAATTTCTAGCACTACACAGTGCAGTCTGCTAGTAACAGCTGCTGAGGAATTCAGGCATCTTGGACAACTGCGTGGCATTCCTGCACTTACACAAATCCTTGCTAAAAACTGCAGAACTACATCAATTTTGATACAAGAGCACTCCAGCAGAGATTCTCCTCTCTCAGGGAAACATAATAAGCATTCTTCTTTAAGGACAGGTCATGGGAAGTCTTGGAATCTTGTGAAAACTGCCTTGCCTCTTGTAACAGGGAAGATATCACTTATGCTTTAATGATTAAAGTACAAAGATAACTGCCAACACTTATGAATATAACTCTGTGCTCACACAGTTTAAAGTACCCAGGAGTTGAGAAATACGACTTACTATCTGAAGCTTGATTGTTTTCCCATCTAGTTCTATAGTTCTGATTTTGAAGTCCACACCAATCGTGCTGATGTAACTTTCTGTGTACGTGTCATCCTAGGAGAGAGAGCGAACAGAAGTCAAGCCAGCTGCCCCTCTTTCTGCAGCCACTTCATTATGCACCAGGCAGACAAGGGTACTTAATTTCCTTGGAAAACCAGCCTGATCTCTCATGGCAAAGTCCAGGAGGCAACTATGCAGTTCCACAGAGTATCTACTTTTCAAAAATTCTGCAAAGCTTTTCAAAAGCACCACAAGAAAAACAGATCTGTGTTTCAAAAACTAGTCAAAAAAGCATTTTTTATGAAAATCCTGCAGTGTTAAGTCCTTGTGAACTGTAGTGTAAAAACTAGTCTCTGCTCAAGTTGGCAGACTTAGAATAACTACTTAGAATAACCACTGTCCTTAACAAAATGCATCAGATTTTTATTTTCCTTTGATGTTTTTTCATCTGTGCTACACAGCAGCCACCTACAAGTCAGAGGCTTTGCTTCAGCCACACTCCACACATGAATTTCAGATCCTCTGCTGCTGCAGCTGGTTGCTAAGGCAGGTTAGAGTTACAGCTGAGGTACTTGTGCTGAGTCCTCTGCTCTGCAGC
>JAYRBT010000114.1:15611432-15640664 GCA_036023395.1 Myiotriccus ornatus
GTTCATGCTGGACATGTCCGTGGGGCCCGCGGCCCGAGGGACGGCGAGCGCGCTGTGAGGGGGGGGGGGGCGGTGCGGCGGCACCTCCCGCCGCCGAGGGCAGGCGCTCCGCGGTGCGCTGTTCCGAGGGAGCCGCGATCGCCCGGCGCTCGGCTCGGCCCGTCCGCCCGCGCCCGCTCCGCGGCCTCCGCGCTGCGCCTCAGCCCAAAATGGCCGCCGGAGCCCGACCAGGAAACGGGGCGGCCGCTCGCCGAGCAGCGCTTACATGGCCGGGGGGCGGCCGCGGGGCGCCACGGGAAACCGAGTCCGCGCCGCCGCCACCGGCCCGCGGGGACCGCCCCCTGCGGACTCGCTCTCCCGGCGGCCCCCGCGGCGGCGGCGGCGCATGCGCGCCGCTGGGCCTTTCTTCCCTCGGCCCCGTCGGCTCGGCGCGGCGGGCGGCGCCGCTGATTGGCCGCGAGGCGCCGGCCGGGGATGACGTCAGCGGGCAGACGTGGCAGCTCGGGCGAGTCAGCGCGCGGGAGGGGCGGGGCGGGGCCTCGGCGCGCGGGGGGGGCGGGGCCTGGCGGGGCCGCGCCCGGGAACCATCCCGGGACAGGGCCGGGATACAGGACCGGGATACAGCCCCGCTCCCATCGCGGGACCGCGCCCGGCAGCCATCCCGGGACAGGGCCGGGATACAGCCCCGATTCCATCCCGGGGCCGTCCTGCCATCCCTCCCGTGGTCCAGCCCTTCCTGCATCCCTCCGTCCCGCTGGGCCCGGTGGTTCCCTTCCCTTTCCTCCGGTGGTTTCCTTACTTCTCCCGGTGGTTCCCTTCCCTCCGGGCCAGGCGGATCCCGACCCCGCCCGGCTCTGACCCCCGCGCCCGGATGGGGTTCCCGGTGTCCCACCAAGGCCCCGGGGCCGGGGGGTGGTGGGAGGGGCAGGGCAGGGACATGGCACGTCGGGGATGTTCCTTGGGAATGCGGGCAGGCCGGCAGGTGGAGGGAGGAAGGGGAGAACCCGCTCCGCTGCTTGCTGTACCGCTTATCTCCGTGTCTGGCGGGGGGTAGAACTGGAGACCTTGCACTAAATCCGGGAAGAGCAGGGATGGCAGCGCAGCAGCAGCACCTGGAGCAGCTTCGCCAGGGGCTTCTCCAGCCTCTGCCAGGCCTCTGTTCTCCACGGGCATCGATAAGTCACAGTCCTTTTTTGCATCTTTCATCAAAGGCTTTTTTTCCAGCGTTAGTTAGTTCGCGTTTCACAGCGTTCTTTGGAAACAGTAAATATTTCCACGCTGTTTTTGCTGCTGGGCGCGGAGGGACTGTCCCGTGCTTGGGATCCCAGAGCAAACAATCTGTTACAGCTGGCGGAATTTGGAATACGGGAGCCTGGTTTTCTATTCAACCACCTGCACCAGACTCTCGCTCAACATCAAATTGTATTGCTGTCACTTTAGGTGTTGGTGTTCTCAGGTTTATTCCTAGGCCCCAGCCTCTTCCACAGCATGACAGAGGGCACAGCACTGCAGCACCACACATCATTCCAGACTCACACACAGGGCACTGCTAAACCTTACAGGTCTTAACAGCTCCTTGTAATGAGCTCGGGAATTTAAATCCCCACTAAACACACATTATCCGACGTTATTTCATTACAAAGGGCATAGTATAATACCCTGACCAAAGTTTATCTTCCAGCAGGCTCAAAGGACAGGAGGAACAGTCTCCAAGTGGATTGTTAGGTCACCGAAACATCCTGTGCAGGGAAGTGTGTGTAGGACTCAGTTTACAAGCTGGGAAGCTTTGGATGCTGTGTGTTCCCCGTCCTGACTTGCACGAGTGTAAGTGCACCAAGGGACTACCCAAATAACCAGTGTGAATGGAAGGGAGTCTTTCCCTTGGACAGCAGCAGAATAGAGCTGAAGCCCCAGAGGAACTGAAATTGCAGACTTGTCCCTTTTTCTCCCCCCAGTAAGACCAAGAGAAGTCACTCATGCTCCTCGCATCTTTGTGGTTTTAGTTACGTTCAGTTCCTCACAAAAAAAGTCAATAAACTGTGCTGGCTATAATTGGCAGTGTTGAGCACTGGTTACCAAGGGTTTGGGTTTCCTTTGCTTTCTCTCCTTGCTTGTTAGGTAAAGTAATCTACAGATGAATCTACCGCATACCTTGCTGTACTTGCTGCTCCTGTGGTGGCCACAGCCAGTTTCCACTTCCCTTTTCTCTATTACTTTGTGTACTTGTGAAACAATACCCGTTTTGTTTGCCATCAGAAATCCAGTGAATCCTTTGAGACTCTCTCCTCTCTGTACAGCACAACTCTCTAAGGAAGGTGACCAGACATGCAGGAATATCCCAGATGACAAACTTCGTTTAGCAGGCAGCACTTAATCCTCTGCTGAGTACAAAAACTGGTTTTACAGGGACATATTTAACATTTGTGCTTTTACTTTTCTCTTCCCCAGTGAAACAAAAAGCTCCAACCACCCCAATTCCTTATTCTTTTGTGAGGAATAATCCTCACAGGCCACAATACGTAAGGCGCTGCCACATACGGCGCTGCATAAATGTACCCAGCAAAGTCAGAGTAGACACAGGGACAAACCAACACCAGCTAACTATGAACCCACAGATTAGATTTACTTCTGAAGTAGGGCACAGGTTAATAAGAGTTCGGGATGCTGTTTCATCTCAGAGAAATGTGTCTGTGTCTGAGACGAGCATATTCAGTCTGTGTGACTGCACTGGCAGGGTGGCAGTCGTAGCAACCCCTGGCTAAGGGGTAAGTGTGAAAAGCAAGTCTCCCCCAGCTCTGTGGGGAGTTGCAGGAAGGTTTTTCTGCTGCCCATGCTCGGGCTGAGGTCACCTGCTGCTGTGATGTCACCTGCTGAGTGCGTGCACGTGTTTAACTGGATGAACAGGCTCAGCTAGAGACCCCTGCCTGGTGTCTAGCTGGGATCTCAGCAATGGTTTGTAACCTGTGTATCAGATTCTGTCCTGTCTCTCCTCCTGCCTTCAGGGGTTATTCACAGTTTGTCTTGTACACCATGAACTGCTGGATGGTCAGAGAGGCCTTGCTTGCCTCTTGCTATCAGGAGCGTAATGCAAGGAGCAATATCAGATGCCAGTTGAGGAAACATTGTTCGTGTACCCTCGGGGCTGAATTCTGCCTGTGAAAATAGAGGTTGGTTTCATCCTGTTAGCTGCAGAATTTCCTTCAGCTTGGGCTACAGAGCTCTACCAGAGCAGCCAAGGGAAAGCCATGAGCACGTGACATGTAACCACCTTCCCCAGTCCTGTCCACCCTGGGGCAGGATCCTGACCCACTAACTCGTGTTTTTGAGGTTGAACTCTGCTTGGTTCCTGGTTCCACTCAGGTCATCTGCCCTTCCCTGCTCTCGTCTCTCTCCTCCCCAGGCCACAAGAGGCACGTGCCAGAGAAGGCTTTGGAAAATGAGGGGACAGGAGGGCAGAGGATGGGAGGGAGAGAGAAAGCAAGCTGCAGTGGCTACAGGCAGGTGTAAGAGGGGAAAGGAAAGAGGAGAAACAGCACAGATGATGGGGGAGGAATGTTACAGCTGCATGAGCTCAGGTTTTGCAGTGCAGTACAGAGCCCCCATGCCTGCTCTGCCAGTGGGACTGGGGTGGTGTCCCCTTTGTGGATTGCAGTCTGCAGAAAGCAGGATTAATTCTGCCTTCCTCTTCTGCCCTTATTTTATATGACATGGTCTGTATTTTTTAGCTGTATAACCTATCACACAGTCGCAGGGTGAAGGAAGGTTTCAGGTCTGCTCTCTACCACTCTACCACAATTTTACCCTGAAAATGTCATTCTTTCCCCTGTGTAACAGTTCTTGAACCAAAGGTAGGAGGAATCAGGCTTCTGACCCAGAACTGCCTCCCCATAAAGCTGTCGTGTCAGCACAGCAGTGATCAGATACCATTTGCCCCCTGCAGGGTCCTTTTCCCCAGACTGTGCATAAAATCAGACAAAAAAAATAATATAGGTATTTATTTGCCCTTCACTTCCCCCTCCGCCTTCTCATGGAGTGGGAAACTCACAGGCTGATAGATGCACAACAGCCTCGCTGAGAAGGTCAGGCACCAGGAAGGCACAACATTGCAACTGGCTGTTTTGATACTGGGAGTGCTGGGGAACAAACACTGATTTTAGCTTATCAATAGCAGCAGTGTGTTTCTCTCGTCTTGCTCGCAGTCCTCCCATGTGTATAATCTCTCTGCAGGACTTGTCAGCTACCAGTGTTTTTTAGACAATATAACCAGTCCATTTTGGATGTGTTGGCAGCACACCTAAAGTGGTGTCAGCAAATTCTTCCTATTAATTCTTGATTTAAGAAGTAAAGGGCAAGGGAGAAGAAAGTTTGCTGATGGATCTGTGGTACTGTCAGGAGGGAAAGAACAAATGAACCCATACTCAGGTGTAGTCTGATGTCAGAAAAACAGTAATGGAGAGAAAAATGGCATTCTGGAACCATTTAAAAGTGCTGGTCCACTCCCACTCACTGCTTCTTACAGAAGTGCAGCAAAATTTACTGGCCTGTGAATCACCAGGAAACAGCTGATGCCCAGCTCTATCTCTCAGTTTTGCTGGACATCTGGCCTGTGCTGTCACATCCTACAGTGAGGGGAATGGAGCCAGAGGTTTCACATTGGTTCCAGTCACAGGCAGAAGACAAGAGGTACAGGCAGGGTAAGGTATCGAGAACACTGGGGGGTTGTGAAGCAATAGCAGGATGCTCAGGGAGCAGATGTCCGACTCCAGTGAGCTAAATCTCTTTCGGGAAATTCCTAGAAGGAGATCTAGCACCTTGTTCTGCCTCCTTTCTTCAGGCCCAGTTTGCTTCAGTACTGCTGTGAGCACAGGGAAGTTCTTGTTAGCAACTGTCACCCAAATTTGAAGTAGAAAATTATGTTGAGCAAGACCTGAAACACTATAATAAGCTAGTTACCTATTAACTTTGGCATCTTTCCTTTTTTTACTTTACACTGTTGCCATGGTTCAGATCATGATTTCGCTATATTTTGCAAAACTGACAGTTCCGCATTTTGTACTGTGTGAGTAGCCATGGGGAAAGCAGAGGGGTTTGGGAGTTGTGGCTTCTGAAACACAAGCCTCATGGAAGCAATGGTAACATTGCCAGCTTAGACAGCAACTGAATGCGCCTGCTAAAATCATGGGAAAAAAAGAAGGTTGGAAGAGACTCCAAGAGATGTTCTCGTCAGTTCCTCTGCTTCAGCTGCATCTATTTGCATCTCAATAATGGTGTTCTTGAAAACATCCAGATATGACAATTCCACCGTTCCCACAGGCCATTTATGACAGCACCCACAAGAAAGGTAAAAAAAGCTCACCACTAAAATCATTCCAGGGATAAATTAAGCAGCTTAGGCTTTTACTTAAGTTTGCTGGTGAATTCAGTACATTTTACTTCATCTGTTATCTTCTGGGCATCTTTTCAGTCATGATCTTCAGTGCCACAAGAGACAGAGGGGACAGAGCCCGAGCTCACACGCTGAGCTCCTGTGTCTCTGTGCCAGCTGAGGATCTGACCTGTTTGTTTTTATAACAACTCAAATTCTGGACCACAGCCGTGCAACAGGGGGTTGGACTTTGATGTTGCCCTCTCCTGATGTCCTGCTTGCAACACTCGTTTCCTTCCAGCAAATGAGCCCTTCCTTACTGCAGCAGAGCCTGGTAGAATGCCCTATAGACACAGGGGCAGAGTCCTACCTGACAGCACACCTGAAAAGGGCCCAGAAACATCAGCTTTGCTCAAGAGTGGATCAGAGTACTCCCTGCAGATCCTGCCCAGGGTTATCTCCTACCTCTGACTCATGCATTTTGCAACAGGGGAGATAGCAGGGTAGTGGCTCCATGGAATTTGGCCGCTCTGCTCTTTGCCTAGGTATCTGTTTGCTTAAGAGTTTGATTCATCATACCAATTATCTTATAAATGTTCTGGCACCCATTCATCCAGCTGGGCTGGCATCTCCCTGCTTGGCACCGGATGTTATTTAACACTGACACTGATTTAATACTGAAGGTTGCTTTATTGGGTTTTGTAAGTGGCTTTGATGCCAGAGTTCTGGAAGGGAGTTTCACCCTGGTAAGCTGAAAAGCTTGCATCTTATGCATGTGTATGGCATTCAGAAGAGGCAAAAGGATACATTTCTGATAAAAACCAGCAAATCAAATCAGCGGCTGTACTTTCTTTTAGCTTTCCTTCTATTGTCACTCCCTTTTTCTTCCACACCAGCTTTTGTGCCACCAGCCTTTCTTATGACCTCTTCCATCTTCAAAAGCTTTCTTCTCAATTTTTCTTTGTTCATGACCCTCCTCTGTTTGCTCATCCTGTTTACACACCTGCCTGGCACAGCATCTCCGAGACTGTGTATTGCACACTTACAGGGGCCTGCAACATGTGATTCAACAACAGAATGCCCCTCTTGTTTCATGGCCTGACATTGACAATAACATTTTACACTTGTCATGATCTAAAATTTGAGTCTCATTCTCAACTGTGCTTTTTTTGTCTTTCTTGGCCCTTGGCATTTTGTTCTCACCCTGTTCGTTCCTTGGAAGCTCCATCCAACTTGGTTTGGGGCATTCATTAGCACGCTTGTTAAACTGTTTGCACAACCATGTACAGTTTAGTGTCAGGAGAGAGACTCTCAGACCTCTATAATGACATTTGGGTCTGCAATTGCATATTAAACCGTCTTCTGGGATTATCTGTTTCCATGGTGGCTACAAATGCAGAGAGAAAGGAGGAGTCACCTCCCACACTACCCAGGAACAAATGCGTATCTTCAGGAGGGAAGGACAAGCAACTTTTGCCAAGCTCCACAGGCACTTTCCCCACAGGATTAATCTGGAGTCCTGCCAAAGCAATGGTTAGACACTTTGAGAAATAACTGTTCCAGCTCAAAGATGCAGCACTAACCAGACCCTCAAAACACAGCACATACTGTTCAGGGCTTCGGCCTCCACAGCCTTGCAAGCACAGAACTCTTTCTGGCAACTCTCAGAAGTCTTTCTTACAACTCTGCATTTTTCTTGTCCATACTTTCTTCTCAGTTTCCTGCTTTATTTCATGCCTAAAAATGGCAACAGAGGAAAAAAAAAAAAAGCAGGCAACAAGGCCATTTAGTCTACCCAAAGCTCTAAATGAAACCTCTATTTGATGTTGTATCTTTTTGTAAACAGGTACATTTCAACTCAAGAGTTTTACTTTGTTCAGTGTTATGGGATTTGGGGAGATTTGAAAATAAGCTTACATAACTGGTTTATCCTATCAGTAATGTTGATAACTGCATACCTTCCTTGGCTGGCAGACTAAACTTTGAGGAGTCATACACTAAATTAAACTAACAATCAACAGAAAACCAGATGTGATTCATCTTTTATTGTTGTTATTCAGCATGAATCCTTAAATGTAACAAAAGCTCAAGGTAAAAAGCTCAGGCTGTGGTTCAGTTAAGACAGTCAAATGCCTTCCTCTTTACTCTAACACAGGCCAGGCAGACCTGTCCAGGATTAGGCATCATCCCTATTATTTAACAAGCGAAGGACTGTCTTTGAATGGTGGAATACTGTGATTTTTGATAGTAGATTTTGGAATAATAAAGGCTTCATTCTGCTTAAAACTATAATCAGTGAACCCAAGAGATAAAATTCTTCATAGTGGTAAAGCCAATATGAGAAGAAGCATTCAGTGGGTTCTTTAGTCCACAAATGGTGAGGAACCCAGCCCTTGCTTTACTGGAACAGGTACACCTCCAGGCTTCAACAAACAGGCAACATGACCTATTTTACACAACTTACCACCTGCAAATTTTGAAGACCCATCTGTGAGTGAAAATGAGTCCCGACATGAAACTTTGTCTGGATTGTACAAAGCCAAAATTAGGAAATTACGCTCAGGATTCAGCTAAGTGTAGAAAATTTTCCATGCAATTCAAAGTTTTAATGAGCTAAGTGACCTTGTTTTCCTTCCCATGGTTTCTTGTTCTTTTCCTTCTCTCTCTCTCTCCTTCTTTCTCTTTTCTTTTCGCTTTTTTAATTTATTTTTTTAAGATTGCACTGTGTCTGCACTGACTTGGTACACTTCTCCATACTGTTTAGACACACACAACCCAAATAAAGCAAGAAACTCTTAAATTCCATAGAGCTGTTTCATTTTCAAGCCAAGAGGCAGCAACATTTAATTACCAGCAGGCTAATCCTGCAATCATCTCTCCCTGGAACCACTCAACACAAGGGAAGGGTGTTAAATTGATTCTAAGTGGCACTGTGTAGTGACTGACAAACATAAAAAACAAACAAACAAGAAAGCAAAGGTGTTCAAACACAGGAGACATTCTGAAATGTGGTAGAAAAGCATGAATTAAGATGAAAATATCCACAGTGGCAGGTAATTTAGATCTAGATTGATTTCCAGGTACACCAAAATGTTTCTCCCAGATCTCAAAGACTGTTTAACCACCTATTAGTCACTTATGGATTTTCTTGAAAGAGGTATCCTTCCATGTCTGGGAGGGTTGTTGCATTAATTCATCAATATGATCCAACCACAATATGATATGGCACTGATGAAGCAGCAGCTTCAGTTTCTTTCTAAAAGCAGGCAAAAGGAGAGAATAAATTTCAGGAGCTATAAATTCAGCACTAAAAAAATTAAAACACCTATTTACATCACGTTGGCTATTGTGAGAAATAATTACAAATAATATTATTTGAGAAAAGGTACTCAGATTATTTGTTTCTTTTATCTTAAGAAAACTATTCACGGATCTAATAATTCATAATTAAATGCAATTCATAGTTAAATGCAGTCACTGCCTTCATGCTGCATGCATTGCCCGTGTTCATTAACTAATGAGATTCCTTTTGTACCATTAAAAAAAAAAGTTGACATTTTGAATACATGAGACTACCTATTCAAATTTGACTGTTATCTAACATAATATTGCCCCATGTAATATGCATTCCATAACTGGGTTTTTATGTTTAAATACAAAAGCTGCTAAAATGCATAGTTCAAAAGACAGAGTAACATCATACCTAAATCAAGAGCATCAAAAAGTTGTGTGGGGCAGAAAGCCACAGAGGTTTATTACATGTGACGGGGTTTGAAGAAAAAAAAAATAGTCAGGACAACTACATTTGCTTTCCTATTTGATGATAGGGAAGAGATATCCCCATGGAAGAGATACAGCACACAAGGGAACAAGGGTGGCAGCTTCCTCAGTGATGATTTTTCATTGCTTTTTTTGTTCTAGTACTGTAATTCAGAAAGAACAATGGAGTACTGTGCTTTCCGTCACCACAAAAAATTTACAATATCAGAGATCCCAGCCCTTCTCATAGTTCAAAACAGTCTGCCTTATCTTTCCTAGAGTATGTCCAATTTAACATTTGGTGAATTGAATGAGCATCCCACTGTGAGCATCTATTTTGAAAGGCACTCAGTTCTACAGAACTATGAGGTCAGACATTCTTCCCCAAAACCCACTCTGAGGAGTCATTCAAAATTGTGCAAAATAACCACCTGCCCTATTTTAGTGGTTACATTTTATGCTCCATGTCGTAAACCTCAGAGATTACTGAGGAGGATGCAGCCTATCTAAAACTAAGAGGACACGGGGAAACTGTGCTGTGACAACATGTACTGTTGCAATGTACGTTGCAGACATGGGAGAAGAGAAAACTAATGGCCTCTGGAACCACTTTCTGTTCAGGAATGCTACAAAACCTGCCACAGATCTTCCTTACAAAAGCTGAAGAAATGCATCTTCATTTTCTTTATGGTGGGCAGTCACTGTACATGACAAAAAGAGCTACATGAAATGGACTGTGGGTACAGCACTTAGTCCAGCTATAGCTTTTTCAGTCGTGATAAAGCTGTTAAACTGAGTCAGAAACAACTCATTCTTCTTCTCCATGCAATTGCTCCAAAGCAGCTCGCTGCAGAGAACCAAGGTACTGGCCTACAATTGGAAGACAGGGGAGAGTATTCCAAGGAAGTTCCAACTATACCTTTATGTTTATGGCCATTTTATCAAGTTTCAACACATTTCTCCTGCTCATTGGGCTATATCCTGAAGGACAGTCTGGCATCCAGTGAGGGACAGGCTCTGAAAGAAATAAAATGGGGTACATGCAGTCTAATAGATAATGTCTATTAAATATTTCAGGCAAGGTTTATCTAAATACCCACCGCTTGCTTAATAACTGAGAGTGATAACAGGGAATGACAGGATAAAAATGCTGCACTTTGCCCTTCACTGTATCTAGACATGTATGAGAGTCACCCAGGACTTTGGACTCCTTCCCACAGCTGAACCAAAAGCTCATTTTTATTAATTTTATTGATTTTATTCGTTTTAAACACAAAAATTGTTCAAGGCAGAGCTGACGTGTAGGGAATGATCCTCTGTTTTTATAACTAGAATCCTGTTGGCCTTTCCATCCCAGTGGATGACTCCCTTCCACATAAACAGCCCACTTGGTGTTAACATTCTTAACAATCTATTTACATTTTTAATTAGTTTATTGTAACAGTTAATAGTTGATTATTAATAGTGGTTAATTATTGTAGTTAACTTTTGTCTTTTTTTTTTTTTTTCAAAAAAAGCTATTGCCGTAAAAATGGTGACAGAACCAGTATCACCAGTATCAGTTAAGTTTCCTGTTCGCTAAAAGAATAATAATGGCTGACACAATCTGCTCGTCCCTCCCAACATCACCACAACCAGCTCAGATAAAGATGTTCCCTTTCATTAGAGCAGCGCTTGTGTGGGCACCATAATGCTTACAGAAATGTTAGTTTAGCAGCAATTTGCCTTCTGAAGCAAGCAAAAGTCGTGTATAAAAACTCCGGACCGTAATGCCTTGGTGGTTTCACTTTTGTTTCATAGTTGCAACATTGTAACTGTGAAGCTTCCAGATGAAAAGGCTCCATCTTGCTGCTATGTAGAAGTCTCTGTAGACAGGCTTTACAAAATAGGTCTCCCAGGAATACATTCTGATTAGGAAGGGAAGAAAAATGAGATATAGAAGGGCCACTCATTTAACCTGATCGGCACAAATACGCCACTCAAGAAGAACCTACTCATTTTAACCAGCAGTTTAAATACCAGTGATTTTAAAAGTACAGCTGTTCAACTCTGGGAAAAAAAAAAAAAATCTTTAAGTTATATAATAACAAAAAGTGACCGAACAAAAACGAAGTGTTTGAAAGTGGACTTTTGAACATGTATAAATGTGATGTATGAAGGGGAATAAGGACAAGTAGGGAACATCCAAATTTTGTGGGTGTTCAGGATGTTTTGGGGGACTTGGAGCTTCCTTGTGGGCTTCAGTCACATGCCACCCCTTCAACAGTACAGGAGGAGGTCACATGCTGAACAGACTTGAACTTGTCTAGGTGAAGTTTGAGATAAATGTTCTTCTGCATGTAAAGACCCACTCCTGTATCAGTCTACATCAGCAGCTGGGGGAGAAAGGAAGGAAAAGGGAACTTTCAGTGGTTTGATTTAATCTAATGCATGTAAAAAATAATAATAATAAAAAACCCCTTTTGTTTTCTAAGGAATACTGTTCTACAACTAGATAGCGATGGATTGTAAAGAGAAAATTTTTATGTATGTATATTGTATTGGCAATTTCTGTTGAAAGAAACAAACAAGCATCCTTTTACTGATTTTAATACAGAATATTATCATATTCTGGCAGAACAAAATACATCATCTGAGAAACTGTCTCACAATGTGTGATGTCTGGTATCTCAGCCAGTATTAGCTTTATGGACTGAGTAATAATATTATGTTAATAACTGCTGATTGCTATTTGTGTACCAGACCGCTCCAATACCATGGTGATGAACATGCTGTTGGTGTCTGGAACAGATGGACAGAACACAAGAGATCATTGCCTTGATTCTAAGACAAATGGGATTACCTGTTTCATTAATAATGCCACATGAAAGCACAGACAAAAACACGATTTTATTTCCATCTCCAGTAACTGCAGGAAGAGAAAGACACACATTGGGTGTACTAACAATTTACTCTAACTTTCAGAGAGAGCAATCCTTTGAATCAGCGGTAAAGCCAGTGCAGCTGCGTTATGCTGTTAAGAGTAGGAACAAAATTCCCCACCTCACTGTCAGCGATGTAACTCCTTTGTGGATTTTTGCAAAGGTGATACTTCAGGCTGGAGATGAGGCAATTGCCCAACACCACTGATTCCCACTCTGCTGATGTAAATACCCCTTGCAAAGAAGTCATTGCAACAGCTTTCTGTCCTTTCTGGAGAACTGAAAGCACAATGAGTGCCACTTCACAACAACTTTTTGATATGACAAAGAAGTATGGAGAAAAGTACACTTCAAATCCACCTTGTTTCTTAAGCCCAACCACCAGGTAGACACTTTATTCTGCCCTCTCTTGTTCTTTCACAGAAATGAGGAAGAAAGACCAACAGACAGAAGAAGATAGAAATATTTTCACTGTAGGTTTTGCAGTTCTGTTTAGAGTTAAGCCCATGATACTGGGAAAAAAATGGTCTCGGGGCAATCTCTTAGGCAGTACAATAGATGATGCAGTATAGTATTGACAAGCTGGTTTTGAGTGACTGAAAAAGCAGTTCAGTGGGGAAGACAGCTCTGATAGGGCTCTGGGCCCATAACAGTAACAAATCCTTTCCTATCTCAGTGAAAATCCAAAAGACGAAACTGGAATCTACTGCTGTCATATAAGAGCTGCCAATTTCCCACTGTTACCAGAAGCCAGTCATGTTTGGAAAGGAAATGACCTATTGCTGCATGGCAAAGCTGGCAGGTGCAGAGACCATGTGAACAAATTTCCCAATTATTGATCTGCCAAGGTCACAAAACAGAAAGCACAAATGGTTTACAGGGCAATCATTAAGTTTCTGCCAGGTCATCCATAGATTCTGACAGCGCTTTATGCAACTTGGCATCCAAAAATAAGGCCACCAGCATAGGTGAGGTGTCACTGCAGTGATACATTCCCCTCTCACAAGACACACAAACAAAACTCTATAAATTACCGTGTCAACAAACACTAGCAGACACTGAAGCACCACAGTCATTCAAACAAACGCAGTGGCACTGCATCGTCTTTTAATTTAATCATCTGTTAATGCAGCCAGGAGCGTTCAGAAGTTCCTGCTTGTCCTGCAGCGCTGCCTGGCCCGCAGACAGCTCCCGATGTCACACTGCAGCAGAGCTGGGTGACAGGCTGCCGAGCGCCACCGCCAACGCGAAAACAGCGAGCAAGAACCGGCTCACCGAGGAGCCGTGTCTCGGGATAGAAGGAGGAATAATCATGCAAAGTGCTGGAAGTCTGAGGAAACGAGATTCAGCAGCCTCTGCGGAACGTGTCAGGCAAGGTCAGCGCTGGACACGGCTGCTCACCAGGGTGTGCTGGCGGTGAAGCAGCAAAGCCTCAGAACTAAAACGGGAAAACTTTCTGCCGTGCTTTCGCTCTTCATTCCCTGTCTACCTGCAAGGAACACCCATCTGTCCAAGGAATCTTGTCACACCGCTACAAACCTGAAGAGATTTTGAGTAGGTCCCCGTTCACATCTGAAACACAAAGCTTGAGAAAATAACAGGAAACAGCAGAGCAAAGACGGTTTCCAAGAAGCACAGAGCCAGATCAGCACTTTGTTCTTAGTGGGTAAATTAAAAAATCTTCTCTGCTGCTCTGTGGAGCAGGGTGGAATACAGCAGAATGACTTACATTGCTGCAGAACTTTGCATTTGCAAATATTGACTGCATTTTCATTTGTTCCCAGTCACAAAAACAGGTTGGAGAGGGCTGTTAGTATGGTATTAATTTGAAAGCTAAGCAATGATAGCTGCACATACAAGACAGCATCCCATCCTCCTTCTGAGGGATGAGTTCCTCCCTCCATCCTGAGATGGGTATCAGAGATGGAGGGAATGAATTTTCTTCTGAATTGCCTGTTTCTCCTTATTGACTACTGACCATTTGCTGAGAGAAGCTGACTGGAATTTTAGGGTGTGATTCATTTTACTGGGTAAATTACTTCTCTTCAATAAGAAAGTGAAGTTGTGTAACAAGAAAAGCAAAGCTGTGTACAATACCATCATGGCACTCCATCTTTACTGTCTCAATAATTCAGTCTATTCATTTTCATTAGGAAAACCCCAGACTTTCCATGCTTTGGCACTACATTTTTAGCCCGGGTTCTAGAAGTTAAAAGACATGCTTTTTTTTAACTTTACTATCCCCACATTTAGCAGAGGTACTGATAAATGAATACCAGAAATTGGTCTGGAATGAAGAGGCCATAATTCAGGGCATGAGATCAGAGAGTAAAAATCCCTATATACAGGGTTTTGCCATCTTCGGGGGGGGGGGGGGAAAATGTAAGTAGGAGGAAAGGAAAAAGAAATGAAACAAAATGAAAGACTGTCCTGATCACGAGCTGCACCTTTCAGGTTTTCTTAGATATTTGCCAATGAAATCGGTGAAATATTCTTGAGCAACAGCTATTTTTAAGCTGATAATATTAAAAATACTACCCAAGGAACACTGAAAGGGGTACTGGAAAACGTGACCCAAGATGCTGTGACTTACACTGAGTACGTTAAGAGGAAGATCATGGCTGCTATGGGTGTGATCTGAGTTCTGGGGCACCACAGTCACACTCTACACAGCCTTTGTGGTTAAATCTTGTTTTCCATGATACAGACACTTCCAGTACACATTGTCAAAGGAAGACTATTCAGGTTAGAATGAACATGTAGTTATACTTCTCATAAGCAGTCTCCCAGTCTCCAGCTTCCTTAAACATTTGGCCCTTCTGCAGCCAGGAACACATACCCATGTCTGCCGCCAAGGTCGCATAGACAGACCTCTTCCTCTCCCAGGATCAAAAGAACCATTTTATCTGCATGCTGGGCTAAGCACAAAGATCACCCCAAACCGCTCATTTAGATTCACTCAGTAGTTAATACATAAATTGTTGATATTAACAGAAAGAAGGCACTTAACCTTCATGATATCGAAAAGAAGCCCTGTATTGGAAGACAGCTCTTGTTTTCCATCCATACCCAGCAACTCCTAGATGACACACAAGGCTCAGTTCTAACCTGCTGGCAAATACAATGTTCAGGGCAGGAAAACGCTCTGAGTAGCCTGAACCCCCACCACAGCTTTTCTTGGTCCTGCAGTTGATGATCCATATGTTGGCTAAGCTTGTGCAAGCACAGATCTGGACAGTCAAGCTACCTGTGCTAGTTTACACTAACACCACTGCTCAGGGCAGGAGTCATTCAAACACCCAGGTCCCACCACCTGGGTCAGAGTGTTGTGAAAGTCATTTGGCAGGTCTGACACCACCCTGAATTCCTTACAGAGGGGAATCCTAACCTCACTAACTCGGGATTGTTCAGTATTATAAACTGAGCCTGCTGAAAGAAGGGCTCATGCCCGGCAAGCTGATTGCCTGTTAAAACTGAAAAAATAAGGCCTGGAAGGCAGGAATTAAATAAGGAAGTCTGCTGTCTCATAGAGTGATATAGGAAATAAAATAAAAATGGGAATAGGAGTTAACTTCCTCAGATTTAAAAAGAACTTATCCCTGGACAAGAGCTGTGCTGCTGGACAACACTTCCTGGGATCTAGCCTACATATAGTTCTTGTAGAAGCTTTATTACGTTCTAGAAGCACAAGTTACAGTTTGTTTAACTGAAATATTATTCTGTTACAAGCCCTACTGAATGGTGCATTCTTTCATTGAGGCAAAGAAGTCTTTTTATCGCACCTATCTATACAGATTCTTCCACCCTAGTTATCTCAACAGTTATTTTGTATTTGGTGGAAAAACGTTTGCACTTGCATAAGCACCTAGATAAAGCACTTTGTTTTGTGCAGTCAGGATGTAAATTTTTTTACATGCAATGACATAATCTACATGAAACCAACCTTTCTTAATAAGTCTGACACAAGGTACACACTGTGTATAGTCTTTCTATAGAATACAGTTTTAGCTGGTGCTAATAAACGCAAGGTAGTTTATTTAAACCTCTGCCTGGAGCTAAATGAAGTTTTCGGAGACAGAAGGGACAAGTGCACAGCTGTTTATTCTGAACAGTACTTCTGATAGTTTGCTCTTTCATTTTCCATTTAAGTGTTTTTTTGTTTTTTTTCCTAGGCCACTACCAGATATTTCAGCTACAGGTTCTCAAATAGTCAAAGGAAGATTATTTTTCAAGTCAACCAAAGCTTTAGCAAAACAATAGAGTTCTGACCTACTGAGGTGAAGATCAAAGATGAAGATGTTGATATCAGCTACCGAAAATTACTCTAGTTCACAAAATGTACCTATTAAACTTGACCTACATGTTCAGGTAGGTTGCTTTGTGCATCTGTTACTGGATTTTGTTTTCTCATTCATCCCCACTGCAGCTCCCATCTAGAAAAATGTACATAATTTTGGAATGACTAAGCTATCAGTAACACTGGAGTAAGAAACAGTTAAAAAAAAGTCATCCACATACAGATTTATACCAAGATTTGAGAGTCTAACTCTGCATATTTTCGCCTAATGAATAACCATATAAATAAATAAATAAATGCCAACAAACCCACCACAGGAGTACAATGTTGTAAATCTATAGCTCAGCTCTCCACAGAACAGGTCTGCAACATAAAAACAGGTTTTAGTGCTGCTCCCATTTACCCTTTCTGTGCCCGTCTGAGATGATCTTGCCAGTGCTGTAAATCACCAAATCTGAAGGAAGTGCTTTCTCCAACTGTTCTGATTTCCTAAGGAAAAAAGGCCTTTGTCATCATATTTAGAGTATGAGTGCCTATTCTGCTGTCTTCACTTCCTCTTCCAGTAACTTTTGAATCCACTGTCTGATTTTTAACTGAATTTGGAAGTGAATCACAGGTTTCAAGACACAAAATTGTCCCAAATTTAGTGGAAGCAGTCAGCCAGCTGGGAAGAAGAGGAGATCCAGATGGTGCCTCCAGCCATGAAAAAGGATATAGCAAAAGCCCCATTCTTACCAGGCATCTGACTATCCATACAGGACAAGGACCATACAGGCCAGGGAAAAAACTTGCAAGAGGCACAAATCCATTGGAAACCAGGCTTCACTGATTCCATTGCTCGTGGACTTCTTGCTCATTTCTCTTAGGCTTTCCTACCACACACAGGGCTAGGGTTCCCTAAATATGCCATTCACAGTCTAAGCTGTATTTCCAGTACATTTTCTTTTTAAAGACTCCAGTGTATACTTAATGAGGACTTTTTTCCACACTCACAATAGATCTCCTGAGTGCCCCAAACCACTACGCAGTTCTTCAAATACCGTTTCCATCTCTCCACAATTTTTCTCAGCATAAGAAACCATTTTCACTTGTGGCCTTATTTAAAATGGGATTCTGCTCACTGGCATTAGTCTGTAAAAGCACATGAGTCAGTCTTTTTCTTTCTGCTTGTTGAGCTTAGATATTCAAGCCCCCAGCTGGTATTCATTTACCTTTTTTGTAGGCAGAAGTCTTGCCCATGATGCCATATGCTTGTCAATTGCCAGAAGGCCTTCAGGCTACGTGGAAGTGATTTATTCTCTGTTTAGCACTGCCAGTGGACAGGATTAACTGCTGCAAAAGTTCCTCACCACTCTTCAGATGTGCTAAACAGAAGAGTTTATGGGAGTACTGCTAGCTCAGGTGAGGCAAAGTCAGCTGCCATATCTCAGATCAGGATTTCGAACTGCTTAAGGCAATACACCTAATTGTGGGTGATATGAATTAGGGAGCACTTATAAAAGCTTCTCGGTGACAGGTCAGTTTGTAAGAGCGAGAAGGACCCATGTGGCTGTGGAAGGAATATCTCCTTCCTCTGCACAACTGGATCTGAAACAAAACATCTGTCCATGCCCTGAACTAGACAGGGCTGCAGCTACTGTTGTCCTAAGAAAACCAACAATCACAAACAGAGTCTTTAAGACTCCAAAAATGTATTTTTAGGAAATGGAAACCCATATTTTCCCAGCAATTGTAAGGCCCAAGTTTATTGCATGTCTTTGTAGAGCAAAATACTTTTTGGCACATTCTCCAATCCCATGAATGCTGAGAAGGAGTGAAAATTGGACAACTGTTGAGATTCAGCCTTCAGTCTAAAAGTACTGAACATTATTGATCATCTGTATGAAGCAAGTTCTGCACATTCTTCCACAGTTTCAGTGGCCTTACTTAAAAACTACACACACATGCAAAAAGTGAATAGCTCATCTGGACTCTGAATAAATTTAAAATGTTTTGATATTTGAAACTTAGCTTGTATCTTCTAAATTAGCAAAGGCCTTGATAGTAGAAGGTAGTAGTAGGCTTTTTTTCCTCCCTCCAGCCATCTATTTTTGTAAAATTGCTAGGAAGCTGGAGGACTGGAGTCCTCTGTCTCTCTTCCACATGAAGTGAAATGGCCAGTGGGGTTCCATGTTATTAGTGCTGAATGTTGGAAAAGGCTGAGTATGATCACACAAGCCTTGTTTCTTTAGGGGGTTGGGCTCCAAGAATAATCCCCTAGACACTTTTTGCACTAAAAAGACATCTATGAACTCCCTGATCTCCACAGAACAAAGGAAGTGAAGAAACAAAGCAAGTAGGCAATAATGTTGACTGAGGAATAAATTTCTCTTTGGTAGTCAGAAGAGAAGGATGAAGAAATTTAATCACCACACCCTGCTGGTTATTAAAGGATTGTGTGGAAGCCACGGCTGGGCGAATGTTTATGCAAACTTAGGGAAATGTTTACTTAATAACAAGATTAAACAGAAGGTTCCCTGACAATGTCTGCTGTGTCTGACAGGATGGGACTGTTACAGAACACTTGACCTTGCATTCAGATCCATCCAGGTAGACTGTTGTGTCTGTGTGGAACAGAGAGGGTTGTGCACGCACAGGTTAACTGGAGCATTCAAACCACAGGGGGAAAAAAAAAAAAAAAAGAAGAAAATTCTACTTTTTGCCTACAGACTGAGACAAAAAACAAGCTCAGAAAATTAGTTCTGTTATGGTCTGAGACTTTGTGTGCATGTATCCTTTCCAGGCAGAGCAGAGTTGCAACTTGTTCTATTTGAAGGATTTGTTGCTTAGCAAACTTTTAAAGGAAGACTTTTCTGTGCATCTGAATGAAAAACAAAAAAAGGTAAATTGAGATTTGGCCCAAAATACATATTTTTTTAAATGTGGAGCTATAGGGAAAACCAATCAATAGATATACAAAATTTACAATAACATTTACAAGTAAAATTCCTACTATGAATACCCAGCAGAAATGAACAACGCTGCAGAACTCTCTTGGTTACATTTTTTATCACTGAATGGTTCACATTCTTCAAAAAGATTAGAAGTGGGAGGTTGCATGGAGCTACTCTGATTCATTTAATCTTTTTTTGTCTTCTTCCAGCTAAGCATTTTCACAGGGGAAAAACAATGATGTCATCAAGTTCCCCTCTCTGCTGAAACTGTGAAGTTGCAAAGTTTTGTGCTGATTTTGTTGATTAGAAAATTGCAGTCGGTGATATTATTAATAAAAGTAGGTTATCTTACCATTACTTTGTGGTAGTTCATGAGGGAGATGAAAGTACCTCATGACTTGCTTGTAGACCACAGTTAGGGGATGAAAGACCACCCAACCTTCCAGGATACCAAAAAGGAGGCCGGAATGAGGCACACCCCTTACTTGAACAAAACAATTCCATATTTCATTAGGAGTTATACTTGTTTGCAACATGACTTTCCTAGTTAGAAGAAACAAACCCAGCTAAGAATGAGACAGATTAAATTCTGGCTCTGCAATTTGCAGCAGCCTGTCCTACAAATATTGATCCAAACATTAAAAAAAAAATCTAAGAAATCTAAGAAAACTCACACAATTCCACATTAAAATTATTAAACAACTTAACTGCATGTTTAATTGTCAGGCACAAAGGACGAATCTAGTTGTTGCCATCTTCGATATGCTTGTTGTTGTGATGTTTAAGAAAAAGGGCTGAGATCTGAGTTATCTGTGCCCAGCTCTGACTCCATTTGGAGCTGAGCTTAACCAAGCAGAGACAGCAGCGAGTTGCTACTCAAGACTGCCACCTCCTGTCTTAAATCCCCACTCACTCACGGGCTGATTAGTAACCTGATCACGGTGTTTCTCCCAACACCGGCTTTGCTCGTAAAGCTAATTCTACACAGAAAGGATGTTTTCTGAAAAATAATCAGAAAAAAATATTTACATAAATTACAGAAAGTCGAGCAACGATAAAATATGTTGTATCCATCTTACGAGCAGCTATTGATTTCCATGGATATCCAAAGCTATTAGACCTAATGAAAATAATAATAATAAAAAGATTATTTCCTTCTCAAGCAGCACTGTGCTGTGTCTCACTGTTCTGTGTCTCAGCAGACAGGCCTATCCATCTTGTTATGCACATTAATCAATTGCCAGACAAAAATACATTACTGGCATCTGAAATGTGCTACTGCATTTATAAACTGTTGATTAAAGGGAGAAAGATTAAAGGGAGAAAGGGTGCATTTTTTTCCCCCAACGATTAATATTAACTTAAAGTAAAAGTGGCATCAAAACTGCCAAAATTGAGAAATTAGAGCCAGTCTTATGCTTTGCATACTTCAGATGTCTGACAGTTCTTTGCTTTTAATAAATTAGGCAACAACCTCACAGTCTTTTATTCACATCTGAGACTTTGTCAGCCTGGCTACTGGAATCCAAGTAAATGCACATTCCTCTATTACTATCGAGTCTGAGATATCAATATCTCCCTTGTCAGGAAGCATAAAAATTCTCACACAAAAGTTTTGACTACATCCAATGTTCACCTGCAATTTACAAAAAAAAAACAAAACCAAAAACACCTGTATTTCCTTCACTTTACTTCTTGTTTGCCTTATTCAATTTGAAATTCAGGGCAAATAATCTCTGCAAAATTGCTAATTGAAAGTTTGTGATATTTTTCAGTGTAACAAGGGAAGAGAGGTTTTCCTTGCTTTAAGGTAGTGCTGCAGCCACCTGTTTATTTCCTCATTTTCATTCTCAATTTTAGTAAGTTTTTGGACTTTGTTAAAAACAGAAGGCTTTAAAAACACAGAGTCTTTGGAAAAAAAAAAAGCGAAAGGTGCAATTCAAACTCCCAGCAATATCAGATATTGATAATTTGTATACCTTCTGGAAAAGCTACTTAATGAAGGACTTAATTCAGAATTGTCTCTTATTTCATCAAACCTCCCCGGTCTTCAAAATATTATACCGAGCCCTCCAAGCACTGCAGGAGCCTGAGCAGGAGAGCTCAGGGAGAAGAGCATCAAACCCCCTGCAGAACAGCAGCACAGTGGCTTTCCTGCATCCCACAGACCAGGAAACCAACAAACAGATGTTTTCATCTCCTGCAGTATTTTTCAGCAACCACCTATACAGTCATGTAAAATATTTGGTAAAAATTGAATCTGAAAGTGCAGAAAACAGTTAAAGAATGGTAAAAAAAAAAAAAAATCCATTAAGCAATTTGTTAAAAGCAACACTCACTTGGATGGGGTTCAACCTCACTGCAGGAAAGAATTAATTTAATTGAAAAGCCCTTCTTTGAAAATGTTGAGGTGCAAATTGACTTCAGCTACCAGAATTCAGCCAATTACACCAAACCACTATTTTGTATGTGCTGTGGATGAGTTTTGAAAACTGCATTTATTTTTTTAACAAGTCCATATTCAAGCTTACAGTATTAAAAAATCAGAGTTGTGTTTAATGCACAGGACTGGACATCAGAAGATTTAGATTCCAGTTTTGGCCCTGTCTCAGACTTCCCCTATGAGATCATCACTTACAATTTATCTTTTCAGAATTGGCATCTAATTTTGGATAACTCAGCTTTGCCTGCCAGACTTCAATAATCTGGAACCCAATTTTTCAGAAAATGGCTTCATTCACTTCAGCTGGTATAAAAAGAGCTCAAAAATCTCTGGAAATCAGGTTCCTGAAACTCTGAAATTCCATTGGTTGCCATTTATATCTCTGCAAAGTGTCCTCAAAATGTTACCAGTGACGTAAGTGGAGAATTCAGATTTATTAATACTTCGCATCCCCTGCACATGCCTAAACAACTGCAAAATATTCAGGGCAGTGGAGAGCAGGGTCCAGACAGAGCATCCAGAAGCTTGCCATGAGCCCAGTGTCCAACACACCCCATCTGCACATTTCAGTGCTTCCACTGAGGTTGTCAGGAATTCAACTGTTTCAAGTAAGAAGCCACAGCTGTAAAGGCAGATTTTTCTTTGCCACAAAACTATTTGTGGCTCCAAACTTTCAGTGAAATCCATGCAAGTAAATGGCCTGCAGGGATCTGGGCCTTTGTGATAAAGCATCATCACAGCTGCAGTGGTCAAAAATTCATGGTGATTTGCAGTTTGCAGAACTCTAGAAGATAACTTTGTTTGAAGTTGTGTTTTAAAAGTTTCGGATGGCAGATGGGACACATGCTAGGAACACTGCATGGAATGGAACTCCTGTTGAATTTAAGGCACAAAGTGACCTTTACAATGTGTTCTTATGCTTATCTGGAAATGAGTCAACAAAAATAAAAGTTCCTACTGTCCAACCCTGTGCCTCTAAGAAGGAAAAACATGTTAGTGAAAAATACCCAACAATAGAAACCTGTCCTCATAATACTTTAATTAAACAGCCAAGTATCTCACTCAAGAATACTCGTGGAAGCTACACAGGATCATACCATCTGTGTGAAGATGTTTTGCAATTATGCCAGTACTTCCAGCTCAGATGACTCAGAATGGGTGGTGTTTATAGGGAGGAGAATCCAGACCTTTTTGTCCTTCACAGAAATCCAGGCCTGCTGAGCACTCTTGTTAGATGAAGTTTGACAACCGAGTTGTCTTTTCCTACCAGGGAAATTAATCCTGCATAGGCTCCCATGACCACACTGCCTCTGGCACCTGAGCAAGGCTGGTTTTGATAACCAGGGAAGTTAGACAACCAGGATTTGGTGAAGGTCAGAGTCCCTTCATGCTAACGAGGTAGTCAGACAGTGTTGGGAGTGTATCTGTTGAGGGCTTATTTGCCCTTTAAACCGTGATTTATTCAGAAGTACTCAGACTTCCTAAATGTTTACCCACACTTTCATAAATCCAGAAAATGATACCCAGCGCTTAGTCAGGGGACAATTTCTATGAATATTTCTAGTCTGCTATTTTTGGTAAAGCAATGACATAATTCTGAGACAAAGGTAAAATGCCTCAATAAGAAGCAAAACAGATTATGGGAGAGAAAAAATTAATGCTCATTCTTAGATAGATGTCTTCCTCCTGCCCTGCCAATATACCATGGTAACCAGCCTCATCAGCACAGGAACTGGCCTTAGTTTCTCCAGCCAGCATAGAGTTTGTAGGTGCAAATCCCATACCCCTACACTGAGGGGGAGGGCTCTGTGGGAAATGGAAGTGGGACTGAGGAACACACAGTTTGCTTTGCTGTGTGTGAGATATCATCAGTTCCTTCCAGACCCTCCTTTCTCTGCCACACTGAGCAGAGCTGTGGGACAGCTGTCCCAATAAGTCATTTTCCCTTTCTGTTCTGAGTATTTCCTGCCTCTGTATGGGTTCCCTATGCCCGCGCATTAGGATAAGCACAGAGCACTTCATTGGCAAGTTCATAGAAGTCTATTAAACTCAGTTTAAGGTAGGGGTAGTGCCTTATCTGATAAGCTTCAGCACTCTGCTTAGTCATCATACTTTTATTACCTTCTATCACAAAGTCTTGCTCACTCACAAAAGTCACAGCAAGTTGCCACACCCTCTCCTGCCAGGAAACTGTGGGTAGTTTTCTCCACAGCTTTTACAAGGAGCAGCAGCAAGTAGACACTAGCTTTTTGGAAGACAAATCTATTTACACAATATTATGCACAGGCTACTTTTCATCTTCCTGCAAAACCCCCAAGTTATGAAGTATATAAACAAAATTGCTCTGAAGATAGGAAATTTTTTTTTCTCTTCTTTGCTTATTTCTTTACAGCCTTCTAAGAAAGCTGGACTAACTGGAACATACACAGAATGGAATATGTGCAATATATACAGAAAAAAGATAATTCATATGTATATGGTACCCATCAATTCACTGATTGCTAAGCTTTTCCACCTCTTTGCATCATATGACTGACCTACGAAAGAAATACCAATTCCTGTGGATTTTGAGTGTAGTTAAACTAAATCTCATTCTGTGCTACCCTGCTCACAGCAAATGAAGTTGACAAGTACAGATCATGACAAAACTTCCTTTCCTGGTTCTGAAAAGGTTGTTACTGTGCTCTGCAACTTTCTTCCTACAGACACTGCTTTATTTTTTCTTTAGAACAAGAAGTAATATCTCAGTTCAACTTAATTAGTAAACTAAGTTTTAAAACAGATGTCTGTTCAAATCACACTCTATTTCCTCTCCTGCATTGTACATGACCTTTAGTAAAAAACAAAAATCTTTTAAGGCTGTCCAACAGCTAATAGAACAGTTGGCAGCAAGAGAAGTGATGAATTTACTGACTATACCATGTCGTATGTAAATTCTGGTACTTCTGGTGCAGAACTTGCATCCCTTTGATATGTAATCTTATAGGCTGTGCTACGAACAGCAAATTAACCATATTTATACTTGACAGACCTCAACATCAGTATTTCTTGAGTGACTTTAATTGCACTGCTATTTCTGTTGGCAGTTCTCAAAATAACCTTTTGTCATACAGCGTTTTCTTTAACTAATTGTGTAAATCCCTGTTAGGAAAATGCTCATGTGATAAAAGCTACAAAACGTTATTAAAAAGTGACATGTTATAAAAATTAAAATCTTAAACATATATAAGGATCTAGTGAATATCTAACCTTAGTGAAGGCAGTTTGCTCTTTTTTACTTCAGGTCTGCCAAATGGAAATGTAGTTTGCCTCAGAGCAGAGTAAATTTTGCCATCACTGCACATAAGGAGGCATAGCTGAATCATTCTGTCTGACAAACCGACAGATGATTTCAACCCAAAATGAAGCATTTCACATTCAGAGACTGCAGATGCTTAATTCATGAGCATTGGTATGATATGTTATGGTACCACATTGGAACTAAGCTCATTGGAACTAAGATATAGGTGGGCTAAGTGCTGTGTCCAGAATTACCCAGAAAGCCCAACAGCAGAGCAGCAAACAGGGTGTAGTTTCCCTGAGTGAGCCCTCTGTGCTGGGTTCAACAAGCCAAGTGATTTCAGATATACAGATTGACTGATTTTTCTGGACAAAGAGCAGGCTTTTAAGGCAATTGCTTTACACATCTGGCTTCAACCAGCAACGTAAACCCTTTGGTTGTACAAATATCAAAACATCATTCCCTGAAAAGTAGATTAAAATACAAATCACATCTATATTAGAAAGCAATCCATACTCAGGTAAAGCTGCTACAGAGCAAACAGGATGTCCTTCTATCACATCTGCAGGCCACTGGATTAGTCCGTGTTTGTTTCCATAGCCTCTTTGTCCTACTAGGTAGTGCCCTGTTGTAGCCTTATTCTCAATATCTGGATGTGATTGAAGCAAAAAAAAGTCAAATATTATGCTATAGTCTGGTATTTTAAAAATTTCTGATTTTTCCCATTGTTCTGTAAAATTAAAGGTAGAAAAACCCCCATTATAACCATATGCATATATAATAATATACGTCTACACATATGTAACTCTCATAACTATGCAAAAAACCCTTGTGCTTACATTGTTTCAGTAATAGGCTGCTGTTGGTAGTGGGCTGACACAGCTCATGGCAAGGAAGAAAGTTAGTTAGTGCCATGGTCTAGTTGACAAGGTGGTGCTTGGTCACAGGTTGGACTCAGTGATCTCGGAGGTCTTTTCCAACCTAACTGATTGTGTAGTTCTGTGTGGAAAAGGGTGGTGGTGGTGGTGATTTGTTTCTGACTTCTTGTGGAAGTCAGTGGAATTTTGGGCAACAGATGAAACAAATACCGGGCTGCCAGAGAGGAGCCGGGAGATCACACTTAACCTCTCCTTCATTCCGGGCCCATCCCACAAATACAAACTGTTCGCCAGACCTGGGCAAAACCTGGGAAGAGTAAAAGCTCTTCCAGGATGTCGATCCTTGAAAGCAACACAATATTCATTAGAAATAGTTCTTTTAGCAGCTGCTGCCCCATTTCCCTCAGAGCGGGCAGGCAGGCCCCTGCGGGGAGGGGATGGTGTGACGGGTGAGACCGGGCAGCCCCTCAGGGCGCGCCTGTCCCTGTGTGGGCATCGGTAGGAGACGAAAACAAACAGCCCATCTGGTGACTTGGGGTGACTTGGTGGGACTGAGCGCACTGAATCACAGAATCAGCTAGGTTGGAAAAGACCTCCGAGGTCATCGAGTCCGGCCTTTAACCCAACAGCACCTTGTCTATTTACTAGACCATGGCACTGAGTGCCACGTCCAGTCTCTTCTCAAACACCTCCGGGGACATTGAATCCACCACCTCCTTGGGCAGCGCATTCCAATGTCTGACCACTCTGTCTGCAAAGAATTTCTTCCTAATGTCTAACCTAAATCTCTTCTGGTGTAGCTTAAGACTGTGCCCTCTCGTCCTGTTGCTGGTTGCCTGGGAGAAGACTGACTCCCACCTGGCCACAACCTCCTGTCAGGGAGTTGTAGAGAGTGATAAGGTGTCCCCTGAGCCTCCTCTTTTTCAGGCTGAACAACCCCAGCTCCCCCAGCCGCTCCTCACAGGACTCGTGTCCCTTCACCAGCCCCGTTGCCCTTCCTTGGACACGCTCCAGCACCTCCATGTCCTTCCTAAGCCGAACGGCCCAGAACTGGACACAGCACTCGAGGTGCGGCCTAACCAGCGGGGGAGCACAGGGGCAAAGAACCCCTCCGCCGGTCCCGCTGCTCGGCCCTGTTCCCGACGCGGAGCGAGTGACTCGGTGTGACCCGGGGGGGGAGCCGTGTCTGTGGGGCCGTGTCTGTGGAGCCGTGTCGGGGGGGCCGTGTCTGTGGGGCCGTGTCTGTGGAGCCGTGTCTGTGGGGCCCGTGTCTGTGGGGCCCGTGTCTGTGGGGCCGTGTCTGTGGGGCCGTGTCTGGGGGCCCGTGGCTGTGGGGCCGTGTCTGTGGGGCCGTGTCTGGGGGCCCGTGTCTGTGGGGCCGTGGCTGTGGGGCCGTGGCTGGGGGCCCGTGGCTGTGGGGCCGTGTCTGTGGGGCCGTGTCTGTGGCGCGGCGGGCCCGTCGCCATGGCAACGGCCCGGCCCGGCCAGGCGGCGGGGCGGGGCGGGGCGGGAGGCGCGCGCTGACGGCTTCCGGCGTGCGCGCGCGCGTCGTGCGGCGCGCGCGGGGGGCCCGGCGGAGGTCGGGGCGGTGCCGCTGCCGCTGTCGCTGTCGCTGTCGCGGGCCGTGTCGCGATCCGTGCCGGTGCGGAGCCCCCGCGGGCGGCGTCGCGGCGATGGACACGCTGGGCAGGAAGGTGGTGGTGTGCGACAACGGCACCGGGGTGAGTCTCTCTCTCTGTCTGTGTCTCCCTCCCTCCCCCGCTCGCTCGCTGTCCCCGGCGGCGCCCGGACCCGCCCTGCGGCCGGGGCGGAGGGGGAAGGGGAGCGAGCCGGGAGACTCCCCCGCTGCTCCCGGAGCCGGCCCCGCCCCGCCCGGCCGTGTTGGAGCCGCCAGCGGGCCCGGCCGCCATCCCGGGCCCGGGAATGAATGGGCGGGGGGAGCGCCGGGCCCTGCCCCGCCGATCCCGGGATCCCGGCCCCGCGGGGGCCGCCGGGCGGGATGCGCGGCCGGGGCTGCGCTGCCCGCCCCGGGACCCGCGGCCTCCCGCCGTGTTACCGGCGGTGGCTGGCTTCTCTCTGCGTGACCTGAGCCAGGCTCTGTAGCGACGCCGGTTTAACCAAAAATGCCGATTTTTTTTTTTTCAGGATTTCTGAATGAGCACGTTACGCGTCGGGCAGCCAGGTTGTGCCCTCGGTGCGCAGGATTATTAGTTCGGGGAAATGGTTTCGTGGGGCTGTTGGTTTTTTGTTTGTTTGTTGGGTTTTTTCTATTTTTTTTTTTTTTTAGCATCCTTTCATTAATACCTTTCTGATCCGCAAGGTACCCTCAAAATTTGGCATTTTTAAAAATGCCTTCCTGATCCACAACGTACCCTCAAAATAGGCGTTTTTTAAAAATTTCCCCGTCCTTTTCACCTTTTCCTGCCTCCTCGAGCCCGCAGGCAACCACTGAAGAGCCATCCTTTTGTCAGGCTGCGAGGCACCTCGACAGGAAGTGAAAAAGATACCATTTTAGAAGAAAAAAAAAAAAAAAGAGAAATAAGATGCTATTTCCCCTTGGTAAATTTTTTTTTTTAAGCAATCTAGGGCTTCCCCTTGTAAAGCAATATCATTTTTATTATGGGGAGTTAACATAACTGGTGGTACATTAAGATCTTTTGAATGGCGTAAAAGGAGGAAGTTTTATTTTATATAGATGCTTGGAATAAAAGAGAAATTTTTTTTCTTTTATAAGCCTAGGAAGAGAACAGCTGAGACAAAGGATGCTGCTGTTAGACATTCAGCATCCTGAATTAGAGGGTTTTCCAGTTAGCATCTGAAATTATTAGAATGGTTCAGAAAGAGGAACATTATATTTGACAGGTCTGGGGTTTGACAGTTTTGATGTTTTTTTCGTTTTTCCGCCTATAGCAAAAATTATCATTATTAAGGACATTTGGCACTTTTTACACTATCATTTAGGAAAAAGAAAGGTAAAAATATAACATTTAGCACTTTTTTCTTACAAAGGGATATGGAAGCTGCTTTGCTTTTTTTTTTTTTTGTTTGTTGTTTGTGTTTTTTTTTTTTTAATAATATTATCCTTATTATTTCATATCCCTATTGTCAGACCCAAAACAGAAAAAAAAAAAAAAAAAGGAGCTTCATCCTTCGCTATGGTCCTTTATATGGCAGTAACCGCTGAGTTGTGAAATGTTTGGTGTATTGGCAGTGACAGCAGTGTTGTGCCTTGGCTGGTCTCAGGTGTGGGACATGGATAGAAGCTTTTGTCCTTATTGAATTTCCCAAGCTGGGTGTGCAACACAGATTTCTTTACAACATAACATACCTCTTTGCGTGTTTTTAATTGCAGGGAC
>JAYRBT010000114.1:15640698-15654114 GCA_036023395.1 Myiotriccus ornatus
TACCAGCAGGATATAAAAAAACTCCCAGCTGTGGAAGGTGCCTTTATGGTGTGAGGGGAAAGGCCTGTGTCACTCGTGTTTGGCCTCTGAGCAGAACAACTTGTGTCTGGAAGTACCCTGGCCACAGAGCTCTTTGGGTGGGAGGGCAGAGTGTCAAGAAACAATGGTTAAATCAGTAAAACTCAAAATATTTAGATTGAGTTGGGGTAATTGAACTAATATTGAGGTAACGAAGCTGGGAAAAAATTCCATTCAGTGAATCTTTGAGGCTCAGCTGCATTTGAAGATTATCAAGTAGCTCTATATTGTCAGCCAGTATTTTGATGATAATATTTTTCCTGTATGACTAGAGGTGTTTTGTGTCAGAGTGATTTCTGATATGTCATACTTTAAACCGTGATTGAAATTAAATCTCCTGCCAGGCGTCAGAAATATTAGATAAAAAGATGGAGAATATCCTTGGAAAAATCAGATGTGGGTTTTGACTTTAGGCTTGTCTTTGAAATCTACTCATCTTGGTAGGCTGCACAAGGACTTTTAATGTGTCAGGCTGCAGCCAGTATTTGAGGAAGAGGTGACTAGAAGGAAGTTCTTGCAACATGTGTAGGAGGGAGGGAGGCTATGGCACCTCAAAGGTCTAAACCATTAAAGGTGGATGTTCTTATTGTTACAGGACAAATGGTAAGTTACTTAGTGGCCTGTAAAATTGCTGTAGCTCTATTTAGGGTTTTTGTTAGGGAGTTGCATCAATCAAGCACTGAGATCTGATAAGAATATTAGCATTCGTTTTAAAACTTGCCACGTGACCTGTTCGTGAGCTTCCTCATTCTTTTAGTTTGAAAGAATACTTATACATGCGAGTTCTTGGTGTTTGATGACTCAGTAGGAAGTGAAAGAGTCAGTATAAACCACAGTGAAATGGAGAAGAAACTATATATGGTAAAAGCTCTTACATACATGGCCTTGCACACGGGCAGGCTAGGTAGCTGTTCTTAAAACGTTCCGAGTGTGTGCAAAAAAAAATGGGGATGAAGTCCCTACAGAAATGGGTAAACTCATCGAGTGCTCGTGTTATTGTTCGAAACATGAGCGTTGTGCTGATAATTGTTGTGAGAGGTGGGCACAGTAAGACATGGAAGAGAAACAAGTACACTGTACTTAAACTGGAGAGTTTCAAATTGAGAGCAGCAGGAACAGTGAGCGTTTCATGCTGGGCACTAGAAAAGAGAAGCTGATTCTGTTCCAGATTACTGCAGTTCATAACGTTCACTTGAAGATTTTGGAGGATTTCCAGTAATGGACAGGAGGAGGGAGAAGTATCTTATGTTTCTTGTACCTCTTCAAAATATCAAAAACCGTCCAGCATCTATTATTATACAGAGCTGTGTTTTTTACGTGCATTTACCTATTCTTTTTTAATGAGTCTGACTCTTCAGCCAGTGTTGGGTCCTCACAAACCTACTGAAGCACCTGAATATTCAGGATTATGTCAAGGAGAATACTACAGCAGGGATGCTCCCACTGATGGGGAAGCTGATGTACAAGGCTCACTTGCTCTCATGTTCACCGAATTTTTATGTAGACTGGAGAGGGCAATTTCAAATTTGAAGAGGAGTTAAAATTCTGTCTGTGTACGGCTAAATCTACAGAACGTTGTAAAATGTAATTTTTAAGGCTCTCTGTTCTGGTCTGAGAGAGGTGGGGACAGACTGGGAGTGTCCAAGCTTAATCTCACTCACTGCAGTTCCCATAGATTAAACCTGGTTTTGATTGTGTTTTAGGCTGGTTGGAGAAATGGCGATCTGTTTTTAAAATCTAGGATTTGTTCACTGCCAGCATAGTTAATTTCCCAGGAAGGTATGTCAAGGTTTTAATGCAGAAGAGGTCTGGAAGTTACTATTGAGATCTAATAGTAAGAATAGTGTTTTTGTAGGTCAGCTGTTTCTAGGTCAACGTAGTTGTATTTGATTTTGAGAGGTATTTTTAAGGTTGGCCAAGGAGCACTTGCTGATTTTTGTGCAGTAGCCGTTTTGGTTGCATGTCTCAGTAGTTGCTTGATGAATCTTGGGGTTCCAGCAGGGTTTAAAAGTGTGGGTAGTGGAGCTTCTTGAGGGGTGTTCCAGGAGCTTGAGGTGTAATGATTTATTTAGATGTTATTTGTCCAGTTGCTTCTGTTGACCAGCATGGTTGCTGATGACTGGTAGGGAAGTTGCTTCATGCTGGGGTTGGGGCAGAAAAGGAGGAAAAGCTGTAGGCAAATACATGAGTGCAAAGATGGGTGTGGGGTACATGGATGGTGCTTATGGGTTGTACTTGGAACAATTCAGGAAACCTCAGGCTGGAGGATGGGATTGTATGGGATGTTTCATAGAACTTCCTTCTTGCTTGACCAGGCCCTGCACAATGGAATTTATAACAAGCATTCCTCCATATTGTAGAAGCAACAAAATTTGTGTGCTTGCCCTTCATGCAGCAATTTGCTAAGCCTGAAAGGGAGCTTTTTTTTTTTTTTTTTTTTTTTTTAAATTTGGACACCATTATTTGGGCTCAGCTCAGCCCTTCAAAATGTCTCATATGTTTCATCGAGTTTAAAACTTCTGGTAAAGTCTTCTGGTGCATTCACGTGGTGTGATCCAGAAATGCTTGAGGCTGTTCTTTGCTTTCTGGTAGCAGCACTGCATTCTTGAATACGCAGATAAGATCTGTATAACTCCTAGGTACTTCTGGCTTTAACACAAGCAAAAGAATTGATAAGTGCTTGCCTTTTCAGTTTTAATCAGAATGGGTGAAATGGATTGTGTACACAGTTGTCATTCCTCAGGTATTCCGGACAGCTCTGCCCTTCAGAGACAGCAAGCACTGAATGAGTGAAAGAAATCAGAGTCACAAAAAAAACAACAACAAAAAAAATCCCTTCTCCCTCTATTACCCCAAATTTAATTAAAATATCTCTTGGCTCTTTCTGTAACTGGGTTGATAAATTTCTTTCCAAAACAGGTGCTCTTTTTTACTGCAGTAAGGTGAATAATTGCAAGCAACAGCAAGTGACTTTTCATGTTCCCGTTAGCGTAATGACAGAATTCCTCTCACTGCAATTAGCTGTACTCTTTGCTGGGATAATTGTTCCGGTGGCAGCCATCAGACCTTGCTCCAGAAAACCTGGTGAATGCTTTGAAAATGCTGGCAGATGGCTTTTAATACAACCTGAAGTGGCTAATTTAAGTTTTGGGATGGGGTCCCAAGGAGGCTGCGAATTGCCTGTCCTTGGAGGCTTCCGGCACCCAACTGGTCCAAGGCCTGAGCAGCCTGCTCTGAGATCAGGGGTGACTGGTTTGAGCCCAAGGCTGGACCAGACAGCTTCCCGAGGTTCCCTCCGGCCCGAGTGATCCCGTGGTGCTGGGTTACGACGGCTACTCCTCAGTGGTTGGGTAATTCCGCAGGTGAAAATGTGTTTTGTTCTGGCATGTTAATACAGTGCAAGATGGAAACTGTGTGTATGATACATGCATGTGGGATAGCTGAAGAACACAACTTGCTGATCCCTGTGAACTAAAGTTGTAACTTCTTGCTGACACATTTAAAGTTCATGATTAACAACTGAGCTTCTTCTAGTGGCTGTATTTTTACTTTTTTTAATGTTCAGTAAGTTGTCGTTTTCTTAGTGTATATACTATCTCGGGACCCGGTGATATAAAGCTTCCTTTTGTATATATTTGGGTAACAAACACTTTCAGAGCGTCCTGTTTGGTGTGAACTGCCATCATCTGAGGTTTTGGTTGTGCTGTTGGTTTTAGAAGTGCTTACTGGAAACTTTGTCCTTAAAAGAAACCCTGAAAATTACGGAACTTTGAGAAATCCACCTGAGTTGCATAGACTTACCTGCTAGTTCACAGTTCAGCACTTTTTATAAGAGCATAAAACTTGACTTCACAAGGTTTTGGTGGGTTTTTTTCATTGTGTAATTCAATTTGCTACTGTGTGCTCTAATTGGTGAGGTGATTTAATTAGGTCTCATTGGGTACTCATAAGGTGATCTGTTGTAAAATTAAGGATTTCAGGTTGCTGAAGGACTTTTTTACGGAGTGGCCAAATCCAAATTCAGACACCAGACTCTTTTACACCTCACAATGTACTTAGTTGTTTTAATAACATTTCTTAAAAATCTGACAGTCTTGATTCAGAAAACATTCTGGAAAATATTCTAATATTTTAATGCATAATTTGAAATGTGTAAAATTGATTTGAAAGTATAAATCCAATTGGTTCCCAGTGGGACACATGGTCTTGAATTTGGACTTATAATTTTTTCCCCCAGACCAGCTTTCTATTGGTAAACAAAAGCAATGCATATTCTAATAAAATATTTTCTTCCTTTTCAGTTTGTGAAATGTGGCTATGCGGGCTCAAATTTTCCAGAGCACATTTTTCCAGCTTTGGTTGGAAGACCCATTATAAGATCAACTGCTAAAGTAGGAAACATTGAAATCAAGGTAAATTTTTTTGATTATTATTTCATTCTGACAGATGAAGATACATGGGGCAGCTTTTGACTCACGTAATGTTTGGAAATGCTTTCTCCTTAACTCCCCTTTATGCTGTTTCAGTATTTCTCGATTCATTTCTGTATTGGATTTTAGCCTATCACAAACTACAAGGTTATGAAGAGGGTAATCTAAAGCACTGGAGGTCTTCAGATAGTATACCTGAGGAGGCAGCAGGTTAAGTGGTTCTGGGCAAAAAGGGGCTTCAAGTGCCAATATGTAAATGGTGTCAAGATTAGAAGGCAGAATTTGGACAGAAGTGACTGTCACCAAGCTGTACTGTGGGATTCTGAGACAATGTTGAAGAACTGCTGGAGCTTCCAGGTCTTTCTATACGGTTTGCTTTCTACTCACAGTTGACCATCTGTGATCTTGTATGAGATGTTTAACCTTGGCTGTGTTTGCATTTCATCGTTTCTATTGTTTTTATTTTCCTTTTGCTGTTGATGGACGTGGGTATTCCACACCAGTTAGAGATGGAGAGGCTCTGTCCAGGCTGCTTTGTCTTGGGACGTTATTCCAAGACACGCGGGGAGAACCATTGTTTGAGAATCTTTTTCTGATGTCCAGGGAGCTGTCATTTCTCACTTATTTTATAATTACAGAGTAATGCTTCAAACGTTATTAGTTGCTTCTGCAATACAGACTTTAGTAAATGTCTCAGCCCTGCTGTGGTCACATCCTCCCTTCTTGCTTCTAGCCACACAATTCTCACCTTGTGCTGGTCATGCTGCTTGTGGAGGCATGTGGTGAGCCACTTTAGTGAGCTGATCCAGGTGAAAAAGAGGGATTTCTTTGTCAGATAAAGTTTTGAATGCCTTACTGCACAGTTGTGCAAACTCCAGTTGGAGAGTGAGGGAGAAGCAGGAGGCAGTGCAGAATTCTAGAAGTCCTCACTTAGGCCAGTGAAGGTCAAGTAGGACCACATATACCACAGGCTTTCAATTTTGCTTTGCTTATTGCTTCTGAGCAGCAGCTTAGGAAGAGGAAAAGAAAAAGTTGGCCCAGCCTTGTTCTTTATTTTCAGAACCTTGTAGTCGACAAGGAGGACTTGAGTTATCTGACTTCTGCTGCTGCCTGTAAAACAGTTGTAGTATCAGCAGAAGGCCACACAAGGAAGTCAAGAGGTTGAAAGACATCGAACCTTCCCAAAATGCATTCATAGGTGGTTTTTTTGTGTTGCTAATATTGCAGTATTGCTTTACCTTGTGTCAGCTAGGACAGTATGGTTGAGAGGATGGAGATCTTTCCCTTTCACAGTAGAGAGGATTTTTTTGTAAGGAGAGGAAAAACATCTTCCTTTCTCTTGCAAGACTTGGCGACAGGTGTTTCTTTGGGTATCTACTTGAACTTAATGTTAGGAGCGTCCTTAAAGGAGATCCTGGTAAAGTTTTATGAAAGTTATGCAGTGATTTATGAGTCCGAAGTCCAAAAAAAATTTTCTTGCATGAAATCTCACTGTTGAAGTTGTGTTTTCTTTCGAGCTGGTCTGATACAGCCTGTCCTGCCAGTTTTGATATCCTCTGATTACCCGATAACTTGGTTTAATATCGTTACAGATAACAGTGATAAATTGAAAAGATAGGAGGTAGAGGTGGATAATTACTATGAGATCAGTGCAAAAGAACCAGTAAACTATAATTTCACACGCACTGCTGGTCTTCTGCTTGAGCATGGATCATGTGGGTGCACTGCAGGGAGTACAAACTGTGTCTAGATTCTTTCTGCGAGTTTTGTAGCATCTGCCTATAACAGCTTGTCACCTTTCTTAAGGAAGCAGTGTATCAAGAGAAGAAATCCCTGCCACAGATACTTTGGGTATCCCAGTAGGATAATACAGTAGGAAGACTTGTTAAGCGTGAGTGCTGTTTTTCTTTGTGAGATTCCTAAAAGCAGATTTCCTAAAAGAAATACATTTTAGCAGATGAGCTTCATGCCAAAATTTAATTCTGGGCATTCGCTGTGAGTTCTTACGGGATAAGTCTGAAACTGAGTAAAGGAAGCTGGCAATAGTTAAACTTTCAAAACTATTCAGGAAAGCTGTCATTCCTGAGAAATTCGGAAACTCTGTGAAAGGAGCCTGGAAGCTGATCAAAACAGTGGTTATCATCCATCGAGTTACCAGTTTCAAGTTGCTCTGCCCATATTTTCTGTATGGATTTTCCTTTTGGCTAGAAGCAGGCATATAGCTTCTACTCCTACTCAGAGTCCCCAGTTCAGGACATAAATACAAGAGTTCAGTTATTAGTGGGATTATTCTGCTTAAAATTGCAACCTTAAAACTCTGAACCCAGAAGAACAGATGCTACTCTTAGCTTGTACTGACTTACTAGTCTTTGCAGCAGGTTTGGGGGTACTAGTAAGTCACTACTGATGGTAGTTTTCAGTTCTTGGATATTTTAAATGAAATTTAAAAAAAAAAAAAATTTAGGATTTGTCAGAGCTAGTTTTGGTCAATTGCCTTGTGCAGAGTCTTGTCTGCTTCAGATAAACACCTTGCCCAGGGTAAAGCTCCTTTGTTACAGAATATTTATACACAGAATCCTATTTGTGAGAGATAGACAGATATACCGATCCTGTTTGCAGCCCAGGATGCATAAACATAACATGCCACCGACATGTAGCAGTAGCTTCATTTAAAGAGATAATTTAATTTGATACCCTGAGAATGTTAGTTTGGCCCTAACTAAACTAACTCAGATCATTTCCTGCTGTACATGCATCTCTTTTCAGCCTAATTCTACTTTGTACTTAAAGTAATTTGAGAATTTCATTTAGGCCTTTTCTGACTTTCTTGCTTCTACCTTTTCTTCACCTTTCTTGACCCGTTGAAGTAGAATAACAAAATGATGGTAAGTGAGGTGCCCCTGTGCTTTTTGTTTACCATTTTTTGCTTGATGAGACCTAGTAGCTGTTATGTTATTTTTTTAATGCTGTTCATTGTTTTGTCTTGTCTTACATTTTACATTTGAATACATACTTATTTTGGACATTCTTCATTGCTTTGGTTTACTGGCAAAACTAATTAATGAGAATATTGTATGTATTGCTTCTAAGTGCTACATAACCTGTAGTTTTGCAAGATGCAAGAATAACACTGAAAGATCAACATGAACTCAGCATCTTTAACGGTAGAAAGTGCTCTAATTAACATTAAAAACCGAGAGTTTGAAGAACTGTTCAGATTTCAGTTAGACAAACGTTCCTGAGTAACCAAGTGGTGGAAATATTGGATGTCACGATACTGATTCCTCTCTGCAAACTCAGTTGTGTCGTCCTCCTTCCTCTTCACCTGCCAAGTGTGCCTGATTGTTAGTGTGCTAGCACTGATGTTCTCAAGAGAGAACAATTGTTCTGCCCTTTATCTTTGTTTCAAAAGGACGTGAAAGTTTCGTGCAACTTTCACGTTGCACCTTTGAATAGCAGCTTTTCCTGGGCTGTGTCCTGTCTGGCAGCAGAGAACCTCGGAGAACAATGCACAAAAAGGCTTCCAGGTCTTCTAACTGGTGGAGTTTCTGTCGTCTTAAATTCTCACGAGTAGTGTGTGGCTGTGTGCTGGAGTTCCAATAGTACGGTTTCAACAGAGTACCTTTGGTTCAAGACATTGGAGTCCTGACTTTTGTGTTCTGTGCAGTCAAGAGCTAAGTGTGATCTGCTGTGCAAGGAAAACAAAGAAAACACCTCCTCAGTGAGAGGGGGTGGAAGAAGAATGGTTTGACTTAAACTAAACTTCCTTTTACATAGTAACTCTTTAGGTTACTGTTAAGGGCATTGTAAACCAGACACCAGATTTTTTTTGCTCTGCATCTTTTTTTCCCCCTGGCATTGAGTAGTAGGTCGAGTAATCCTCAATTCCAAGTTTGCTGTGCCACAGCAACTGCAAGCTGCAGTGGCATGTTTTTGGATGAAGCAGCTGGCCTTTTTTTTTTTTTTTTTTTGGCAATTAATATTAGTATGGACACAGGGCAATTGGTATCTAGAATTATATTCTTATAGGCTAAGTGGAAGTGAGTCAGTCCAGGCTTCTTTATCCCAGACAAGTGTGGGATATAATAGGGAGCAAAGATAAGATGTTTTTGTACATACTTCCTCTGGGAAATACGTGGGAAAGGAGATGTGATGCTACTAATTTGAATGTGCAGTGTTTGCATAACTAACTTTAATAAACAGATTGCTTAATCAGTGTGAAATGACTATACAAACTGCATTAGTTGGTTGTGTTTGTGCAAGAATGCATTACTTGGGTTCTTGACTTGGGACTTTTGGCAAGGAACAGACGAGGTTCTATTTTATATTTAGATGTGTCTCTTCACACCCTACTGACACAGGCAATATGTAAACCATTGTTTCTTTTAATGTCTGGTGTGGAACTTACAATCTCTTATTTGCTTTTGCTACTGTTCGGTATGCTTATTCACCACTCATTATTCCTTTTTTGGTATTGTGCACAGAAATTTGCAACATGCATGGAAAAATACTCTGCCAATCCCACCTACTACCCTTGTGTGCTGTTTCGCATCTCAGCTCTCAGAAATTAGTATTTGATAAAATAATTTCGGAGGTGTCAGTGGAGAAACATCTGTACTTACAGAGGTGTTCATAGTCTCTAACAGGGTTTATTGGTTTGTTTAAGGTTAATTGAAATTGAATTAATTGAAATAATAATGTTTATTTTGGAAAAGGTTTGGGATGGGTAACAGCCAAATTTAAATACTACATGAAATATATTCTACTTCTCTCCTAAGTACCTGAAAATGGTTCAAAAATGTGGGCACTGTTTAAGAGCACAGCTGGACACAGGCTGAAGCAGTTCACTGAGGAGTTTGGTGTTCAGGAAACTTTTCAAGCACTGACATGTCTCTGTATTGAAATGTTCGCAGGATCTCATGGTTGGTGATGAAGCCAGTGAACTACGATCAATGCTGGAAGTGAATTACCCGATGGAGAATGGCATAGTCCGAAACTGGGATGACATGAAGCACCTTTGGGATTACACGTTTGGACCAGAAAAACTTAATATTGACACAAAAAATTGTAAAATCCTACTCACAGAACCTCCCATGAATCCAACTAAAAACAGGGAGAAGATTGTGGAGGTATGTCTGTCTAGTAGAAGCTGATACAGACTGTCGTTGAAATACCGCTGAGAGGTTTCTTGTTCCATCAACACACAGTGACTATCTGAGGCAAAGCAGTTCTGTTTTCTAACCAGAACTCATCCTCAGGCATAGTCATGAATGATACTGAGCTTAAATTCAAACAGGCTGGTCTCATTCCAAAGCTGTAGCAGGCTTCTTGTCTCAAGCCATACCAGCATTAAAACAGAAGTGGGAATACACGTCTGTCTGCACATATCCAAGATTCGTTGATTATGAGATACTGGATGAATGTTAATTACTTTAAATTACTTGGACTTCTGTAAACCAGTAGTGCTGCAGAGGAGATTGGAGCTGGATGATGCTCACCAGATGGAGCGGTGTTGTTGGAGGTGGCTGAGGCAAAGGTGTGATGACAACCAGTGCACTAATCTTTAATTAGTGCTAGGGATTATCAATGAAAGCCTTCTAAGAAGGAAAGCCTTGTTCCTGGATCCTCAATCTCAGAGGGCTGCCCTGGGTGATCTAAGCTCCACCTGAACCTTGTGTTCATGTAGGTTGTCAGATACTGTTTAGCTCCAGTACTGTGTGGCAAAGATTCAGTTTTGAAGAGCAATAATGTTTGACGAGAACAAAAAGTTTAGTTTCCTGTTTTGTTTGGGACAGGTATTTTCAGTTAATAAAAGTAGTCAGTGTAACTAGTATAATTAAAAAAAAGTGCTGTTAGAATACCTGATAGGATGGGAAAGATGGATTCCAAGTCTGTAACCATATCCATTTATCAGAACTTTGAATATCAAAGCTTGTATATGTATTTTTCCCCCAAATGTATCGCTTATTCTAATAAGTATTTACATTTATTGTTACCTGCTGACCTTTCCCATAAAATCCTTTTGTTGTCACAGGTACAGTAGTGCCTTTTTTTTTTTTTTCTTGCAACACGGCAGTGAATATATTTATGCTAATCCTTTCTTTCAGTGACTTGGGAGCAAATGAATTCTAACAAAGTTAAAACTTAAGTGAAAAAAGTCAAACCGTGCAATCTAAATTCAGCATTTTTTAGCAATTGTGGACTTTGGGACCTGTCACCCAAGTATTGTGTAGTGCAACACTAGTAATACCATGTACTGCACATCAGTCAGCTGTGGTGTGATAGGCATAGCAGATTATTCTGGGTGGCCTCCACGTAGCAGGAATGGCTGCGTTTCCTGCCCAGGCTTCTTTGCTTTTCAGCTGTCTACAATAGTGTTCTTGTTTCTGTTTTCCTGCCGAACACAAAAGGCTGGATTTTAGTTATTCTGGTACCAAGCGATTTTAAACCGTAAATTGAAAACAGTATGGCCTCTGAACTCTGATAAAATATTTGCACTGCTCCATCTGCTTTTTTTACACCACTCCACAGATTGTAGATGCTTAATTGTGATCTAGAGGATTAGTGAGAACTAGGATCCATTTCTGTAAATTTAAATTTCAGTTACACAGAAGCTCATTGTTTCTATTAATATTTTTAATGGAACACAATGTTACAAGGGCTTGCAATATTTATTTTAACCACAATGTATTTATACTCCTTCCGTTTTTGACATGGCCTCCTCCCTCCCAGGGAGGGTAGCCCAGTATGAAGCAGAGGACTGAATGAAGATATTTCCTAAAGCCTGCAGTAAATATAATAATGTCTGTGCAATTTGTGATACAGTGCAGTAGCATTCTGAAAGGAAAGCTTAGTCATCTGGACCATATCAAGAGGATAGATAATTACATATGCTGTCCTTCACTCTGTTTCCAGTAATTCTCATTCCTTACGTCATCTCTTCATCAAACTCAGCTGCAGAGTAAGGCAGCAGGTGTTCACATGGCAGCTATATTGTAAAATACGTATTTAAAAAGTGCCTTTTCTTTCACAGCATGTACAGGACACTGGTTGCTCCTCAGCTTAACTGAGTGTTTGCTGTTTGTCTGTCTCTCTGCTGCATCCTCATTCTCACCCTCAGAGGCAGCCAGACTGTAATGGCATATCAAGTAGCTGTAGAGATACTCGAGCACAGTCACTTCTCCTAATTCCAGACTAGAATTCCTTACCATTCTTCCCAATTTTTAGTTCCTGCTTTCTAGTTAGAACATCACGTTGTAGGTAATCCAAAACCGGCCGTCAAGGGAAGAAGAATCTTTTCACAGAACATCCTGCTCAGTATTTACATCTTAAGATTTGTTAACATGTATGTTCTGTGTAAAGGCATTTTCGGTGTCAAATATGTCTTGAAGGAAAGAATAACAACCCCCAGAAGGCCTGCATACAGGTTATAAAAGGGTTTTTACAGTGACTTCCAGGGTTTGGCACAACTTGTGAAGGCAGTAACTAATGCCATTCAAGTATTCATTTTGTTGTATGAAGTTGATAATTTAGGTTTTCCTTATATTATTTTTTCATTCAATAAGCAGTCATGTTGTTTGAAGGTCTCATCTGTTTGGAACAGTATTGGGTTTAGACAATGACTACTCGTCTGGAATCTCTTTGAGCTGCTGCCCTTTCAGCTGTTCCCTTTCTGTTCCTTTTCACATTATTCTAACAGAGGAGGTTCCTTAAATAGCTCAGAATTCTAAAATTGTCAGGCATCAGCTTTTTTCTCCAACAGTATTTGGATATCTTTTACTTGAGCTGTGGGAGTACTTAGGATTTAATCAGTTTCTAATCCTAGAAGTTGCAGAAGGGCTCAGGAGGCTGCAGAGTAGCAAAAGCAAAACTTCTCTATGTGTTGAAATAATCAGAGTTCATCCATTTTTCCTGGTAAAGCATTTTGAGGGGAAAATTGCTGTACAGTATGATTTGTTTACTTGGCCTTTTTTGTGTTTATAAAGAAGACAAGATCCTATAAACCGTACATCCTTTAATCTTGGCCTGCTTCTTCACTGAAACTAGTTTAGTGGTTAGGGGAACCTCGTGTGCAAGACAAGCAGTTACTTCTCATGTCTCAGTACGAGTTCTGCAAACCTGCAGTTTTCTGTCTGTAGTGGAGTTTGCACTAATTTTAGAAGTTTGTCATTGGTTGTGCTTTAAAGAAAGGAAAAAGGTGGCCCAGATGCAGAGAAAAACCTGTGACATGACTTATTCTAGACCCAGATGCACAGGAGTCTAGTTTTACTCGACAGAGTCTGCAGTCGTACAAAGTCTATAAGGCTTGATATGCAGAATAATAAAACCCTGAACTTCGCTTTAGAGGATACACCTTTAACAAACATTTTGTTCCCAAGTCACACTTCAGTAATGAAGTGCTTTTCTGGTCTGCAAGTGCTGCCTCCCACTCATTAAGCAGTTTGGAAAAGGGCTTAGTAAAGCTGCACAAGTCGGTGTGTGGGTTTTCTTGTGGTATTTGCTCCTTGTAAGGGTTTTTTGGTAAGCATTCTGCTAAACAGATGTGGAATATTTCATCTGGCTTATCTGGTGTGAACAGGCAAGGTATAGAACTGAATGTACTGCTGTGTTTTTGGTTTGTAAAAATACAAAATTCTAGAAATGCAGTTTTCAAACACCTATGAAATGTCTTCTAGTATTTGGCCTGCTTTTGGGAGCTAATTTTTGCCTTCATCTTACAGGTTATGTTTGAGACGTACCAGTTTTCTGGGGTATATGTAGCCATCCAGGCTGTTCTTACTCTGTATGCTCAAGGTAGGCAAAAATAACCTAAAATCCCTTTAGTTTATAAATGTGTTGCTGAGGCAAAGTGCTAATATGGCATCACTGGGTCCCGGGCTTAATTCAGTGCTGTTCTCTCAGTAAGCTC
>JAYRBT010000114.1:15656455-15679141 GCA_036023395.1 Myiotriccus ornatus
AAAATAGTGTAGTGATTCTTCCCTGATTATTAAATAAGACAGTATATTTGAAAGACAATTTGTTTGTTTGGGTGCTTTAAGTATAAGCAACGTTCTGGAATGACAAATTTTATGGTTAAACTGGAGTACTGGAGTGTTCTGGAGTGAAGTCCTAAAGATAGGATTTATTTTGGTTATCTTTAATTTGTCTTCATGATGGTTATGCTGAAAGTTGTAATGACGAAAAAAATTTCCCACTCGGAGTCACACTGCTGCTATTCCGCTTTTCTGGTCATAACGGATGTACTGGGATGGATTTGTCTCAATACTAAATTTGCAGTTAAAAAAGGGGAGATGAGCTTTTAAAGATACCTGTTTAAATGTACTCCTCTACTGAGAGATCTGGACTAACCTGCTGTGTCCCCTCCAGCTCCTCCTGCTGCGAGGTTACGCTTTCAACCATTCTGCTGACTTCGAGACCGTTCGCATGATCAAGGAAAAGCTCTGTTATGTGGGATACAACATTGAACAGGAGCAGAAACTGGCACTAGAGACCACAGTATTAGTTGAATCCTACACGGTAAGTGCCTTGGAGACGGTTTTTCTCCTAGGTTTAAATTCATTTAGCTTTGATTCCTTTGCAGTTTTTCTTGGCAGTAGCTCGTTTCCCAGCCATAGGAGTCTGTTAGAATCAGATTACTTGGTTCTGGGAAAAGCTTCTAAAAGCTGTTTTTTCAGATTTTCCATAAGACTTTGCACTCATTTTTGCCATTGTAGATCTTTGAAATTTGAATATTGCAGTGCAGGAACTTGTAGAGAAAGTGGACTTACTCCAGCATATCAGATTCTTACAGCTTCATCCATATAGCAGTGAGACATAGGAGACTGATATCTGCTGTCAGGAGTGGTAAACTTGCTCCTGGTGGAAACTTCCTGTGATCACACATGGGAGAAAATAATTTGCAGAAAAGCATAACTCTTGCTGTAAGATCATCTTTTAAATTGATAATGGGAATTGGTATTGTAAGGAAATGTTTGGTATGGATGTGTCTGGTCCCTGATGTCTCAGAGTGAGTTGCAGTGATTAAAGAATTTGTGTATTCTTTCAGTAGTACTGGACGACTTCTTGCAGTGCTGACAAGTATCAACAATTTCCTGTTTTAAAACATTAGGGAGCAATGTAGGTCATTTCCTCTTGGGTGGTGGTTTTTTTTTTTTTTTTTTTTTGAGTATTCAAGTGGCTAAAAGTAGTCTTCTCAATGGTGTTTTTACTTCCCTAGCTCCCAGATGGCAGGATTATCAAAGTCGGTGGAGAACGGTTCGAGGCACCGGAGGCTCTTTTCCAGCCTCACTTAATAAATGTAGAAGGGGTTGGTGTGGCTGAGTTGCTGTTTAACACCATCCAGGCCGCTGACATTGATACCAGGTAAGAGCACAGTGTTTAAAATCCTCTGTCAGGGTGCAGGGGTGATGTGAGAACTGCATTCAGAGTCTTTTGCTGTAGAGACGAACGTGTGTTGCTAGGGGGAGGGCGTATGCTGGGAGAGGGGCTCAGGCTGAGGTCTGGGAGCTCAGCAGGTTGTCTGGAAACTATTTTGGTGTGAATGAGCAGATAAAAATCTTGAAAGCACAGTATTTTTTTTATTACTGCTTTCTGGTAAAGCATGAACAAGTCTGTCTTTGTGCAGTGACCATTTTTTAGATTTGTATTTGCTCCCCTGTCCGTACAGGTACCCACCCCTCACACAGGGTGAACTATACAACTCTAGAAAGACTCTTTTTCTTTGGGTCAGGTCTGAATTCTACAAGCACATCGTGCTGTCTGGAGGGTCCACCATGTACCCGGGGCTGCCTTCGCGGCTGGAGCGGGAACTGAAGCAGCTCTACCTGGAACGGGTTCTGAAAGGAGATGTGGAAAAACTCTCGGTGGGTATCACGTGGCTGCTTCATCTGGGAGGACACGGAGTCTTATCCTGAATCCCCACTAGAGGGAACCAAGTAGTCAAAAATGACGGAGGCTGCGGGTGGCCCTCTGTGTGATTTGCAAAGTCGCCTCCTCTCAGTTCTTCGCACCCCTGCGTTTCCTTTGCAACAGTCACCTTTTAGTCCGTGCTGAAAGCAAGGAATTCCTGAAGTCTTGGGTTAGTTTGAATGTAAAGTGGGCTAGGACACAACTTGTAACGTAGGTTAAACAAAACCGAGGAGAGTTTTTTGTGCCTTAGAGTCATCATTGGGCAATAATAATTTTTTTTAAATCTGTGAAAGTTTTGATTCATACTACAAATGAAATACTCAAAAGTGAGAGGCTGGAGTTCAAGTGGAATAAGTTTTCCTTTCTCATTGGTTACTATGTTAAGGAGGCAACAGCCACACACACATTACAGATGTAATGCTGTCTTTTCAGTGAGGAGATATTTACAGAGAAAACTCCTTTGAGTGGAGTTTCCAATGTTGGACTAAATTGAACTTCCTTGGTTCTTAATACTGTGTCCTCTAAAGATCTTTTGTGGCAATATGGAATGACTCAATTGTACAGAATGTTTTACAACTGAGACAATATTGCACACAAATGACTGTACTCATTATTGCTCTTGAAGTTAGAGCTTTAGCATTGCAGAATTTAAGGGAATATTAATTTCTTAAGCTGGTCTAGGTTGTGTAAATTAAAAATCTGTTTCATCTACCCTTTTAAAAGTGGGTATAATTCTAAAATATTTTGTAATTTGATGATCTGGTAACTTCTGATAATTTTAGCCATTGAAGCTTATGAAGTATTTCACTCTTTACTGTGTTCATGAAATGCAAAAATTTGGTCTTTATATTCTGACTCCTGGACTTCTTGTGAATATACTGAAAGTAGAGTTTTGGAGGAGGTGTCAATAGCTATCTGTAATTTCCTGTGCAAAGGAGTTACTTTAGTTGGGTTGCACAAGCTGGAAGCTCACACGGGGCGCCCTGTGCTAACGTTTCAGTTCTTTGGCCGCATTTTTCTCACTAAGACAATTTCCACTTCTTTGTTCTGGTGGAAAGCCTGGTTTTATTTTTGAAAGGCTTTGTGTTTGAGGGATCCCAGTAACAGTTTCTTTCCTTTCTCTTAGAAATTTAAGATCCGAATCGAGGATCCACCCCGTCGGAAGCACATGGTGTTCCTGGGGGGCGCGGTTCTAGCAGACATCATGAAGGACAAAGACAACTTCTGGATGACCCGGCAAGAATACCAGGAAAAGGGAGTGCGTGTGCTGGAGAAGCTTGGTGTGACTGTTCGATAGATCCCAAAGCTCGTTCCCATCACATGTCTAAAGCTTTTTTTCCCTTTCATTGCCAATCTCTGAACTCACTCAGCTACATGCTATGGAAGGGCCTGTCTGTGGCCTTTTGACCCAAACGTCAGGTTTTGTTCTGGTTTCTTGGGGTAGCTTTTGTTAAATGTTTCTTAATGTGGCTAAATTTGACTATTAAATTTGACCACTTCCCTGCAAACAAAACGGAGCAAGAGCAGCCTGTCTACTTCATTGTTCCTTCCCAGTAGGCGATTGGGTAATTCTGGTAGGCTTTTTCTTCTGGGTTTATTGCTGTAGTCCTGCTAGCTTTTGTCTCTAGTTCACAAGGGGTTGTGTGCCTTTTCTAGCGTAAGAAAACCTTTAAACAAGAGTTTTTGCTATTGGATCATTGTGGTGATTATCTTTGCATCTTTATGCCTCTCTCTACATCAAGGTTTTTTTTTTTTTTCTTTTCCTGCTGATTAGGAGTTCTGATTAAACATTGCTAGAAACTAGTTGAAGTAGCTGGAATGGCTTTAACACACCGTTTCCATGTAACATGGTTCCATATGCACTGCTGCCTAAACTGGCTTCTGAGGGGGTTTATCCTTAAAGGTGGTGGTGGTGGGGCTTCCAGACTGTATTTCTCCAAGTGGGAATGTACAGTTGCCACAAATGGAGACAATACCTGATATTCTGGCAAATGTACATTTGTGGCCTTAGGTGTCTTTTTTTTTCTTTTTTTTTTTTTTTTCTGGAGAGAGGAGACAGGCTTGAGCTGTGTTGCTTTTTTTGTTAAGGGACAGCTGGGGGGGGTCAGCCTGACCAAAAATGCCTCTTTTTATAACTAAATTTTGGTACCATGTTGTCTCAGCATAGGGAGCAAGAATGTTAAATTAGCTATTCTGTAATTGTTGAGAAACTTAGATGTGCTGAGACAGGAGCCTCTAAACTTATTGAAGTGATTTAATACTTTCAGTAACGCCTGTGAAAACTGTAACTATAGATATTAAAACCCCCAGAACTAAGTTTTTAAAAAGTCTGATGTTTTTAAGTGCTTGTATGTACATCAGAAGCACTTCCATTAAACTTTACAAGTATATTAACCTAGTGCCAAGTAGTTACTGCAAATGAATATTTCAATGACCAGTGTTTATTGCAGCAAGCAGATATTTATAAACAACCAGTGGCAGTAGGTTATAAAGAATGACTTATATTTCTTCCAGTTAAAAATAACATTGGAATATGAGATGTTGTTGGTTGGTAAATAGCCACAATTCATTCTATCCCGTCTTGATTTTTGATCCTTAACGTGGGATGGGGAAGGAAGTGAAAACCAGTGATGAAAGTGCTGTTTTCCAGAAAGTACATTAAAGCTGAGCTGTTCTAAAAAATAGAAGTTGTCACTAGTAATTATCAGCCACCTTCTCTGAGTATAGTTGCCTGTATTTTTTTTTTCCTACTAGCAGACTGGTAACTATCTTTGCAATAAAATCTGCCTTACAGTAAGCATAGCAAAAACTGCCAGTTAGACTTAGTTCTACTTTGCTTTCCGTGGAAATAATACATTACTTCTTACTGGTTTTCGAAGCCTACCGTAACATTTAAGCATAAGGAAGTTAAGATCTGCTTTTGACTTCCAAACCTTGGAATGTACAAGAGATGCTTTCATATACTTGCCATTTGTCTACATCTTTACGTTAATAATTGACCCCAGGAACACAGAAATGTTAAACTCCCTCGGATTCTTAAAATCTGCTTTCTTTCTAAATCGAGCAGACAGCTTCCTTTGGCTGAGCGAGCCAAAGGGGCACAAACCATGTCTGCATATCTTTAATAACAAGACAGTCACTATAAGTATTGCTAGTAATGACCATTTAATTATAGGTGGGTGGGGTTTTTTGCAGCTATATTTACTCTTAACTTGAACAATATGAATTTGCAGGCATGCCGGTCGTGCCTCAGTGCATGCACTTAAGCAGTAACTAGATTTTTGGGGACGTGAATGTAAGGGGTACTCTGAATTCCTGTAGTCTTCTAAACATTTAATACACAAGAGTTAAAAAGTGCTGTGGGCTTGCTTTAGAGCTATGATTTCTCAAGTGACTGTCTCTGGGCTTCTCAGACAGTGTTGGGAATCATGGAAATAAACCAAAGAATGACTTAAAAAACTTTTTTTGAGTGACAATCTGTCATGTGGTTTTTCAAATCTAGACCTTGACCCTGCAAACCCCCTTTCTAAACCATCTTCTCCCCTGTCCATTGGATTCGGTTAGGTATGTGCATGTTTGAGTAAAGGTTTTGGAATCTGGCCCTTTCACTAGAGAACTTCCCAGCACCATGAGTAATAAATGTCAGTTGATTGTGCAGAATCTTGGTTTTCCATGGAAACCATGTATATATTTAAAAAAAAAAAAAAAAAAAAAAAGAGGGCAACTAGCATTTTAAATTAACTGTTATCACGGATTCAGAGGAACACATGTGTAATCCAAGTACTGAGGGGGGTGTTCCAGTTGTGCTCAGTGTGGTTCTCCATGTGTGTGTTTGCACACATGAGAGTGTGTGTGTGTGTGTGTTCTCTCAGCTGACAGCTTCAATATTGCTATGAAAGCAATCTGGGTTTAAAATAATTTTTTTTTTTTTGAAGACCAAATAACTTGAATTGTATTTGCAAAATGCTTCAGCTCCTATAAGATTAGAATAGAAGATGCCGCATCAGTTGTAAGTTTTTTTGGGAACATCCTATTTTTAATGTTAAGCTGCTTCAAACCCTCCCCTCCCCAGTGTTCTAGGATGTTAACCGATGTAACACAAATGGCTTTTTATACGGTTCTGAATAATGTTAACACACAACACTGGTTGAGACCGTGAATGGAAATAAACATCTATTTAAATTGACAGGTCTTTTCAATACAAAAATAAAATCAGATTTTTTTCAAAGTAGATTATGTTTGCTTTGTTTCCTTTGGGAAATCACAGTTCTGTCAGTTTTTCTCTAACTTAACTTCCATCACAAAACTACCCTGAGCAGCTTTAGCTGAGGAAATCTGACATGACAGCACATTCTCTTCTGATTGCTGTCATACTCTGTTCTCTAGCCAGTACCCCACTCCCTCCATCCTAATTTCTTTAAAAAGACAATAAAATCCTTATCCTTGGACAGGAATCTTTTTCTAGTTCAACCTCAGTACTGCAAAATGGGAAGAGCCCTTAACTTGTATTGGCCTCAGAATCCTTGGCTAAGCTCAGAAGCCACACAACGATGCCCTGTTCAGGAAAAGACTCTGGCATTTTGACTTTGTGTTCTGCTTCACCTGCATCCCTTATTTTAACTGATAGAAAAACTGTGCCTGGGGTTAAACAGTTGCATTCAGGAGGATGCCCGGGTTTGAAGCGGCTCTTGCTGCTGAAATCTTGTAATTCTGGACTGGTTGTGTGGGTTAGTGGCTGGTCCACCAGTCACGATGTGTTTTTGTCTGGCGTTTGAAAGGAGCTCCATCAGCCTCCCCCCCTCACCCCCAGCTCCCTGGGTGTGCTGTGCTGGAGGTGTGCTCCCCAGGCATCCTGTCCTTGGTAGGATAATGGCTCTGGATTTCTTAGAGGGACCCGGTATGCACAGTTTGGCTCTGGGTACATCTGTCTTAGTGGCTTGGTCAAACACTTGTCATCTTAGGGACAAATACAGGTAGATAGGATCTTAATAGGAAAGAAAAAAAAAAGAAAAAGGCCTCCCAAAACCCAAGGCTCTGCTCCATCACTCTGCATTCTGGGGAAAAAAATAAATACATCTGCTCTACCTCTGCTCAGCACTAATTCATGTTCCCTGCTCCTCCCCTTTGGCTTGTTTTTCCTGACATGGCTTTTGTGTGGAAAGGACTAAATACAACTCAGCTGACATTTGCCAGTCATCTTTTTCAATAGTGAATTCCTCCCTGCAGGCACTTCAGCTATTTTCCACAAACTAGTGTCATTAGCTGTTTCAATGCAGTGAAAAATCAAGGTTTGCCTTTTTTTGTTGTTGTTTGGGGTGGTTTTGGTTGGTTATTTTTTTTTTGGTGTTTGTTTTTTTTTAAATCCAAATACATCTCTTTCTACATTCTAGCTACAGGGAAAATGGTGTTAGAAAAAACTGATCTGAACCTTTTCAGGAAGTATTTAACTAAAATTTTGCTTTATTTTAGCCCTTGCCATGTGATGCTTGTTCTCTCTAAAAATTGGTTTGCTGTTCTGGTGGTCACAAAGTCACTGTCATTTTGTCATAGGCCTCAAAAAAAAAGATCTTCCATTCAGAGTAGGCTGCTAATTTTTCCTCTTACCTTCATTACAACATTAAGATCAGCTTTAAGTAATATCCTCCCTGTAAATTGCTTACCTTTCTCTAACCTGGTGCTGCAGCCCCTTGACCCAACCAACAACTGCACAAAACAACACTACAGTGCACATCTGCTCGTTTCCCAAAACAACTGGAGAAGAGATTTTTGCCTGCCTTGTGCCTCAGGCAGAGTTCTGGTGCTTCTGGAAAAAGAAGGAGAGGCTCAGAGAAGAGGAGAGGAAGCACAGAACTTACTTTCTCAATTGTTTTTTTAATTTTTCACTTTGAAAGCAATTCATTAACATCGAAGATTAGGGAAACAGTTTCTATTCTAGGTCACGAATAAAGCATATTAAGAGTTTCAGCAGAGACTTGGGATGATAGTAAGGGCCATCTTCCAGCCACATAACTCATGTTCCTTCCCATACCTTTTTTTTTTAATTATTATTTAAAAAAAAAATCACTGTTCCCCAAAGCCTAGGACTAGTAATTAAATTGTAGCTGCAGGAATAATGACAGAGATGGGCCCCTTGCCTACACCTTTTCATCTCTGCACCCATCTCCCATCTGGTTTTTGTTTGCCCTAAAGCTCAAGTGGTTTCAAGATCCTGTTCTTGCTGGCGTGTTCTCACCGTGTGCCCATTTTAAATCTCTCCAGGTATTTTAACGAATGAATTAATTGCCAGTTGTTGACCTCAACACGAGTAGATCCTGTAAGTCCTGACTCTGATCAGGCGCTTTTCTTAGCACAGCGGCGCTTCTGAGGGGCTACAAATTGAAACCTTTGTGTCGTCCAACAGCTTTCTGTTCTAAACCACTCTTGGTAACCCTGATTTTGGCTTTCCCTGCCAAAGCAGGAAAAGCAAAGGGTGGCATTAAGGACATGAAAGGCAGTATTTCGGGAAGCGCCCAACCACATAATCTCCTTGGAATATTTTAGGGGTTTCCTGTTGTGGGTATCAGCACTACTTCCAGCTACTGTGGGGCAAGTCCAGTAAGAGCAGGTGGGATTTACACTGGCACCTGTAACGCTGGTAGCTTTGTCCCCTCAAAGTCTTCTTGTGAAGAGGGCGCTAGTGCTTCTTATGGGGTTACCGGGTAATAACCTGGAACACGAGCCTTTGACACGTGGTCAGTGCTGGAATCCACGTAGTGCCACGTGAGAACAAAGTGCTGTAATGATGATTGCTCATCATCTAATTATACAAGAACTTACAGCCCCAGAGGGTGAAAACTAATTAGATGGTTATCCACTCTTAAAATGGCAACAAAGAGATGAGGAAAATTCATTCTTTTGGCTCTTGTTCCAGTACTGTCAGCAAAGTCATGTGTTCCTTGAAAGGTGAACGAGACAGTCCAGAGTGGATTAAGCTCTCCCCATCCTGCTGCAAGGATGGAGGCAGGGAGCTTGCTTTAAGGGGAGTCATCTGCTTACTCAAGAGCAACTCAACTTTTGAGCTCCAGCTCAAAATGAAGGAGGATTCACTGGCCCAGGTTATCCAGGAAGGCAGCCCATGCTGGCCTTCAGAGCCATATGGGTCACCTTTTACACTTGGTTGTGCAGAATTTTAGAGGTAAAGTATCTGGAGTGCTGGGTCCCTTGGTGTGGATGCAGTGTGCTGGGGACAGGCCTTGGCTTTACCCCGTGTTGAGACATGTAGTTCCACCTAGGAAAAGAGCTGCCTGCCAAAAAAAAAGCAGCGATGTTTTTCTGTGTGATTCAAGACCCTGCAGCTTTTGTTGCAGCAGTAGTAGACCTCTGTAAAACCCCTTATCGTGAGCGTGGAGCCCACCAATGATCAGCACCTTAGGCTCTAATTTAACTTTGCAAAAAGTACCAGACAGCTCCTACCTCATCTCAAGCCACGTCTTCCTTTGGAGCCCTCACTCCTGCCTCTCAGCGTTCATCTGTTATCACTGCCCTGGTGAAAAGACCAAGCCCTCCGCTGCTTAAACCAGGGCCCCCCAAATACAGGGGATGTGCCAGCCTTTTCAGAGCAAACACACCCTTGACCTGCTGTTCTTGGGGTGCTGCTGTGAGACGAAGGCAGGCGGCAAGGCGTGGCTCAGCAGGACCACACACTCCAGCTTCTATTGCAGCGGTGCTCCAGTGAGCAACAGGTGCTGAGCTTCTGTGGGATTTGGGAGCGAAGCCTTCCCTCTGCCTGTCCTGCCTGTGTAACCCAATCCTGTAGGCATTCTCAGAACACAGTCTGTAGGCTATAAAACACACCTGGCACGGTTATGGTGCTCTCTGGTAGCTCGCAGCTCACACCTGGGACACCGTGGCAGACCGTGATTTAGAGCTGCTGGCTTTGGAGAGGGCTACAAAGCCCAGATACCTACCCTGTCAGAAAAGCCCCCCTCAAACATAACCACCAGAAAAAAGAGAAGCAGAATTTCTGCCCTTTTCAGAGCCAGGGACTAATGATTTTAAACGGAAAAGGCTTAATTGGGATTAGGAATGAAATTTCAAGCGAGTGCAGTGACACCCAGGCAGTTTCTGGGGAGCAGCTGATGTGCTCTTGTCCACATTCTTGCAGTTACAGGGGTGTGTACAGTTTTGGGGTTTTGATTGCAGAGCTGTTAGCTGGATCTCTTTTATATCCAAGCTGGCTTTTTCCCTACTTTCCCAAAAAGCACAGTGCAAGTTTCTGCTATTAAAGGTGGGGGGTACTAACTTGGGAGGTAGGTTGGTCCCTTGTAAATCAGAATGCTTGCTATTTCTGGAGTTTTTCCTAAGGAGTGGAGTGGGTCAGAAGGAAGTGACTCCTCATTTTTTTAATTACCCATCCCCCCTGACATTGTAACACAGTTGTTGCTTTCAAGAATATGCATGGTCTGTTTTCTTCAGACTATTGGCTCATCTGGTAAAATAATTAGCTGTTAGGCAGACAGAGGGAAAGGATCACATCTGCACAAGACAGGAAGACTGGGACAGTAGAAAGGGGAAAAAAAATTCCCTGCTTGAATCACAGCTGCCCACCATGCATAGTAAGAGAGCTTGCCAAGAGTATTCAAATTGATTTAGGAAGAAAAGCTGAGGAAACCATTTAACCCCAGCCTGCTTGGATCCGTGACAGTATCTCCATGGGCTGCTCCGCTCCCACCTTGGGTCGAAAGAAAGGTTTTCAAGCTGTGAGTTTCCCCAACCAGCCTTCCTGCATCCCCCTTCCTCTTTTGTAACAGGAACACAAAACATTGCTGGGCATGAGGCTGTGAGCAGCTTTCCACATCAAAAAAAAACCCAAAAAACCACAAAGGTGGGCACACTTATTTCGTATTGATGGGATTAAATCGTAATTGGATGTGATGTGATCAAAACCAACAGCCAGGCAAGTTATTTGTGACTAATTTCGGGCAACGGGAACCTTTTTCCTGCCTGCTGTTACGCTCTGAATTTAGGCCCCTTCTCAACAGAAGTGGTCAGCATGTGCATCATCTGCAAACAACCTTTTCAAGTGTTCGAGGCCAAAATCACTTGCTCAAGAGTTTCCGAGCACACACATCCGTTGCAGATCATTTGCAAGCACTTGGGAGGGTTTTGCATCAAGAAATGAGCAGCAATACTTTGGACAAGTGAGTCATACAGCAAATCCCTTTCCCTACTCAAATAAATCTAAATCTGTAAGGATATGCTCATTTAAGGATTAAAAATTAGGGCATTTGGAGTATTTGGTCTCGGAATCTGTTGTCTCTGGGACCATCTTTTGCTGCAGGAATCCCAGGCTCAGTCCCAGCAATATCTCCGGGATAAATCCACAGGGGAAAAAAAAAAAAAAAAGCAGAACTGCAGAGAATCATATCCAGATCAAATAAAAGTGCTATAATCCAGGTGTTTCGATACTTGATTTCAGGTGCTGGTCCCACCTAAGCTGTGGGTGGGCTTTCCTTGCCAGCTGCAGCAGCCAACTCCGGTGTTAAGCCCCTCCAAACCTCTGCTCAGCTGCAACCTCCCCTGTAACGGGAGGCCTTTGGCACATAAGCTTTTTTCCAGTTAGAACACAAGTTCCCTCGGTACCTAAAAGTCTGCTGCGAGGCGAGTGCAGATCTGCTGAGACCCTGACAGCACTGAGCAGCTATGTGCTGTGTCCATGCCTAAACCACAACAGGCCCTACCAGCAGAGCGTTCTCTATCAAGCTCGCCTGCGGAGCCAGGCTGGAAGATGTGTGCACAAGATGTTTTTGGATCGGGTTGCTCACAAAAACAGCTGGGAGAGGAAATGGGGCCAGTAGTCAGACCACATTTACCATTAATATTCATTTATGCACAAATACTAACACAATCATAGATGACTTCTAATGGAATGAGCCTAAATACCTCCAGGAAGAGACAGCTCTGCGCTCTGGACAAATGATTTAGAGGCCACTGAAAGGAAACCCAAACCCTCTTCCTCTGTTCCATGAGAAGGGCCTCTCTTGCAGGCAGTTCCTGCCTGTGCATCCTGGTGAGGAGGAGAGAATCTCCTTTTCACGAGGGATAAAGCACCTGGCTGGCTTTGAGGGCCCACAGCAGCATCCTCAGCCCCTCCAATTTGCCAGGGTTTGGCAGCTCCTTGCCCGCAGCTGAGCAGCTCCCAGGGATCCATGGCACACCATCCCTTGTGCACCAGAATGAAAAGGGTACCTGACGGCCCCTAGAACTGGCAGCTCCCCCAGGCTACAGCAAAGGCACATCCTTGCACAGCTTCAAATCCCCAGCTGCTCCGGAACTCCTGCAGGAGAGGAATGATCCTCCCCTCCTGCAGCACCAGAGCACTAAGGAGGTATTGGATATAAATGTGCATTGCAGAAGGCTCAGACACAGAAGTAACTCAGGCTATGCCTGTGCTTATGTGGATATATTTGAGGGGACATGTTTAGTTTATAAAAGGAGCAAAGAGGTTTAAACCAGAACAACATAATTTTAATTTTGAACGTGGTTAATTGGAAGCCCCAAAATCACATCCCCGAAGCAGACAGGATTAAGATGCAAGGCAGCATCTCAAAGAATGATGGATATCTAGTGCCCCAAACTTGCATCAACTCATGGCAAGACAGAAACAGAACAAGAAAAACACAACTCAAGCAAGGAAAACCAAACAGAATGGGAAAGAAACAAAGAGAGGGAAGAGGGACAATGGAGATGACCAGGGAAGGAGGGAGGGATGGCAATGAGAGGGATACCACTGGCTTACTAACCCTAGTTACACAATTAAGACCATGTTTGCAGGTGACCATGCATTCAAGCAGAGCCCAGGGATGCACTACAGAGGACATGGTCTGTCACCCCTTGTTTTGTGTGAGGTGCCAGCAGTCAACGTGCAAACGTGTGGCACTTTCCACAAGGTTTAGAGTGCAGTGGATGCTCATCCCTGGTCAGACTCCTTTTGAAGTCAAGGAAATCAGTCCTGGATGGGATAAGGGAGGTGTTGAACAGTGCTCGAGGGGTCCAAGGAAAATTTTCCCTTGTTCCAGCATTGTATTTTCAGTTAAAGTACTTGATGCATCAGTGATTACTCCCTGTTGGAACCAGCTATGTCACAGGGAGTACAGTAAAGATGGAACTCTGGATTTCCCTCAAGGACACAGCTCCATTTTGAGGGGCAAAGCCTAGGAAAGTGCACAAGAGGGAGGAGACACAGAAACCTTCCTCCTCAAGGTTTGCTCAAGTTCCTTGCTCATGCAGAGAAGTTATTAAAGGACAGGGAGTGTAAATCCACTAACACCAGGAATGCATTTTCTTTCAAACCAAGTTCCTCTGTGAATCACAGTGAAGGAGAAAACACACAAGACCAAGTCCAAAACCTTTGCCATTGCCTCATATAGACAGTTAAGCATCACCTTACACGGATGGTCCATCTGACTTTCAATATCTGCAAGCACAAGACGATGTCTGCCAGCTTCAAGGGAGATATTCATGTGCACAATGGGCAGGACGAAGCTTTAAAACCACTAGTAGTTACACTTTTACTGCCAGAAGCAACATTTTAATCTAAGTATTGGCTCCTGACAGAGGCTGTATTCTGAGGCACTCCAACATCTTTGCTCCATCTGAGTAATTGCAAATGCCTGTCTTTAATCTATTTTCAAGAATTGTTGGCTTTGGGGTTTTGATTTTTTTTTTTTTTAAGTACAAAAGAAAACGATTCTGTGTGTACATTCATGGCAACAGAGCTACACCGAGACATAAACTAGTGGAAGGTCCATATGTTGGGAGAATATCATATGTAATGAGAACTGCTGCATTTTTGTGAAATGTAATGGGACAGATACGCAGCAGCTGTGGGTTACTCAAGAAGCAGCTAATTTAGCAAGCTGAATTCAAGGATATTTCCCAGATCTCCCAAACAATGAATAGCAGTGTTGTTTAAGATTACCATTATGCCTTACATCCTCCTGTGACTGGAAGCAGGGGGAGGAAGCCTCTATCTGTGCTTCTGGGGCAGAAGTACACGATTAGTGCCTAGCTATCACAGGAGGTCCCAGGGGAGCAAGGGGGTCTGGACTTGAAGGAAGGAAGGAAATTGTGTAGGATAAACAAAAAAGAGCCTCAGGAAAGCGGTGGAGATGGGCAAGACTTGGTGAAAAATAGAAAAGAGAAATCCAAAAGGAAATGTTGAAGGGATTGACTTTGAGTTCTAACTAGTATTAAACTTCAAAACAAAGACACCATCTTCCAAAACAGCATAAGAAATTTAGCAGGTTTGTATTTTCTGTATATTTAGGTTTGCTCTAAGGCAAGGTATTAATCAAATTATTTTCAAATATGCAAATAGAATTTTTAAGACTTGATTACCCTTAGATTTTACTTTTCCAGGGATTTTACTCCCTCCCCCCTAAAAAAGAGAAGATACAGACAACCTGGACATAGCAGATCCAACCACTGCTCCATTTCAGTGTTGACTGAGGAGATGAGGCTGCCGTGCTCTGTTCTCCTAAGGTGGCTGGTTTGCCAAGTGCCCAGTTTGATGCAACCACCCCAAAGAGCCACAGACCCATTGCAAGGTCATTGTGGCTGCCCTGGCCTGTAGCACAGCCCACCAGACCCAGCTGCCCTCAATTCCCACTGCAGCTGGAGCCAAGTGCCTCATATTGAACGTGGAGATACAGCAGGGGAACCACTCCAGCTTGTGCTAATTCATGTATTAAAACAAGTTATATACACTGCTTAAGAAAAAAAAAAAAAAAGAAAAAAAAAAAAGAAGAAAAACTTCAAACTCTGGCTCCTTACAAAATCTTTATTTTTTTGTGGGGAAGGTCTCTGCAGTGCCAGTGCCAGTGGCAATTTGCAGCCACCTTTCTGCAGCTGGGAGACAGAGAGGGAGAATAGGGACTGGCTAATCTGGAATAAGTTGTTGTGGGTTCTACGAATATAAACAAAGGTGACCAGGCCCTCAGCAAACTAAGATGTTTCCTGTGTGAATAGACTTTGTAAAGGATTTTCAGTAACTTGGTAGTAGTAAACTGAAAAGGACATTGTTGCATTAAGATATATTGCATTTATCTGTTTTCCTGGATCATGATATTAGAATTTCCTCTTGCTGTACTGTTGAGATAACCAAAACCTCTGCCTCTCTATAAAAGTAAAATGCTTGATTTCCACACAAATGGAATGAGCTTACACAAGAGAAGTACGAGGAAAATCCACCTCTCCTGGCCAGGCTCATCTCTCTGCTCCACTAGTGGAAATCAGGACTAAATGCCTAAAGCTCCAAAACTTCATGTGCACTCCTGGGGGTAGAGCAGAGCGGAGCAGAGGCTCGTGCTTTACTGATGGAGTCATTCCCACAAGCCCAGCTTTAGGAATTCATTATAGCAACAGGCTCAAGACAAACCTTTTGCTTAGTTACACAGAGAAGGGATTGCTCCTTCTGTTGAAATCAATGTTAAAGCCACTGAGTGGCTTATGTAATGCAGCATTGGGCCTCCAAAGTGTTTTGTGGCAGAGGAGCACATCTGGAGTCAGGAAAAGGCTATCTCGGGCCAAGGCCTTTGTCCTTTGCCATTTATGAACTGCACATGCAAGTCTGGGTGTAATTCTGCTCCCAGAGCAGCTGAAGTGAGATAACAGAGCTAAGAGTTCAGGAACTACCTGAAATAAGCGCATTTTAAAATAGACATTTTTTTCCTTCCTGAAACTTTTTGAGCTGACCCTTTATATTTAGTGATAAACAAACCCCACTCTGCCCTCATCTCAGAACGCAGTTCCCAGAGCAGCTCATTCCTTTGCGCGGGGACAAAAGCCCAGCCCATCAGCAAGAGGAGCCGGAGTTTATTCAGGAGTCCATAGGAAACAGCTGTTGCTTTCAACCCAGCCTCTCCTTTATCTCCTTTATTGTTTATTCATGTCTCAGCTCATACTCGCCACTGTGAGCAGGTCAGGACTCTGCACTCCGAAAAGCTCCTCAGAAGCTGATGGAACTCAGCCCAGTGCCAGTAGGATGGAGGAGCTGGGTTTTATATTATTCAATTCCCAGGTGGTGACAGAGGTAAATTCCTGACTTCATTAGCTAATAGTGCAGACAAGAGCCAGGCCTTTGCCCCGGATTTCTGCGGAGGGGGGCAAACATTCCGTGAGTTGCATGAAAGAAACCAAATGCAACAAGCCAAAAACGGAGTGTGCCTTTGGATATTTCCCCCTTTCTTCTCTGAGTTTGTTGACAATTCCTTTGTACTGCAGAGGACGTTTACTCCCCCTCTCTTCTGTAATGATGTAGTGAGTAGGATTATGCTCACGAACCTGCAAATGTTTATCTGCAAAGGCTGTGCTGTGGTGTAATGGCATGCACAAGCGGTCCAGAGCCAAAACAGATCAGGGGTATTTCTACAGAGAAGCAAGGAAAAGGCACAGAGCAGTGATCCCAACACATTTGCTGGAAATTTGCTACCAGGAAGGGGGAAAGATGGCAGCAATGAGCCTAGTGAGAAGAACAGGAAAATAGAAAGAAGGCAAGGCTCCCACGTCCTCCCTCTAACCGCCTTCATTTGTCTCTGTTTCCCAGTCAAAACGTGGGTGTAATTGTTCAGGCATAGCATGAAGCTTGAAAGACTCACAGTGGATCCGGCATAGCGGGAGGACAGCATGATGTCAGCACGAAGCGAGTTGTCCTCCTCAGCACTGAAAGAACCAGTGAGCTAGAAATCCAGGGATGTCGGGACTTTAGTCCAAACTGGAAAGAGCACTTGAGCTCACCAGATTGGCAGGAGACAGAGGTCTCCCCTTGCAGAAAAGCATCCCTGAGTTACAAACCACCTAGAGCTGCACGTATCACTCACACCCTACAAAGCTCCGCAACAACCAAAGCAACGTCCCCTCGAGGAGAGAAGCAACATGAGTTTTGCCACGTGGAAGGGGAGAGGAGAGGTGGATGCCTGCTCGTGAGCAGACCTCTTTTCATTCAACAGCAGATGACAGTGTCACTTATTTTCACAAAGAGCTATTTAACATAAGGAAGCGTAATGAATAGAGAACAGCAGATAAGGCATAAATTATACAGCCAGCTAAAGAATATGGCTCCTACTCCACTTTAAAAGACAGGCCAGATGTCTTCAGATACTGTCGGCTGTTAGTTGGTGTCGCAAAGCCCTTTCAAGCTCAGCTAACTCGAGTCACAATGTGCGCTTGATTTGCTTGGCTGAGCGGGGAACTTCCCGGGCTCTGAGCAGGATCTACGCGCAGCTGAAAATACGGTGGGAATGAGTCAGTTCCTTGGAGCTTGCGTGGGAGGCAAAGACAGAACTGTGGGTGGCTTCAAAGTGTTAAACAGCCTTTTAAATTCAGGCCCAGTTTCTCAGAGGAATAAGGAAACAGAGCTATTCACCCAGTCTGGATTTAGTTCCATGTCTTGGGTCAGCCTCGAGAAAATTGCTCTCTGACAGTAACAGCCACTTCCTGGTCCACTTGCTCCTGAGTGCTTCAGCTTCAGATGTAATTCTGCAGAGTTTAACAGCAACCCAGTTAGTCCCTCACTCACAGCAAGCAGCAGCAGCTGGCCCTTCTCTGCTAACATCTGGAGGCTGCCTCCAAGGCAAGGCAGAGCCTCACCAGCTTTGGGTCAGGCCATCTCACTTCTCTGCATCCCACTCTTTTTGCTTGAGCTGCCTGGGATAATAACTCTGCCAACACAGGCACCTCAGGTACCCCATCCCTGTGATGACAGAGAGCTGCTTCAATCCTTCCAGCTCTGTATGGGCAGGGAGTTTCCCCAACCCCCAGTCTATCATTCCACCTCTGGTGCCAAGAACTTTGGGATGTGGTCCTACCCACAACCCGTTTGCACATATAGGGGAAAGGGGATGCTGTGGGTTAAATTACCTGGTGCATTGGAAATTCAGGCCTCATCCAGTTACCTCCTGCCAACTGTTTGCCATTCAGCCTGGTTCTTCTGTAGTGCAACTGGAGTCTGGTCAACTCCAAAGAGGATTTATTGCTTTTACTGGATCAGGCTCACCCTTCCATTTAAGTGGATTAATGTGGGTTAGCTCTAACTTAGCTCCACACAGAATTAGCCAAGCTAACAGAAAGTTCCCTACTACTGGCAGTGTCGTTGTTTTTATCCTGTCACAATGAATTTTTAATGGTCTTTTTGTGCAAGAGCAGCTTTGCAAAAATCTTAGACTCCTGCTCTCCAACTTAGATGATTTGGCATGTGAAGAATGCAATGAATATTTAAACCTGTAGTTTGGCATAGCCTCGACAGGGCAGCCAGAAACCCTAGTCCTGGTCTTTTGGGGACTGGCCAGCAGCGATGCAAAACCCTAAGCCTGGAGGAACAGCACGGGGAGCTTGTGAGGTTACATCAATCTTCAGCACGCTCAACCAAAATCGCCCTAACCCCGTCATTCTTTGGATTCTTTTAATTAACCTCAGGACTCATATGGAGGAGCTGCACGCGGGTGGAGCTGTGGGTTATTTGATAGATGACTCAGATCACTCTGCCGGCCATATTTTATGCACGTGAGAATAACTGTTGAAGGTTGCTATTTACCACTGGAACCAGGGTGCCCGTCCCAGCAGACCATGTGCAACCACGTGGTAACAATCTCTGCCTGGAAGAACTTACAATCAAACCAGATTAGGCAAAAGGGTCAAAAAAGGAAGGGACCCCTCTTTTGCCCTCATTGTACAGATGGGTGAACTAAGGGCTCACATACACAGTCAAGCAGCCACCAATTAAGACTTTACTGTAACCCCTTTGTACACAATTTAGCCCCCAGCAAAATCAAGGCAAATCAACTTGGCTTTATTGGCTGTAAAAGGGCACCCGGTTCAGGAGTCACCACCAGAAATCCTCCATCATCCACTCGAACACACAAGGACAGATGCTGGAATCCAGCCAAGACAATGTGGCTTTCATCTTTTACATGAAAGGGGGCTCCCTTTGACATTTTGAGGCCCACTTTTTTAAGAGCTGTTATGCAAACTTCAGCTCACATGAGCTCGAACAATACAGCAGTGCACAGTTCTGAAACTTTCAAAGTAAGCAACGTTCCCGTACGCTCTGCAAAGATGGGTGTGGGAACAGCGCCACTGACTGAATAAATCCAACAGGTATCCAGTTTGCACCCACCAGCCATTAAGGGTGGCAGTGTAAATAAATTTCTGAGTCTCACTGTCCCCTGAGCTAGGATTTTTGTAGAGATATTAGCCTGGAAAGATGCACATCTCTTCAGAAATCACTGTTGCTCTCTATCTCAGTGTGGCTTTCTGGAAATCCCAGACCTAAATGTTGGCAGGTCTGTGCTGTTTAACTTGTGAAGCCATCATACCTCCTGTAGCTGGTGGGCTTCCTCACAAGTGTTTATATATAGGAGGCTCCACAAGCTGGTATGTCATTATCCCTGTGTGTTAATTGATTAAGTCTGGCCTACATACAGTCAGCTGGACCATTCCCTTTTGGGTCGTTATTATTATTAGCAAGACCCAGACATTTTAAGCCTTTTGGAGCCTAGGAATCTCTCTCATCATGCAGGCAGAAGCCCACAGAAATCTCTTGGTATCAACTGACTTTCTAGTTACGATAATTTAATTTCATAGATGGAAAGGTACTTATATTGATGCAGAAGAAAGTGATTAAAAAAAAGGTGAAAGCAGACTTCAATCTGACAACAACAAAAAAGCAAATCCTCCACCTACAGCCCTTCAAAGATGCAGCCAACACTCTCAGCTGAATTAACAAATTGTGAAGCATACCCTTTAGCAGCCGAAGTCAGACTGAAAAACACCAGGGCATTACTTAACACATTTCTTTGCCCTGATTGGGAAAACATGTCACTTCCCTCCCAGATATCACTGGTATATGTTAAAACAAGTATTCCACAAGCGATGAAATAAACAGGGCTTGGTTTCTAGAGGATGTGTCTGAGCATGACTGGCTGTTTAAGTGAGAGGCATGGTGTGAAAGCAAAGCTGCTCTGGTGGGGTGGCTGTTCAGTGTCCAGCAGGGCATGACTGCCAGCTGAGTTTATCCACAGGTAAGGCATTCATCACAAGGTTTTTCCCACACTTCTCCCAGTGTTTAATCAGGGATGAGCTCAGCAAGAGCATTAATAGCTCTCTGTTTTACCCAGCTGCCTATTTCTATGAGGCCTGTAGGGAATTAATGTCTTTGAGACCTCAGTTTGGTTTTCCCTGGGCATGTGGCTCAAGAACCATTACTGGAGAAGACCATTACACGCAGAAGATTAATGGTGCAAATACAAGTCTGTCAGAAACCAAGCCAAAGATGAATTTGTCTTTTTATTCCAAGCTGTGATTAAATTCAATGAGGCGCAGAGCCTTAGGATCCACATCTTAGAAAACCCCATACCTACTATTTTCAGTGATCTGTGGCCCGATTTCCAGAGATGCTGCTCATCTGTTGTTCACGTTGAAGCAATTAAAAAAATCACTAAACAATTAGATTAGAAGTCTCAAACTGGGATCCAAACATCAATCAGTGAGTTTCTGCATCAGAACCCTAAGGTTTCTGTGATTTGGATGAACTGCTCACCTGGCCAGGCCTTGTTTTAAACAAAGCAGGTCTTTCACTTGTGCTGCTTATGACTAAGACTGAAAAAAATGACTCTTAAATTGACTGTGATGGCATCTTAGGCTGCAGAATTTTCCTGTATTTCATTATATGGCATGGGAAAATGCATAAAAGACCCTTGCACAAAGAAATAAAACACACAGAGGCATTCTGGTATTCTGTGTATTAGTTCAGGCTCTTAGAAAAATAGCTGCCACTAACTAGTGTCCCAACTCTGTATTTTGGGGTTGATTATACTTTACTGATGCCAGTGGGAAGTTTGCCATTGACCTCAGTGGGGCCAATGTTTTACATCTACCAAGCTTATGGGTTTTCAGGAAAAAAACTAAGACATTCAACACCTCTCAGAGCAAAGCCCGTTGTACTTATGAGCCTAAATACCGACTTTACGCCTTCCTCTCAGACACCCAGTCCATCCTAGTCTACATTCCCAGCTAGAGCACAGCTGCTTTGGAAAGTATCAGAGTTCTGGAAAACAAGTATTATAAATCCAGCTCAGTGTCAGCAATCTGACAGATAAACAAACCAGTAAGTTTGCTGTATTTTCACTACCTGCCTCATACCCTCAACCTGCTTTGGGTCTTTTGATACACAGGAGGCTTCAGAGAAACCGTACAACAGCAAGGACACAACGTCATCCCAACAATAAGAAAATTACCGTTAAAGGATTCATAAAAGGGTGTTAAAAACTCTTGCCAGGAGAGAGATTTGGAGGAGGAGACACTGGCATTTGAGAAGTGGCTGCTATAGGGCCACAGCTCCTGAACAGTGTCACATCTGCAGGGCTATCTGTACAAAAAAATGGCTGAAAAAACCCTCAAACTATCACTTCAGCACTGGAAAAACCACCAGAGAAAATGGTAGATGGTTGTTATGGTATTTTAGAGAAATCAAATATATTTCAAATAAAAATTTGTTAGGTTTAACAAATAAACTCTCATCACTGTTACGTTCAATTGGATTTTTTTTTTTTTAAGAGGCACATAAACTTTCCTGCTTGAGGAGATAAATCAATGACAAATTGTCTGATGTTGGGAAGAAATTTCCTCTGCTAGCAGATGATTCCAATACAGAGTTTCTTGTATTCTCTCCCTTTGAAGTATCTGGTACAGGCTGTGGTTAGAGACAGGATATCAGCCTGACGAACCCCAAAGACATTTTCTTGTGGCTCAAAGTTCAGATGGTCACAAACAGCAGTTGTTCTGGTTAGAAAAAAAGCATCACGCATTTGCTCTGAGTTCAAAAGCTCTCTGCTCAGCACCTGGATTTGCTGCTCTTCGTGCCACATCTTTACAACCACTTCCTTCAGGAACTGGCCATAAAACGTGCTCTGATGGTGACAGCTCTTAAAATGTTATGTATGTGAGTGGGTTTGAAAACACAGCCCTTTCAGAGGTGCTTCTTTGTTTCAGGACCTTTCTGTCATGAATGTTAGTACACAGGCACCCTTTCAAATTTTTTTTTTTTTTAATTTTCCATTGGAATTTTGATCTAATATCAGAAAGGATTGCTGCCAGCTTGAAACCCTGTCAAAAATGAGTGAGAGGTGGCTGAGGGAATCTCCCTGCCAATTTGTCACTTTTTCAGTCAAAACTGCTTACTCCTCCTAAATACAATTTTTTTTTTTTTTTTTTCCAAGCTGGTTTGGGAAGGTCCAAGGAAATGAAATGTCCTGGTAATTGGGCACAGGAAAAAAAAGAGGGGACAAGCTAAGTCACTAAGTTTAAAACTGGGGATCCTAGGGTCCCGAAAGGCCTTCCTCAGCTGTCAGCAGGACACTGTCACTCCTTTGCAGAAGCAGAAAGTGGTTCCCATTTCAAACAGCCATTTAATGACAGAATTGGGGAGTTGGAGCACTGTGTGGGATAAAAACTCCCTTTTTATGGACTTGGACATTGTACCCAGTGTGCCTGGGGGGAGGGAGAACCAAAGAATCACAGAATATCCGCAGTTAGAAGGGACCCACAAGGTCCAACTCCTGGCCCTGCACGGGACACCCCAAGAATCACACCATGTGCCTGAGAGCACTGGATGCTGGCATCCAAGCCCTGCAGATCCCAGGAGACAAGTCCTGGCTTCACTTTGGTGTATGGGATTTTTGACACCTGACTAAAGTGGAGTC
>JAYRBT010000114.1:15679442-15695885 GCA_036023395.1 Myiotriccus ornatus
TAAAGTGGAGTCAGGATTTTACCTCAGGGAACTGGAGAACAGTCTCCAGTCATCTCCTACTTGTTGCTGGAAGGAGTCCATTTTTCAAAATCTAGGGAAGCACAAACACAGCAAATGGCATTGCACTGGTGATGGCTGATAGAATTTTGAAATTAAAAGTATGTGGTATTTCTTGCCACCTCTCTGCCACATTGCAGCCCTTTAAATCTCCCTGTAAAGAACAAGGGTAAGTGTGAGGACTTTGCTCACCTTGCAGACTAATCCAGGCCTGTGGCACTTCTGGCCACGTGTGGAAGTACAACCGTGTCTCAGCCCCGTGGCAGAAACTGTACTTAAACTGTGGAACTGGCATCACTGCAAAGGCTGCCTTGCCCTGGCCAAATGGTTTGCCACAAACCCCTCCTTTTCAGACAGATGAATGAATGAATGCACAGGTTTTCCCGCTTGCCAAAATGCCCATGGTTTCCCCACAGCCCAGTCGTTGGGCCCAGAGAAACATCGTCACTGACCATCCAGCACATGACCCTCAAGCCACAGCAAAGCACAAAACTCCTCTGAGCAGAATATATCTCTCTGCTTCATCCTACAGCTATTTTGCTTTCTACTTCGGAAGCCTTCTCATTTCTGTGGCTGGCTCAACCACTTAATAGGGTTCTGGGGTTTTCCTCAAGATGAGGATGTTCACTGAGAACTATTCACTAAGCGAACAGAGAAATCCTGCAGCAATCCCCAAGGCTCGGGGTCACTGCACAGAAAACTCTATTCAGTGTTGCCAAGCCACCAGGGGCAGGCAGCCACACAGCTGGAGTTTTACCTGTTTGTTTAGTTATTTAAAGAGCAACTGTCACTTGGGTTTTTAGCTCATGTTGGTAATTTCAGATTTCTGCTCCAAAAGGATATGCACACACACGTGCATCAATATGTGTTTATGTGAATATACATTTCCATTTCGGCAGCCTGAGCCTCAGTGTTGGTCTGAGCACTCCTCTTGGAGGCACAGAGCATCTGCCCTTCCTTGCAGAAATACATGGAAACTGCTAGGGGAACTCTAGCTTGAACATCAGGGCCCCATAGCCATACATTACTGTGACACTGGGAGCTCCATTTTAGGTATCACTCAAAAAAAAAAGAAAGAGAAAAGAAAAAAAGGACTGTATTTCTACTTATGTTTCATATCTAGGATGAACCAGGTATCTTGCATCTACACTTAATCCTAGCTTCTGTCCTTTTTAGCTGCTCAGAGTTTTCTGAAATAAATTTATTGGGATTTGAATTTTGCAGTGTTCAGACTCCTGCACAAAACCAGCTTCTTTTGGCTGCCCACACCAAAATACTCTCTGGTTTAAGTTGTGGCCAGCACTTTTGCAAAATGTGGTTGAAAGCTATACTTTGTAACCTGGCTTTTATCATTGTTCTCAGGAAGCTGTAAAGAGTAAGCACTTTTAAAGTGAAATCACTTGAGTTCAGTAGTGCTGGAATTGGGCTTTTAAGATAGGAAATGACTCTCCAGGGCACAAGGAAGTTAATGCTTCAAATTTTGGGAGTGTCTGAGCTTTTAGTCTCTGAATCAGGTTGGAGAAAAATAGAATCTGCATACTGGAAATCTCAGATCTGAAGACAGGATGCATTTGGAAACACACCAGACTTGATACTTCAATACCCACTGCATCAACAAGTTCCATACCCATGTTTTTTCCTGAGACTGAAATGTCATATCAAGAGCTCTACCACTTGATAAGAAAAAACTGGCACAGCACTGAATTGGAGAAATTAGGAGTGTGAAAATCAGCACTGTGCTGGCTCAAAGCAATAAGCCTCATACTAATCCTGTCAGTTGCCTTAAAACAGATGTTGGCCAATTCTGCAGCTCATTGTGACATAACCTTAGAAAATGCAAAAAAAAGGCATGCCAGTTCATACAACATTTTCTATATAATTAATAATAATAATAAAGTAATCTAGATAAGAATTAAGTTTAAGGCTGCGTGTGACTTGGCAATGTCTTAGCCATCCCAAAGTGTGCATTAATTCTAGCTCCCTCGTGCAACAATACTTGCTCCTACCACCAGTGACTCCTTAGGTGATTACAGGGATTATATTAAGCCTGGAAATGACTTTGTACTCTCCCTGCCACCTTCGAGCACGGAGCTCATGCAGAGAGATGGGATGTGTTACAGTCCTCAGCAACCTTTCTCCTTACAACCACCCGGAGTGCTGCCGAGAGATCCCGTCTCACACGACCTCAGGCAGCAGTGTTGGAATCAAGCAGAAGCCAAACCGAAGTCTGTCAATTCTTCCTAAATGAATTTACAAGTGGGGAATGAAATGAATGGCATGGCATGGTTGTGCATGAGTGCAGGGAAGCAACTAAAAATATTTGTGGGGATCTAAGTATACCACCTCAAAAATACACACATACTTTCCACCATTTAAATATCTTGTCTCTGGGTGGAAGCCGAACATTTTTCTATTTATTTCCACATATGCCACCAAGATTCTAAGGAGTTTAATTGCCTAATTCAAAATGTTAAGAAAATACCAGCAGGCTGAACATCCTGGAAAAGGATGTTAACTCACCTAGCATGGTGTGCTGAAGACAGGAAAGAATCTCCTTGTTGCTCTCAAAGAAAACGGCTGCATTTCTATTGTACAAGAAGCCAAGTTCTGTCTGTGGTAAGCACTGAGAACATATGCAATAATACCTCTTGCTTCCAGGCATCCTGAGAGCTACTTCCAATTTGCATTTCCAAGTGGAATTAGCAGAGAAAGGAGATTTACACACCCCCTGGCTGGTGGTTTGGTTTGTGCTCCATGCAGCAAAGCTCCTGCTGAAGCCCAAACTTCCCAATTCATATTCAGAATGATAGGACAAATGACCTTTGGATGAAGACAGTGGTGAACTTGTACTCAGGATACTCCAGGCCAGACTATGCCACAAAATCCCCACATGACTTTACTCAAGTCATTCAAACTCCCGGACTTACTTGTTTTCACAACAGGGAGAAGTCCATTTTGCCTATTTAAATTACAAGTTCTCCAAAGAGAGTGAGAAAAGCTCAGATTACTGAGTGATTAAAGCAGGCCAGGTCAACTCTCCTCATGCAAACATTCTGCCCCTAAAAGCAACAGTAGGCAGCTACACTCCCGAGAGTATTCTAAAATGCAATTTGTATTATGTTTACTAGCGATATTTTTAAAATAGATTTTAAAATCGATCTTTCTAAACCATAAAATATTCGATCTTGTTTCATGTGGTTGCAAGCTCACAGTATCTGTGTCCTCTCCAAACTCAGTCTCTGTGACTCCACCCTACCTGTCCCAGACGATCAGGAGTAAATTAGGTTGCAGAAGGTTGATTGCCATTCATGCTGCCTCATATCTTGGTGGCACTTTGATTTTCCACAGGTCCGGGGTCCAAATGTACTGTTTTCTGGTTCAGTTTAGAGATCTCCAGGCATAAGCAACACCTTTGATTCACAGACGAAAGCAAGAGGACACTGCAGGTTGTAAGAAATGTGGCATAGCTGGGCGTTTTGTGGGGCAAGCTGAATCCAAGTGGCCAGGGAACAGGGCTGGAGTCCTCCTGGCACAATTAGTCAAGAGAGCATGGACTGTGAGCAACAGGCTGTTGGAGTCACTGTGCAGCTCTGCTGTGGATGGAGCCAAACACCAACACAGACTGAATGGTTTTGTGTGCAGCAAGTCCTGAACACAGCACCTGACCCGCAGTGCCTGTGCTTGTCATGAGGACTGCAAGCCCTTATATTTAAGGGCTAATTTAATAATTTATAATTAAATATATTATATTTAAAAAAATATATAACATACATACAGTTGTATAATAAACCTACACAGAAATGTTTGTTTATATGAGCAACGTTTCTAGGAATACGTAGATACAAATATAAACCAACAAGAAGTGTGCTCTTTGCCTCCCCTCTGACACTGCTCCAGGCAGCTCTTTGCTGTTCAGCAGCAAAACAAGCAGCAGCACATAAAAAGGAGCAACAGCTTGGCTGTGTTACCACTTACCTGTGGAAAAATAAACCTGAGCTCGGCAGACGTGGCTGGTGGTGGCCTGACCAAGTCCCGTTGGAAATAATTATAAAAATCTGGATATACTCACTAGCTTCCCCCCCAGTTACCTCAGTTGATTGGAGGCAGCCTGGTGTCCACCTTAACCGGGTTTTTCTCCTGACATGTCCCACATGAAGTCTCTCTGAGCAGGGATGGCAGTGACAGGCACCTCGGGAATCCCTCCTCAGCGGCCGCTGCAAACCCGCCCCGCGTGCCCTCACTCCCCCATTCCATTTTCCCCTCGTTTCCTGGGCATCTGAATAACAATAAACAGCATAATTTTGACAATAAACGGCATCATTTTGATATGATGTATTTATATTTACATGGTACATTTTAAAGCAATAGCTACACTGATCATACATATTAGAAACAATAAAAAAAGAAGTTAAGAACTAAAATGTACATCATACACTTGTATATATATTTTTTTTTTACACAGAGGTAAAAAGGCTTATAAAAATCAATACAACAGGGTTTTAACTTTTAGTATATAGATACATAATGATGAGGCTTCAGGCACTTTAATTTGTTAATGTGAGCAATAGCTTGGAAAAAAAAAAACAAAACCCCAAACAAAAAACCAAAACCTTTCCACAACAGGAAAAAAAAATTGGTTAATGTTTTTGTTACCACAGATACAAAAATAAAATCTGAATAATTTCTCTCAAATGATTGATGTCAGTATTGCAAAGCTGACTGGGAGAACGCTACACACTGTTCAGCAGCAGTGTGGAAATTAAGGAGAAATATTTACAAAAAACCACCCATTTCTATCCTTGTGCCCTTACACCACTGCCATCACAAACCAAATAACGCACGCAGCAAAATCTACAAGTATTACAAAAACCCAAGAGAAGAGGGAGGAAGGAGGAGGGGGAGAAAAATAAAATAAAAAAAGAGGGACTTTTTTTTTAAACTTTTATTTTCAGACATACAGAAAGGCTTGGAGTATGTCTACTTTATTTAAATAAATAGGGGCACTTCAAGACCGGACAAAAAACTGTAAGATCTTTTTGTAGTGTTGTGCTTTATAGAGAGAAGATCTTACAGATGTTTGTTTACATGAAACAACTTTTGAGAACAGAAATAAAAGGAAAAGGTTGTTTCATTAATTATTTTTTTACGAGGCTGGCTTGATGTTTACTAGACACCATTGAGAGATTTGTCAACTGCTATTAGGCACAAAATATTTATATTTCATTCAGCAAACCCAGACACATCACCCAGAGTGTGACACTCCATCCCTTTTCCACTATCATTCAATTTTCTTCTCCAACTGAAAAAAATCCCCAGTAACTGCTATGAATTAAACCTACCCAACTCTATAGTGTGTAATAAGCACATTGCATACTTAATTCATGGTTGACTAGAAAGCTGTGATTAACTCTCAGAGGAACCGTTGGGACATTCCACCAAGAAAGAATGGCAAGCGTTCCTTTTACATTTATTTGGCAAATTAATTATTAAAAAAAAAATTCCTCTCTTTTAAGACTGATGTCAATGTGCAATAGAGGGAGGGAAAGGACATGCGCCCACTGGCAATTTACTGCAGAAAGAAATTATGGCAGGAACAGCAGTGCCAGCTTTGACAAGCCAATCCCTAGCTGCCTCAAAGTATTCGGATTGTACTATGCTAGTTAGAGCTCACTGCGCTAAATCAGTTTTTTTATTTTTTAATAAAAATTATTTGGCTATTCCTTGTAATATATTAGAAAAATACTCTTTTTCCAAGCTAATTACAAGCCTTGTACACAAGACAACATGACATTTAGAAAAAAAAAAAAATAAAAAAAAATTAAAGTAATATTATCCTGCTGTATGCACCTTATGCATCCACTTGATTAAACCTGGGTGGTGAACTGGGGAGGGGGAAAGCCAGGCAGACGCTCTGGTCTGGCTCCTGCAAAGACTCACATGCTTCATCCTACACACAGACTCACAGAGACGCCGGCTGCGTGCGCAGTACGCTGAGAACGTGTAAGTATCTGGAGGATTGGGACCACAGGTCACAAACTGGAAGTGGTAGTTAAGATCCTGGCTTTGGATTTTTAAATACCTGTTTAGATTGCTAAATGTTGTCTCTACAGTGGACGCATATGTTCTCATGCTCATGTATACAGAAAACAAACAAACACGATTTTCCATATAATCCACCACGTAATGCAGCATTTCCCCAGAACTGCCATAATAGTGCTTTTGACATTGCATTGTTAGTAATTCTTTGCATAACAACAATTTTTCCTCATCTGGAACCTTAGTGTTTTATTCACAGATCATTACATTGCTGGCTAATGAAGAAGTTCCCTTTCGTTTTGGGCAGAGCTCTGAAAACACAGTTTTATTTTTCCAATGTTATTTAGGGAAAAAAGAAAACACTAAAATTTTAAGTTTCCCTTTCAAGTAGTGGTCTGAAATGATTACAGGTAAGGAGGACTACCAGATTCTCAATGGTTATGTGACTATGGTAACTGAGCCTTGCTTTCTGCTCACAGAGCTCTGCGAACAGAGAAATAATTTAAGATGTTTGCTGAAGGAAATGACGATGGACTCTAGAAGAGGAACTGCAGCTCAGATGGCTATTTTAGCTTTGGAAAACAGAACAAAAAACCCAAAGAAAACCAGTGTCAGAAATACTGTGTTGTGGTACAAGTTTGTTACTAGCACACCTTCTATACACACACAATAACTTGACGGCAAGTTAAAATATCTTCCGAGTGAGATTCCATCCACTACACCGCCCCATTTCTAGAAATGCCAAAGCTTGCTAATGCTGATGGTACCGCATAAGCGGAGGCAAGACAGACACAACCTGGAGATGTTCTACAATCCACCACCATTTAAAGCAGTTCTTCTCTCAAACTCATTTTAAATGAAAAAAAAACCCATAAAATATAAACATGTACAAGACAGTCTGTTTTGATTACAGATTAATAATACAAAAGTCTATGCTGTAGGTTAGTTAGTTAGAACAGTTGATGAGCAAATCAATGCAGTGTGAGCCCCAGACGACCCAATGTAAAGTGATCCAAACTGGTGGTTCCTGGATGCTGTCGGGCACAGTGGCTGCATCAAAATGAGTGATCTCAATGCTCCAAAACCAACGTGTTCCTTGAACTACAGGAGAAACGTAACACTTTGAATGCATCTGTAGTCATCCAGCAGCTTTGTGTTTTCCACCACAGCACCTGCACATGACCCCACAGTGGTAACAAGCCCGAAGCGGCAAGTAACAGCACATACATGGAGCAATGAAAGACAAGGCGATAAGGGCCATCCACCGGAGGCAAAACATTTCATCACTGGTGTCGCACGAGCAAGGATCCGTATAGTCTCCTTCTGGGTCGGACATACAGTGATAGAGCATAGTGTCTGCGCACCACATACAGCTCACTCGATGGATGCAAGTCTTGACGCGGTCTGGAGCATCCTGGCACTGACCCCGTTTGTTCTCCTCGTGGTTGAACATGTCCCTGCAGTACACGCACCGCGACCTCTCACCATCTTCCTTCCGCCTGGGCTTGAATTTGACAGGTTGAGTCTTTATCACAGCACCCTTGATGTCTTCACCCAGGTCAAAGTCCGAGTTGTCTACGTAAGGGTAAGTGTATTCGTGTTTCGAGGCCTCGCTTTTGGCAAAACGTACGTAGGAGTCCATGTCATCAGGATCAAAGTTCTTTCCTCGTGCTGGGGCATGGCGATAGTCCTCATATCCAGTCATCCAGATCTTTTCCCGAGGATTGATGCGCACTATCTCCTCATCATCGTCTGGAAAGTTGACGTGCCGGTAGGACCGTGGTACTGACTGTGGAAGTAGGAACGCAAAGGAAGAGAGAGAAAAGATAAATAAGCTCACTTAGCTACTGGCAACCGCCGTCTCCTTGCTTCGTGAAGAAGCACAAGAGTTTCAGGCTTTGGCTCGGGACTGACCACAACTGTCACAGTCCTACAGTGGCCTGTGTGCACCTGGTACAGTGTCACACATTAAACCACGGTGTAATCCCTCCTCTCCCCCCGCCTTGCTTTTAATAATCAGAAGCCATTTAAAGTTAACTGAGAGGGAAACAGGGAGAGTGAAAGCGGGGGAGCGTCTTTCGGGGAAGTGGGGGAAAACCAAACAGTAGTCTTAGCTCTGGCAGAGACACAGACCTTGAGGTAGCAACAGTGGGAAGGAACCTTACTTGTTCTAGATGGTAGTGGTCAGAGCTGTAATGGTCGTGAAGGTGTCCACGAGTGCAAATTCTTCGATGTTCGCAGGACGCAGGAGAAGCCAGAGTTCGCACAGGCTGTTCCCTTTTCTGAGAGGAGTTGGAGGAGCTATCTGTAGCATTCTGTTTTAAATGGAAAGGGAAGGGGGGAGGGAAATGGTCACACATTCAGCTGTTACCGCACATGGTATTAGGAGATGTTTTGCCACTCACTGACTCTGTGCACACCTGCAATACTGGCAACACCTGACGGCTGGAGGCTTCATAAAGTTTCACATAAAATACTTGAAAGAGGCAGATCTGTTACCAGGCCATAAAAGCTGTCGCCACACACACGGAAAAGTAATATGCCATAGCCTGCCCGTGACATATTCACCAACACCACTTGTATTTGCTTGGCATGTTATTTGTTATCCTGGGCATGGTAGGATGATGAGTCGTCACTAGAAGCTCCCTCTGAGGAGGAAAGTTAAACTCCATCAAATGATGCAATTGTGTTAAGTCCTGCGGGCTCAGACAGAGCATCTACTCAGGCTACAAAAACACTGGCAATTTTGTTAACCTTTACATGTTCTCCAAACACTCACCCAATTCCAGTTCATCACAGGCTAGTTGAAAAAATCAGTTTTCCTTTAAAGAAGTTCAGGGTTTATTTTCCCTCTCCTTTTGTCACTAATCTCTAAGGTACAATGAACGTTACTTGAGTTTTTATATATTTCCTGGCTCATGGTGAGCACTTTCTTTAGGTTAATTAGTTACATCATTATGCAACAATGATCATGAAAGGGTGAAGTATCACACAGTAACATGCTGTTGCCAATACCTGAAGCTTCTTAACATATATATTTTTCCTCCTGCAGAAATACACAATGGGGTAACAGGTTTAGCCATCATCTCTCCACAGCCCTTCCTAGGTTAGTATAGTTGCCATACGATATCCAGAAATACAGGATTTTGTCTGTGAATTCTATTTATAGCTTTTGGGCTTTTTCACATTACCATGAATATCAATGGACAGCTGTTAAATGCACCAGGCAAACTGGAAGCAGGAAAAAAAAGAGCCTCCACGCACAACGATCAGAACAGCTGTAGCGTGGAACGTGCCTAGAACATTGCTGCTTTGAAATAAGAAAGATCTCCACCCCCAACCCCCCCAGCTAACAAGATGTGCTGCAGCTACGAGTCCAAGACAAAAGTTTCCATTTGCCACCACGGTTAGCAAGAGACACAACCCTGAGAGCACAGAACTGTACCAGTAGTAGAAGACTGGTTTTACCTGAAAAACCTTCTCTCCTTGTCAAGAATGCACTCTCTAAACACTGTTTTCCAATGACTCGTACTAGACACATTTCTTACTCCAAGTATACAAACACCCTCGCTGTGGGTATTTGTTAAATAAAACAACATTCTGCAAGACTCTGTCCAAAGATGAGAACACCTTAAAGTGTCACAACACAAAAATAGATGTTGGTTCTCTTTAACTTAAAAAAGCACTGAACTCCCAACTTACTTTCTTGAAAGCAAATACACAGATGTTTGCAGTGCGATGTAAAGCCAGCCGGGGTTATCTGAGAGGTACAACAAGCAGGATGAGTTTTGAATGGCTGACCCACCCATTAGGAACAGACTTTCAATGCATGTGTTCGCTTTGGTTGTTTTTTTGCCTTTTTTTTTTTAAACAAATATGTAGAAGCAGATCAACTCTTAACACAGTTAACACCTCTAAAATGGAACTGCACCAATATTCAGGCTCTTCTAAAAAAGTGGTTTTATCAGCCCAGTCTTCATAGCTTATTATACAAAAGCACTTCAAATCTGGGGTTTAAACTCTTCAAAGCCAAGTCTTGTGCCTGTAACTTCAGATCCCACAATAAACAGCACATTTTGGGGACATTTCAAAAGAAAACGAGCAGCTTTTACAAGTATCTTTTTTTTCAGAGCTGTACATGGTGCACACCCCATAGTCTGGGCAGCCTCAGCTTGCTCTCAAAGTTAAACTTTGACTGACATGAACCAAAAAGGAGGCAGGCCTTAAAACCACGCCTTGGAAGCCAGTAGAATCCTTCACCTTCACTGGATCCGTGACTGAGCCCAGCTGGGACAAGCCTTTTGCGGATTCGCTCTGAAAACATCACGGGTACTCACGGGTGGAACAACGAAGCCTGGGAAAATTACCCAACTGGAGGTGGTTGCACATACTGTCCTGCAACTCCCTCGCTGTCCTACATGAAAATAAAAATCCCACCCAAACTGGATATAACTCCTAGATAATCTCAGCAGGGCAGCTGGGAGCTATAACCAGCCCTCCAAGCAGCGCTATTTGCTGCCTCCCGGGGAAGGCAGCATTTCTGCAACAGGCAACTGGAAAAGAGGTTGTAGTGATTTTTATCTCGCCCGATCCGTATCTACCTTTGCTTTCCTCCACACCTTCTCCTCCTTTAGACCCGTCAGGGCAACCGGGCCTCTCCTCCATACGTGTTGACACGGCTACAAAACCTGTTTGCAGCACACCACAGAGGCTGCGGCTCTGCTCTCCGCTTTCACCTTATTAAAAATTGCTGCATTTCCACATTCAATGTCCTCAGACTAGAGAGGCAGTTTGCCAACACAAATACTTACTCTTAAAGAGCCCAGAAAGGGGAAATCAAGCTATCCAAGACCACGGCTCTGCTCACTGGTCCGTAACAAAGTTCATGCTGACTCCTGGTTGGTGACGCTAAAGGCAGCAGCTGGCTGACAAACGCAGGGTTACCTTGCTGACCATCAGCTGGGATAAGCACTGTTACTTTCCAACAAGGTCCCTCGTGGAAAACTTCAAACTTCCATAGGAGAAGAGAGGTCTTGACTCATATGAATGGTTTGAAGATGGAGGAAAAAGAAAAAATGTAGAAAATACCTGCCTCCCAAGCAGAAGGTCACCACTGAGCCCCACAGGCTCCTCACCTGTGCTGCTGAGAGTACTCATCCATGACCTGAGGGAGGTGAACGAGGTGAACAAGATGACAGTTTTCTAATGAAACTTAAGTTATTCAAAATGAAAGCTGACCCTGAAAATTTGCTTAAGAATCTCGTAATGCTGAGAGACTGGATGTTAAAAAAAAACACCTGAAGTGCAATGTGACACAGACACCTTGACATTTGCAATGATGCACTCTGAGCCAGTTATTGCTGCTGAGGAAAGAGGTTTGGGATTAAAACAGGCAGCTCTGTGACAGATTAAAAAAAAAAAAAAAAGGCAGCCCCAATCACCAAGGCATTGTATTTATCTGCTGTGCTTCTCTAATCTGTCTGCAGTCCTGGTTCCCCTCCACCCTGTGTCAATAGAGGGTATTTCCACCATGGCAAGCTGACAGAACCGTGGCCAGGATAACAGAGGACATGGGATGACTTCTCAGCATGGGACTGTGAGTCCCATGGAAACGTGAGCAGGAAGAGATTATTCTTCTAGTATCCTTCAGAAGGGAAGATTCTGAGGCATTCACTGGAACTGGCTCAGATAAGGTTCAGGCAGAACGAGGTACCTCTGATGGTGCCCACAGTTAAAATGTGGTTCAAGAAGCCATAGGGAAACCCTCAGAAGAAAATAAGTATCCAAGGATCAGAGACATGATGATGCCTCGGGGCCTTCAAAAGCGTACTGTTCTCTCAATAGCACTCCGCTGGGACCGAACCTGGACTGGGTGACCAGAGAAAGTCAGGCATGTTCTCAAACAAAAGGCACACTCATCTTCACCCAAGTGCCACTATGCACAAATGATGGCAAGACTTTTGTTAGTGAGGGAAGCAGTGAACAATTCCTGTCCCTCGTGACAATACCGGGCCTTGGTTGGGAGTTTCTACCATCAGCATAGCAGGCAAACTTTTGGGGAGGATGGTCAAGAGTGGAGACATGAGAGGTTTGCTGCAGGTCATCCAAACACAACACACTCGCCTACAGGAATACATCTAGAAAGGACATGTTGTCTGGAGCCAAGCCATTTCACAGATGGAAAATCAGGTCCCAAACCACTGAGCCACTGGCTGGTCAGAGAAACGCTGTCTTCTGAAACCTGTTGAAACCAATCCAGCTCCAGCATTTGGTTTTCAGGGGAAGCTATTGAAAACATGCCCAGTAGCCACATAAGAGAAATGAACCCAAAACTGAAATTGGAACAGGGAGTCTGATAAGGAACTCTGTTTCAACATGCCCTCAAATGCTCAATTATGAGACATTTGTGCTGCACGTACCAGAGCTTTGTGATTGCTATGGTAGCCCCAAAGTCTTGTGGTTTCACTGCCTGGATAACAAAATCATTAATCACGACCATAAGAGTCATTTTACAAAACCTGTGCAACACATTTCCTGTTGCAAGGGAGCTGCACATATCTGAGGGAGCACACGTACCATATGTGTGGTATGGCTGCTGTAAGAAACAACACCAGGCTTCTACAGGCAAATGATGGCACTGTGGTAATTTATAAAAAGGAAAAACTGTGTCCTTGTTTCCCCCTCAGACTTCTAGAAGTGACTCATTAAATTAAAAAGCCCTAGTCATTAGTAAAGAAGATTATGTTAATCATTTACTGCAGTTTACTTCTCATTGAAATGGATTTGTTACACAAGAAGGCTAATCAGATACCCAAGTAATAGGCACAGATAAGCATCTATCAGAAAACTATGAGCCTTCCCTTGCTCCTGAGCTGGACTGATCATCTTGTCTCTAATGGCTTCACAGAATAGGTTCACCCCATGTGATGCAATACCCAAGGGTGACTACAGAAAAGAAAGATTCCTCTCAGAATTATGAAGCAATACAATCTATGGCAGCTTGTCAGAAATCAGTTGCCAAAGGGAAATTATGGACCTCTGTCCCTTAAAGCTTCCAGAAGTGCTCCTCAGCCAGCTAAAGGATTCACAAGTTTCCTGTCAAAAATAACTGTGGGTCAAGCAAGACAAGACGGGGGGTTTTTATTCTCTCTAGGATATTAATGGTTACATGAGGCAGGAAGGGAACAAAAGAATCATGATGTTGAACAATTCGTTTTGCAAGTAATAGTTCTAAAGCAATCAAAAACCCATGCCAGCTCAGCCTTTGCAAAGCACAAGCCCTCTGCAAGCCAACCTGCTCTCTATTGCCACACTCCACGTTGCTCATCTCCCCATGCCGTGCAAGCCCACCCACCACATCACACGGATCCAAGGGGGACTGCTGACACGCAGCATGGAAATGCAAAACTTGGTGGGGCTCAAGGTCTCATCTTTAGCAAGGCACCAGCCTGTCTGCAACAGCCAAAGCTCCTCCAGCAGCTTCTGGGTTCACTTTGGGAAGCCTGGACATGTTAAGGAGGAGCCCATGGCCACACGGTTATCTGAGAAGGCATCCCCACCATTCCCAGGACAAGGAAACCAGCTCTGCACCAATTCATGGCTTGAGTATGATGAGCCTGGAAAAATGACAGCCAGCAAGCTGCATCCTCCTGTGCCACAGCCCGACCACCTCCAGCTGGGACTCTCACAGTGTGCTCCCCAAAGGCAGCCGGAGCCCGCGGAGCGCTCTGCCCAGGTGCATTCCCTTGGGAGCCCGGGTACAAGCCAGACCTTCTTCACTTGATCCATTCCATTCACTGGCACACGGGGGGGCACAGCTGTGCTATCAATACAGAAAGGAAAAATGATAAAGCCGGCGAAACGGCGCAGCAAGGGAGTGAAACCGAGCTCAGCGCCGGCCTGGGGCTTATCTGCAGAGCCTCCACTGTTTAGGAACTTCACAAAGAGGAAGTCTGAGAGTTATTTCAGATGCACAGCAAAGAAACTTCCACCTTTCCAAAGAAACTAAGATAAAATATAGTCTCCCAGAACTCCCTCAGCTTAATCTTGCCAGACCAGAACAAATGCTTCCTTTCCCCTCCAGCTTTTTTTAAAGCCTAAAGAGATACAGCACTTCTGAGTTTCACAGAGAGTGGAACAGCACAAATCCTAATTTTTGATCTCAAAACACCTTCTCTCTATTCAAGAAATTTAGAAAAGGAAACAGCTGATGTTTTCCATCCACCTCTGACTATGCCCTGTATACTCATGACAGCCTATTTCAAGGGGAGCTTAGATTATCCAAGTATTAAGAAAAAGGTTCAGCATGAAAAATCTTTTAAGATTTGAGTGTCCTGTCTCCTGAGCATAAGCTTTTAATTTGTCATGGCAAGATAAAGCCAAGGAAGAAAATGTTTTTGTCAAATTTCTGTTTGTTTACTATCACTGAAGACAGAAATTGTATTGTAGAAAATTGCTTCTGTACATTTTTGAAACATTTTGCCACTCTCATCCACTGAAGATGGCTGGAGCTGAATCTAGTTCTACTCCTTAGCAAAGAGTCTGAAAGAAAAGCTTCATGTGAGATCATATTCCAATACAGTTTAAAGATAAATTGGCTGTACACAACCATTACCATAAACATGGATTCAGACATTTTTAACACCAGAACAGGACTAGAATTTCTCAAATGTTTGGACTGTAGTCATCCCTTACACAAATATCCAACATAAAGCGCAGAAAGCTAACTGGTTTTACTGCTATGTTTTTTTTTTATTATTTTTTTTTATTTTTTTTAATTTTTTTTTTATTTTAAGTTTTTGTGGTTACAGCTTTTAGTGCCAGAAAGATGCTGGTGGCTGTGCTGGCTGAAGTCAGCAAAACTCAGGGAAGATTTACAAGAATTTGGTGCACAGGATCATCTCCATTAAACTCCTGCTAAACGCGATACTGGCAACACTGGCCAGTTCTGGATGGACCACAGATGTGGCTTAAAAGCTCACTCTGAGGAGTAAGAAGAATATATGAGAATCAGACACAGTTAAACGATACGGCAAACTCAGATGTGGTGAGGGAGAAACCTCAGTGAGATCTTCCTGTTTCACTACTTGCCACATACAAGGCATCAGACATCTCTGCAAAATCAGGCATTTGAACAAAGGGAAATGTCTGCAGAAGTCAGAGGAGGACTGAACTAAGACAGTACCACCCATTTTACTCCAACTCAGCCCAGGACCAGAGGCTGTGAGCAGGTCCACACAACATTTCCTTCTCTTGGCCTTACTGCACCACTGGGCTAAGAGCATCACTTCAACGGAAGGAAAAGTCTTTGCATCAGGTGATTCTAAGGGAAAACCAGAAAGTTGTAAGAGGAAAAAACCCCATACCACATGCCCCAGTGACTAGGGCTGCTCCCCCAGGCAGCACAGCAATCCCACAGTACAGTGGTGGGAGAGGGGTGGGTCTGCACCCATGAGGAGCGTGTCCTCATCAATCTGGAGAGTCCTTACCAGGACTCCCACGTTTCCTTCCTCATTCCTGTAACTCCTCCATGCCATGGCCTGATTGGATTTCACCATGCTGAGATGAGCTACACTGCTTTTTACCTAAACCTGGGAACTGTTTAAACTAACCAACTGCTTAAAGCCATCCAGGGGGAGAGGCAGGCTTTTCCTTCTCGCAAGAAGGCACTGAAAATCTGTTAATGCCTTGGAAGTGACATCTTGGTGCAGACTACAGCATTGCTGGGATGATCAGCGTCCAGTATTTGTGTTTGTAAAGCTCCACAAAGATTAGCAAAGCCTCCCTCCTCTAAAAAGTAATATTAGCCATGCTACCAACATATCCTCTCCTAAGTCCATGAGAATGGCCAAAAAGGTCTGTACTACTGTGGGGAGGTGATGGTCACTGCTTTTCCCTCCCATGAGTCCCATCACCTGCTCTGTGGGCATAAGTGGGTGCAGGACCACAGAAATCCAGCCCAAAATCACGTCTGCATCAGCTCCCTGACCTCAGCTGACTATCTGTGTGGTGGTACAGGAGGGTCTCCAGGTGACACAGAGGGCAGAGGCAGGGGAGGCTGCAGGGGGAGCTCCTAATTTTCAGGTGCTAACAGAGAACGCAGCACATGCAACGCTGCCAGAAAGCCTTTTGCAAGATGGGTAAGGATGCCAGGAAATAAAGGAGGAAAGTTCAGAGGTGGGGGTGTTAAACACTGGACACGCACAGGGGATGGCAGGAGCCTGAGCTGCTGCTGAGCCCAGCTGGGAACAGATGGCTCCACAGAACCCACCTCTCAATCTCAGCTCTTCCACACAGAAACTTTCAAGGAGGGGGGAAGGAAATAATGGGGGGGGGGGGGGGAGAAAAACG
>JAYRBT010000114.1:15695895-15714577 GCA_036023395.1 Myiotriccus ornatus
CCCCCCCCCCCCCCCCCCCCCCCCCCCCCCCCCACAAAAACGCTAATGAAAACTAAATTAGCCAAGATAAAAGAATTGATGCACCTAATCCATCACGAATGTCTTTGCTATGTAAAAATTCCACATTGCAGTCTCTAAATTCAGCAGTGCTCCTCCTATATAATAACACCAGCTTACAAACAGAGGCGAAAAAACTCAGTTAAATGCAAACTTCCCACAGCAGACCGATATGATATTTTAGGAAGTCAGTTAGGGGTCATTTATTCACACAGTTATGAGCATCGACGTTATTTTAGCTGGTATTTATCACCAAAATAGAATCCAACAGCTGATGCAAACTTTTAAAATACCCTCTTCACATGCACTGCAAATATGTCAGGCTCTGCTTAAAAATGTAATGGTACTTATTTACTTCTGCCTTTCCTTCTCCTTTTGCAGACAGAGCCAGAGACAGATGAACTGCTTCCTATAATCACTTCTGATTTAATTTTCATAAAATATTTACGAGGTACAGGGCAAGCAGACCCTTGGCAAAACACATTAGGCAGGTGAGGGAAGGAAACAGAGCTATTTAGTTCTTTATAATGCATTTCTGTACTGGGCAAAGGTCCATTTTGAGTTCCCCAGACTCTTGCATTTTGTTGCACATCTTCAGTTACTACCAAACACATACCTGGGACAGAGGGGACACCAACCTGCGGTATTCTGTCAATCAGAAGGTTGTGAGTTTTTTTGTGGTGTGTTTTTTTTTTTCTCCTCTCTTTAAAGGGGTGGCAGGGGAAGCCTGACAGTTTAAAGGAAAATCTTGAAGCCTCACGCAAAAGCACTTTTCATTGTTAAGCTTTACCAAAGTCCTTCTTTTTCTTTCCAAATTGTACAAAAAAAAGAAACTGCAAACAGATGAATAAAAAAACCAAAACCAAACAAAATCCCCAAACATTTGAAAGGATGTAAACAAATTCCGGTCAGACGAGCAAGATTCAGGTGCGCACTGCAAGAAGTCTCAACTCTGTGCTTTGTTTCATGTTTTTTCTTTTTTGTTCCCCCCCTCGTTACTTGAGACAACAGATTCAAATCAGATCTAGCAGCACTTAAACAGCACGTGGAAATTACAGGAAGAGAAGAGCAATACAGTCATCTGGTACACAGTTCCAGCTCGGCTCCCTCCATATCACTGCCAAGATGGATGCTCCAGCTCAGCAACCCCCCCTAAATTAGGCAGAGGCTGGGGTCCAGCACAGCTTTGCCCACTTGCTCCAGACCTGCATCCCTCTGGTCCCACTGGGTTATGTGCCAGGCAGCCATTCCCTAATCCCTTCTGCTGCAGATCAGGAAGTTGTCAGTCATCGCTCTGTCCCCCGGCCAAGGCTGTCTCTTTCCAACAGTGTTTACACCCTGTGCAGGGTCCACTCTGCCTGTCACCTTCAGAGCCAGTGCCTGGGGCCAGGAAAGACACCCCAAATCCAGCTGGTGCCTCCTCCTCTGAGTGCCCTGGGACAAAGAGTTTTGTTCCAACACAGAAGCCAGCGAGATTGTAGCTTACAATTACAGCTGTCTGCTGAAAGCCACTTCCTCAAGTTAGATATTAAAATAATGGAAAAGGCCATTTTCTGTCTTTCTGTCAAGCACCCCACAGCTGAAAGAAAGGATTGTACACTTCAAAGGCTGACTGCATAGCCCAGATCAAAGAAGGAATCCAATGGAAAACTATAGTCATACCAACCATGTATTTTCAAGGTAAAAGCCACATTTGGCCACAACACACCCACACTGACACCACCTCAGTTATTCTGTTGTCTCTCCTCCTTGTCTCGATCGAAGGATGAATTTCACAGTAGCAACAAGGAAGAGGAAAATGCCTTAAATCCTAAACCAGACTCAGACACGAGTGCAAGAACCATCTTGCTTGTACCCCCGGGTCTTGCAGAAGGCAATGTATCCGTCGCCAGGGGGTACATGATGAATTTCAGGTCACAATGAATATTAGCGAGGTGGAAGAGGTTTTCTGCCTCCTGCTCAGTCCCTCGACTCTGTTACAGTTTCCCTTGAGCCAGCACTTCTGCTTTTCCAGCCCTACAGCGAGCTGGCTCCAGGAGCCAAACCACCGGAAAAGTATTCGCTTTCTTTTATAGGGCTGGTTTTTGGTTCACTTCCCCGGGCTGGCTCAGCACTGGGTCAGCCGTGCTAGGAGAAGGGGGAATGGAGGAGCCCCCTCTCTGCTCTGCTGATGCTCAAGATGCACCAGTCAAGTCGCATCCCTCGGCTGTGGTTTCACGTAGGTGCTAAAATATCTCCTGCCACCCCAAATCCTGCTCCCCCACACATCAGCTCCACTCTTGGCATCGCTGTGCTGCGAAAGCAAGGTGGGGGAACTGAGCTGGCTGGAAAATAACTTGCTTTTCACAGGCGTCTTGACTCAAATCAGGTTCCCCTTACATAATGCTGAAGAAATGCCCTGGGAACCACGGCTGAACGAAAGCAAAAGTAAAAAAAAATAACAACAACATCAAAAAAATCCTTTCTCCCTCTGTTTTACTGTATGTTTAGAAATGGCAATTTCATCTTGGCTGTATTTTGTTTCTGACACATTTGTGCCTTAAGCACACAAATACACTAAAGCATTTAGCTCCAGATGAATTAAAAGGGAACATGCTCATAAACAGCTTCACACTTTTAACTCATCACATAGTTTAAGTACATTACTACACAGCCAATTTATACTTTCAGGAGACAAACATGCAGCTGGTTGATTGCAAGTGTGAAAGGGTGCTACAACACACTCTGATCACAAACTCATCAGCTAGAAATTACAAATGGAGAGAGGCACCAGTCAAGACACCTTTAGATGAGGAAATCTTACAGGCAGGTTTGCTGGTGACTCTTCTCATCCTCATATTGGAAGAAAACAAGGGTTTCAGTAACCTGAAGATTACTTAAATATTTGAGTGCAAGTTTGGTTATACATAATAAAAAAAATTAATATAGTATAAAATGTAAAGAGCTGGCACACTAAAATATGGCATTGTATTGTCATCTAAATACAGGGAAAGGCCAAACAGGGTGTTAGAAAGAGAAGGAAGGGAGGGGGGAAAAAGGAAAGAAGGACAGATATCCTCTGAACTGCTGGGGCAAACTGAACAAAACACCTAACTGGTGCACAAATTACAACACAAGCTCTGGCAAGATGCGCTATAAGGAAACTTCCACCACAGCAGAAGATCAAATTTCCATTTCCTGCAGGATATATCCCAATCCCAGTGCACAACCAACTGTGTTTGCATGTGGGAATGGTACAGAGCCAGAAAACACACTACAAACATGGTCTTGAGAGGAAACATTGTGACAAGAGAAATTGCTTACCCTCAGCAAGGTAGCTCAACACATCCCAGTTGCTGCTATAATTAGCTATATAAAAATTACACCACAGCAAGACCTAGAATATCTGTTAGCATTACAGGTATTTTCTGCTTAATATTTTGTTCTTCTAAATTCACTTACAGTGAAACAGTGTCAAAGTAACTGAAGTTCAACGCATTTGGGAATTGTGCTGAACTGCCTATTCCTGATCTGCAGCAAGAAAAGCATGCTTTGCCTATCAGAGAGTGACACAAAAGCAAAAACAGTAACATGGTAAATACAATAAAGCGATACATAAATTGTGCAAGACCCCTACTCCCCCTCCTTTCTTTTAAAGGAAGGAAATAAAGCTTCAAATTTACCCCATGAATCTCTCTCCTACCAGCTCCCCTGAGCTCTTCACTACACTTACATCTCATGAATCTGTTATATACACAAGAATAAATGGATTTTATGTTCAGTGTACCTCCAACACCACAGTAATTTTCATATTTCCTTCTGTCCAGATGACAGGCTATGAGTAAGCAAGGACAATCTATAGGCTGAAGTAGATAGTAATTGCCCCCACAGTTTTGAAGGACTTAAGTAAAAGAGCAGCTGCCATCCCAGATAATACCTCTGTTTCAGTGACAATAGTATTAAATTATCAGTGAGTAAACCTTGCTTGTATTGGTAATAGAAGAAAGAAAAAAAAAAAAAAGGGTTAATTTCCAGCATCATTTGAAAGAAACGGGAGGTCCTGAATGAAAGGCAGAAACACAACACTAGAAAATAAACCTGACAGCCAGAGAAAAAACTTTCCACTTGACCTTCCCTACTGAAAAATCTCTTTGAGCATCAGTATCCATTGCCATTGAGTGATGTGAATTTGTGTGGGCAAAGTTAACCCGAAGGCATCAAAAAAAACCAAACCAAACCAAAAAACAACAACAAAGGAAGGGATAAAAAAGCAGCTAGCATTACAACACTGTGTATTCAGGACCTTTTCACTGTTTTAGTGGCATCTCTCCTGCCTTCTGACCCCCGGCATACAAGCAGGAAGAATTCCACTGAAAAGACCCTGGGATTAATGGGATGAAATAAAAAAAACCAAACTACAGATAAACCAGTGACTTCAGCCTCTGGGACTACCTTGGTAGTCAGCCTGCTGGAACAGATCAAGGCAGAGCTCCCAGTGCTGAAGTGCGAGGAGTGAAAGCCGTGTTCAGACACGACGAGCGCTCGCTGAGCTGGTGCTGCACTGACTGCTCGAGTGCACCATGAGAGACTCAGCTATAAACAAGTATAAAAAGAGTATAAAAGAGTTCACTGGTCAAAGCCAGCTATGACTTCTTTTCCTTTTTTTTTTAGGGAGGGGTTTGAGCTTGCTGGTTTCTGTGTGTGAACTTCTCTCTCCTTAGCAAGTACTTTTTTTTTCTTTTTTTTTTTTCCTTTTAAAAGCTGAATTAGAATAGCTGTGGTTTACAATGTGAGCCCAAAATCCAGACATCAGAGGATGTGGCTAGCAGCAATGAACCCTCTGGCTGTCCAGGCACAGCACAGCTGGCTGCTGGGCAGGAAGAAGAACAGAAGTGAGGCCATCGAGTCCTGTCACTGTGACAATCCCCTCTTTGCTCTGCTCAGCCTCACAGAGCAAACAAGGTGGATATGCTGAAGGTGACAACTCCATCATCCCCACAGAGAGCTCTGCTCTTCCAAAAAGCATTTTCCTGCCTCAAGAAAAAGGAAATTCCAGGCTCCTCAATCCCTGAGCACAACTTCTGACAGAAACACATCAGTGCTTCTCTAGTATCGGCAACATCTTTTTCCATAGAAGGGCGGGATGAGATGCTCCAGCATCCCCACAAAACTTACAAATATATTCCAAAGTATTTGGACTGGGTTTCTGCATGTCTACTTCACAGAAAGCAAGCTAGAGAGGTTCTTTAAAAGAACCATCTGAATGTGAAACGTCCAAGCCAGCAAGAAAAAATTACATTGAGTGTTTATCTAATCTAACTAACATAAATCTTATAAATTTTAATAGTGAGGCTGTAACATGCTTGAGGCCCACATGGGACATGAAAGTAGACAAAAGGTTTCATGGAAAGGCAGCAGGGAGAAATCTGTTTTTTTAATTAGGAAAGCAGAAGAGATGCAAGGAGGACTATAACGGCAACATCTGCCCCAATGTGCACCACTCTGGCGAGGAATGGGTGATTGTGCCTCTCTCTAAAATGACACCGTCCAAGCCACATAACAAACTTCCTAACTCACACATCCCCAAGCACAGGAGTCCACGTTCAAAAGGCACAAGGGGCACAGGATCACTCCAAACACACCATTTGGTGGTGAAAACACGAGTCTGAAGACTTCTTCTGGAAGTCCAAGAAAAAAACAGTGGCAGCAAGATCTGTCCATACCACCTTAGTGAAGCAGGAGAATGTTTTCCCCGTCTTGTAGTTGGGGAACCAAGGTAAGCAAGCTTTTAGCCAGGAGTCAACAAGGGAAGCAATGGATCAAATGTAGGTGCCTCGAAACACAACTCTGTGGCTCAGCTATGGGCCTCTACATCATGCCTGCTCTACCTCCAAAATTCTGCAGGTCTCACTTTGAACAAAAACTAGGCTTTTAAAAACATTACTACTGATCACATGAAACAGCTGTGATTGTACCGTGCATGTCAAACTTAGTAAGGTTGAGTTTTGCTGTTTTCTCCCTTACATTCCCCCTAACCCAGAAGAAGACTGCAGTCATTTTTTTAGAGTCACAAACCAGAACAAACATGGGAGCTGCTGCTCCTCCTGCCAGTGGGTGTCTTTTCTTTATCACTAAAGCAGGCACAAGGCTGTAGATTTATCTGAAAAACATGAGTGGTGTTTCAGCTGAACTGGTCATAAGGTTTCAGAACAAACACCTCTGCTTTTTCAGATGGGATGCTAAAAGAGACCATTTCAGGCACTCTGAAGACTCTGGAAGACATTGACCTTTTTTCCTTGGACTCAATTCACATTTTTCACTTCGTGGTCATGTGGGATTATTATCTGTAATTGAAAGTAAAAGCGTAGATTAAGGAAAAAAATTTACACAAGAACTCAATTAGATGACAAATTCCGTAGCTGAGGAACTACAGAATATATTCAGCCTGCATGAAATGTTACTTCTGAAACGAATGTTAATTAAAGAAGGCTGAAGAGGCAGGGCTGGATGGATGAAGACAAACAGAACAATCTCAGCCCGCTGCAATGACAGCGTTTTCCCCAATGGAGACAGAACGGATGGCCAGTCTTTCTCAGATTGCATCTCTTGAGAGGACGATTTATAATGTACAAGACAGGAAAAATTTATTTGCTAACATATGGAAAACATTTATGGGCTCTTCTGAGGATCTGAAATTAAAGAAACACAACTACATATTGTTAGGACTTCTAAATGGAGATTTCATTTAAGAAATAAGCATTTTTCACCTCGAATCAGTGGCATTTACTTCTATATCCTTCTGTTTTCCACCCTGTCAGGTATGAGCTTCAGAGCTGAAGGGTCTGCTGTAGGTCTAAGCCACAGGAAAAGCATTAGCTGGTAAAATCCCATTTTTAAAGATGTAACCCATGCTTCAGAAAGATGGATGGGGAGCATACACCACAGGGATGGGGCAGGGTACCGCTGCCCAAGTTATCATCATGGCACTGCAAGCTACAGCCATGGCAGGAGATAAGGCTCCTGACACCAAGCAGATGTTCACACTGCCACAGCTGCAGATAATTCACCCCCTCAGAAACAAACTAAAAAAATCCACCTTCTAGTACAAGAAAATGATTTTCCACTAAGCCAAACAAGAGCATAGCCTGAAGGGGAGCTCTACCTCTAGGGCAACACTTCTCTTTCTCATGGAAGTACCTTGCTGGATGCCTGGAAGGGCTGCATGGTGAATAAACGAAGTGGATGATGCACAAGTTGCACACACAAAAATATGCACATCCCAGAGAGCGGTACTGGAGCTAACAGGATCAGGGACATTATAAAAGCCAACTGACTGACATTATGAAGTCAGTCAGTATCCAACAGCCACGTCAGAGTCACGGCTTGTATGCAACGAGGGTGGCTGTTTTAAAACCGGCTGGTGCAAACATTGGTGCGCGATGAAGTCAGGGTGGCTGGTCACAAAGCAGCCTAGGAAAACGTGAAGTTTTGGGCTGCTGTGCTTGAACAGACTGAAACATCTTCAAGGAGAGCAGGACCTCAGGCCAAATACTTGAGGCAGCAGTGCAGCAGCAACGGCTGGGATTTACAGAGACCGGTAAATGACTGATTAAATGACTCAATCATGCAGATGCTTTTGAAAATTCTGCCGCACGCAGTTAAGTTTATTCATGCATGAGTGGGAGAGGGGGAGGACTGTGAAGATTTTAATAACCACCTTAGGAAATAAAAAAGAACAAATGTACTTTCTCTTTAAAACAGAGAAGAGGGGGAAAAAAATACCCCAAAGCCAAAAAATCCACTGCTGTGCCTGGGGAAGAGTTTACAGAAAGTTGTAGAGAAGTTTTGCATGGAAGGATGACCAAATGGACTATGATACACTAGTCAAAAATATGTGCAAAGAAAGAATGAAACAGAAGGGTAAAAATAAAACATTTCACAGCCCTATCAATTTCTTCCAGTTTTAAATGGCTCCATGCTTCAGTATGTTATTTCTGGCTTATGCAGACTTCATACTCCACCATAACCTACCAGATAAACAGGAGCTGAGAGCTTTGAAGAACTTAAGGACTCCAGGAAAAGGAAAGACTTCATCTCAGGAAAACAAAGAAACAATATTAGGGAAGAAGATGCCCCTAAAGGCCTTATTTTTGGAGTATGAGAAAACACCTGCCCTGATGCAACAGCGTGACTAACAGCACCATGAGAGGAACCACCACCAGAGAAGTCCCTCTTGCTCTCTGGAGATCACAAAACCATGCAGAGAGTGCTGCCACGCAGGGTACAACTCATCCCCCAGATACCAAAAAATGCTGACTGCCACTGAGGCTTCCCTGCTTGCTAATGCTATCGAGGATCTTCTTGCTCCTTCTCCCTCAGGAATCCTACCCATAAATATCTGCACGGCAGGGAGTTAGGTACCTGTCACCTCCCCGGGGTCAAGACGGTGGGAAAAAGCTCTCACAGTTTTGGCTCTTCACTTTGATGGCAGGAGTTTGAGTGGTTTTGATGCAGCTGGAGCACCATTCATCCAACTTTTCCAATGCAAAACAACACCTACTTAAAAGGCAGTAAGTTCTTCCTCCTGGTAAAAAGCATCCTACGAGTTTAATGATCAACACTTAACCACAAGATTGAGTGTGTGGAGAAATTCAGGAGTGCTCCCAGGTCCCTAAACATCAGTCAGTAGGATTGTAGTAAAAAATATCCTTTCTTATTTCCACAGGCTACTTTTCACTGCTTAAACACTGAGTATTCCCACGTGTAATCCAGTGAGAGCTGGCACACACCCACCCAAGGCACATTTTGACAGTTATCCCCTTTCTGATGATCACAGAAGAGCCGCACACACACATCAAGAGCCACTGTCCATCCCCAGCAGAGCACAGCTCGTCCAGTGAATCCGGGAGCAAAACAGCACATATCGGTAAACGGCTCTGGCTCCACCGGTGCCTCCCCCTGGTCTGTCCCATCCCAGCGCCTATAAATCACTTCTGGCAGGTAGTTGGGAAGCAGCTGCTAATGATAGTTTTGCTGCAGAGTGCAGGAAGTCACCTTTTAACCCTGCCTGCTGTTGTTTGTCTCCCTGAGCCGTGACAAAAGGACAGATGCAGACAATGTGCCAGCCGTCACCGGTCAAAACGCAGCAGGGAACCTGACCTGCTCCCACACTTGGTGAAACACCACCCTCAAAAACACCTTTTGGCTTCGGGTGCTTCCTGGTACCGGTTTTCAAACAGTTTGATGTTTGTACTCATTTTTTTCCCCATTCACCTTAACCACCCAGGAGAGTATCACAAAGACAATTCTGAGTTTGCTGTTGCTGCACTGAGGATGTCCCACCTTCCACCCTCCCGGCACTCAGGCCCCACAAGGACGACGACATTTATAATATACTAATGCACATATATGTGTGCATGTGGGGTTGCAAACTAAGGTGAGCAAATAAATTCAGTAAGACAAAGTATACACTGAGCAACTCATTTCCAGCCTGCGGAATAGCCCTGACCAGATTCAGAATTTCACCTGACAGGTTTTTTTATTTTTTAACTTTCCTTTTAAAGTGTGCGAGTGTAGCCACTTCCGTTTCAGCAAAGCTCCAAAATACATTTTAGACAATACCACAAATTAACTGCCAACAACTCACTCCTATTTAAGTCACTGCTGGTTAGGTAGATGGCACATTACCATGCCTTCCTCCACCTAAAAAACCCACTTGTTTGAACTTTCTACATTTTATGAACAGGTGAAACACCTTTAAAGTTGGCTTCTGTTAACGGCTGTGATTTAAAATCTTATTTCCATGAGCATGTACCTGAGTAGCAGCCACCTCCTTGAGTTTGTAGGAAGCTTCTCAAGGACAGAGAGAAGTATTAAGAGGTGTGTGTGCACCACTCAGACTAAGCCATAGGAAATTTGAGGGTGATTATTTCTTCACTTCTAGCCCCTGACATCATCTGCTCCGACATGCTTTTCACGTGGCAGTGGGAGGCCAACAGAAACCCAGCATTCTGTAGAGGATATACTCTCACCAAACAAAACACACCCAATGGCCAAACACGATGGTGGCTGAAAGCCAACCCTGAGGCATAAAAACAAAAAACCCTTTCAAACTTGACCATGTAAACCTGAGCATGAAAGAGAACGACCTCGGGTGACATGTACTTACAGTGAAGACATCATCATCGCCGACCTCAGCCTCGTTGTGAAGGGTGGACGAGGAAGTCGTAGATCCTAGGAAAAAAACCAAAACAACTTTTTAAACACATGGTATTTCCATGCAACCTTTTTTTTTTTTTTAATTGGGCTGGTAAACATTCGGATTCTCACAAGTTTGTGTGTTGTAGATAAAGGAAAGAGTGGATAAAACTAAGAAAAAAAAAAACCATCTTCTGGTAGCCGGGTTTGGAAAGGTAAAATCTGAAAGTGCCATGAAAAGCAACTGTGTGGCTAGCAATGCTAATTAACAATGTTAAAAATAGCAGTTACCAATTCCAATTACAGAAGACTTTAATTTCTGTAGAATGGTAAAGTTATGCACTAATCAGTGCTTGAGGCTATATCCACAGCTGTCAAGAAACCATATATGAGTTATTCTTCACATATTCCCTAAATCTGGGGGCAAAATAACCTTTTGTTTAAAATAATAAACCTGGCTTTGACAATGAAGAGTTGGACTGAGTTTTTTTCTCCTTCCAAATCTGGAAGTTGTTATCTAAAGGTCTTCTCTGTTATCAGCTGCTTCTCAGAAGACCACCCTGCCCCATGTAAGCAAAGCGTTTAAATGGAGCAGATATTTGTAAAATCACAGACAAGAGCAAAATATTGGGGTGCCATTTTCACTAGGTACATGGCAATCTTCTGGAAAAGTAGGAAAGCACAATAAAATAAAACCTTCTTCCAGTGTCTTTCCTCACCCAGTGGGTGTTCCACTCCGGAGCCGCTTGAGAGCCCGGTCAGCACCCACGTCCCAGAAGGGCATCACAGAGGGTGGCACACACCACTGCTGGACTTGACAGTAAATTTATGCTGTAGCTAAAAGGGGGTGACCCCTCTCCTTATACCAGACCAAGGATCCCAGCTGCCCTTCCTGGCTGGCTTCACCCTCCACGACGCCTCCAAGGAAGGTGGGTGCAGCAAGACGACCTTGGGGGAGAAACCCCCAAGTCAAGAGGTCTATTTTTCTGCTGTAAGCCCAGTGTTAGACTGAATTACAGCCACACCACATCTCTGACCAAAATAGTCGAATGGTTTGTACCGCCTTCATTCTGGAAATTTGTTAAAATAACGCACTTTATATAATGCTATCAGCACCAGCCTCGGCTGCTCTCAGTTGCATCATCATGAAGATGTGCAGAGCTAAGTGCAAAAGCCCACTTAAAACACTGAGTAATGTGGAAACATTTGTGCCATTTGTTGCATTAGTTTTAAAATTAAAACACCCCAATGCTCCATGGAGCTGCACAGGTTTCCTGTACTTGTGCACCAAACTTCTGATTCTACAGGGAATGAACTGCAGGCTAAATATTAACAATAAAGCAGTGATTTTGTGAAGTTCCGAATGCACAGCCAGTTGTGCTTAATATTACCTGCTAAATTTGATCAAGTATGTGAACAAAAAATGAATGACAAATGAAGTCTGCTGCCCGACGCCGTGTGTGCATGAGCCAGTTATTGTTGTTCATTCAGAAAGCCTTATTTGGAAGTTAAGGAGGAACACATTCATGAGGATCAGCCTGTACTGTTAATGGGATAAATATAGATTTGCTGATTTTGAAGTATCTGAGATGCAGCAGAACTTCATTTTAAGTACCTCCACTGTAAAATGGACCAAAAAGAGCAAAACAGGAGTCTCCGAGTATCAGCATCTCCAAAATGCTACTCAATACAGCTGACTTATCATCTCCTTGAAACTTTGCACAGTCCCGTGCCACTTACATAAAACATCACTTTTATGACTCAAAATGCTTCACAGTTTTAGTAAGAAGAAGAAAGCAGAAAGTCTGGCTGTAGTTTCTTCATGTTGATAGCATAGAAAAAAGCAAACGAGTAAGTATTTGAGAACATCCTTCCTCCAACTGAAGAGGTATTTGCCAGCAAGGAGCCCTGGAGCATTAATTCTCTCCCAGCATCTACCATTTAATGTTAAAGCAAGGACAAGGTATCCAGAACATTAGGTTGTCTTATGGATCTGGTGTCCTAAAAAATAATACACATCTGGACATATATTTGAGTGAGTATCCTGAAAAAATGATATCATCTGTACATACAAATATCCCAGTCACACAGGGTGAGAAGGCAAAAGGCTTTGGACCACTAAGCCCCTACGTAAAGTGGCATGGTTAAAAAAAAAAATAATAAAAAAAAGGAAAAAACCCCCATGAAGAATCATAAAGTACAATTGAATTACAGCTGTATTATGATTGCCTGATTGCAATGAAATGGGAAAAGGAAAAATTTATGACAACTTCAAAGCACGGGCAATTCAAACGCATTTTTTACAGAATTGAAAAAACAACACCCCAAAACACAACAAAGTCTTCAAGAACTACCATTCAACTAAGAGGATGCAGACAAAACTAATTACTGCAAAATAAAACAAAAAACAAACCAAAGTTTTATTCAACTCCAGGCAAGAATTAATCCTATGATTTAACAAAGACTTCAGTAAGATGAGATTTGACTGCACATAAAGAAGAGCCTGGGCTGTTTGAGTTGCCATCACTAGTGTGAAACCCAAGCCTATCAAAGAAAGCAATAACAACAAACTTGATGATAATTAAGGGTGAGAAGTGTGGACAGACAAGATTGAAAAATACTTGGACTGAAACACTTTATCTCCTTAAAGGAAGAGAAAACTTGGTTCTTAAAAGCTGATTTTAAATCCATCCCTCTTCCCAGCTCCCTGACTCAAACCCCTTCCCCACTCTTCCAAGGCTGGAAGTGTCCACCTCCATGCTACCTTCGATGAGGTCCTCGATGGCTTTCCTCACTCCTCTGTCGAAGGCTCGAGCGTCGGCGGGGCTTTGAAAAGTGAGCCCAAACTTTCTGTTGTCAACTTTCCAGTGGTGGAAGGTGGGGTTTGCCTTCGTGTACACCAGGTCCTTCTTCACAAAGCACTCCAGCACCACCTGGGAGGGCGTGAGCCCCAAGAGAGGAGCAGAGTCACTTTTCCCACCCCAAGGACACAGCCGGCACCGTCTCAGGCCAGACCCAAAAGCCAGCCAAGTCATGCCTCGCGTAGGGGAACATCCTTCCCTACCAAACGATGACTAACAAACACCAGACTCCGTAACTGTTCCCATAACCACTGCACATTCATCTTTTGCTTGTGCTTTGAGTAGGCGCTCATTCCGTAGCCCAGGAGCCTATTTTAGACTCAGGCCCAGCGTGGCACAGGTTAAGCTAGTGGGGGCTCAGGTGGAGGGAGAATCTCTTCCCTCCATAATTTTATTCAGCAGAAATTCTATCCACCACCAGCAGCAGATTTAGGAGGAGCTGCAACACTCCCCTCACCTTTAAGTTGTTCACCCCCAGCCAGGCACTCATCTCAAGCTTTGCTGTGCCAAAACCCCTCTCTAGGGTGATGCTCTGGGAGAACAGGAATGGCTTGCCATGTCTTACTCCGTTCCCCTAAACCATAAGCATGGCTCCCAAACAACGTCAAAAAAAATCATCCTAAGTAAAATAGGATTGCAAAAGACAAACTATAACTGAAACAGCTTTAAAACACCAGTTTTTTTGAAAGCAAGATCATTTCTGACTCAAATAATGCAGTTTTGGAGCCTGTGCAGGGAGTGCTATATTTAAGCTATCCCATATCTTCACAGGAGTGTATTTCAGAAGAATCAAACATATGAAAACGAGATAACAAACTGCAACATCTAAAACTGCCCCTGGAAATCAGGAAAAGGCTTTATTAATTTGATTTGTGCAGGGATAGAAGAGAGCTCCTTTTTAGATAAACAGTCACCAGGAGAAACCGAGTGTGTCAATTCATAAGAGACAACTTGTCTTCATATTCTCACTCAGCTTGTTCAAACCTTGAACGGCACGCAGCATAAATAATTCATGGCCCTTTTTAAAAGGCTTGCGCTGCATTACTCAGTGCAATGTGACTGGCTTCATGGGTTCTTTACACTTCAATTCATTTCTCACTTACCCCCGCTAGGTCTTAGAAAAAAAAAAGGAAAAATAAAAAAAAAACCAAAACAACACAGGCCCTCTTTCATTCAAAGGGGATCTTTGCACACGAATGTCAAAAATCTACCTGCTCCTTCCAGGTGGCAGCTCGCCAGCCTAAATAGGAAAAGGTGGGAATTCTAGATGAGGATGGGCTTGTTTTGTCCAATCTGGTATTATTTGCACATGGCCGTTTTTTAAAAAAAACAAAAAACACAAACCACCAAAACTTGCACAAGAATACAATAGCAATAGATTTGGGATAATTCTCATTATAAGAACAGAGAAAAGTTGAATTAGGGTCTATTACCAGTTTGTCTTTCTGCCTTTCACCATGGATTAGAAATCCACTTCTTCCATTGCCCTCCGGGTACGTGACCTTGCAGACGCCAACTCTACTGAGACCGCCTCCTTCTTGCGGCAACCATCCCCCACTGGAGTCATCTCGGGTCATAACCACGGCTTTGACTCGCACAATATAGCTGTCACTGCAATGGTAACAAAACAAAAACAGAACCTTTTGTCAGCATCACACAGTCTCATCGCAGTGTTTTTCTCGAGGGCGGCATTTAGACGGCGCTGGGCTGACCCCAGCAGAGAGTTCCTGCCCAGGATGGAAGTTCACCTCCGTGACGGATGGCCTGGACCACTCCAGCCACCACAGGAAAGAGACCCATCAAACATCAAGGAAAGAACCCACTGGGTTTCCAGATATCAACATACAGATCGAACAACCCCGTGGTTCCTGACGCTCTTTCCCTCATGCAGCTGGGGACAGGGACCAAGAGAGTGGGGTGAGCAAGGCAGCACCCCAAGGCAACCTTCTACAGGGTATGCATTGGGGCATCAGGTCTCCAAAGTGCTGGAAGGACACGTGGAGCTCAAATAACCCATGAACGAAGTGTTTCAAGTTTTCTGTGATCAAATTCTTGAAGCGGGTTTTCGAAGACGACACTCAAATTCCTTCGCATCTGGGACAGCCTTGGGAATCATCTCAGCTCAGGTCATCAGGACCACACCATGTTCCAAATACAGCTTAACCAGCATTTCAAGGAGTGTCACAACCTCACAAGAAACTATTCTGGAAGCACGTAAGATTTGGGGATAATGCAGATGCCCACTGCAAGAGCTCAAAAGAGCCCCGACAGTGGGTGGCCCTGCTCCCCCAAGCCTCCTGCTGCACCCTTTCCACAGAGTAGCCACTCCATCACCTCTTGGGGACATCACCAGGGTCACTCAGAACCAGGAAGCCACCACAGAAACCAAGCAAAAGAAAAAGAAAGCACCTTGCACAGAATACGCAACAGACCTGACGCTAAAACAGGCTGTCCCCGGCACAGAACTGTGCTGGGAAATACCCAAATTAGCTTTTCAGTCCTCGGTGCTGCCACCGAATCAGTGCAGCCCACCGCATGTTGGACATGGATTAACACAGTGATGGCTCCGGACAGCACTGGCAGCTGTGACGCCCTCGCAAGGAGGTCACCACAGTGTGGCTGGATGTCAACCAGGCACAACCACGGCACTGCCGGCTGAAGAGCTGCCGAGGGACCCACTGGTGCCCACAGAAGTGCTGCAGGGCACTCAAACCTGAGAACAGCACAAAAAAAAGGACGCACAAAGAAAACTGCCCAGGGATTGTCTATCTCCTTCCAGGTGAGCTCACCAGGAGGAGGAAGATCAACCCGCTTCAAGAGGGGCTCCAAGAGGCAGCCCTTCAAAATGACAGGTATCATCCTTTAGGGAAAGAAATTCCTCCCTGTGGGAAGCTCTGTATCCGGACATTTTCCCAGCATCCTGTATAACATGACAACAGAACCAGCATTCTGTACAACATTACAAGCAGCATTAGCTTTCTTCATCCTGCACCAGGCAGAGCTGCCTCTTGTTTTCAGACATCATTTCTGCGACACTTTTGTAATTCAGGTGCTAGTACTTAAAAGTCCAAGATTCCCTTTCTCCAATATAACCAGACCTAACATCTAAGCAAGCAGCCTCATGGATCCTACCTGAAGGCAGTTTTGAGGACAAACCAAGGGAAGCAGAGAGCATCTTCTGGGACCAGCTCATCCCTTCTGTAGCCAGACAGATCTCGCCAGGCTCATGCTGCAATTTTCCCTTCACCGCCTTGATTTTATGGATATGCCAACTTTCTCGCTGCACCTACACAATGAGGGCAGTGCACAGATGCTTAAAGTTCATCCCCTGTTGCTTGGAGGACTTTGCACTGGCTGATATAAAGCTTTTCAGCACACTCAGATACATGGCCCACAGGCTACCACAGCTGACACACATGAGGCATTCACAGAAACTACGTTTTTAAGCATATTTTTGCTCGAGTCCTTAAAGCAGCATCCTGGTACAGGAAACAAGGCAAGAGTGTCTATAAATAGATCCAGTTACCTCTTTATTTTTTAATGAAAACTCATTTCTAGATTTTACAATAGCAACTTTAATCTTTGACTTCCTGATACTCAGAATTAAGCAAAATACCTCAGCTACTTTCCTACTGTGCAAAAACTGAGCTGCTTCCATGCAAGACAGTTGTTTTCTTTTCTGTACCTTTCCCATATGGTCTTAAAGGATTAGCAATTAGCTTGCTTTTCTTCTTCATCTGCTAACTATACATTTCTATATAGTTTTACTGTTCCCCAAGGATCCTTTCTAGACTTATTTTTAGCTCTCCTCTGAAGTCGGAGCCGCTCAATACGACCTTCTCTCCCATCCTCCCGCGAAAAGTCATCCACACACAAACTGCTGCTTCTACTTCCACACTTGAAAATTGCCACTGGCATGACAGCTTCCTGCAGGATTTACCATTCACTTTTATGGTAGCAGCTGGGGCCCTGGGCTGTCCCAAAAGTAATGTCTGCCTTCAGTTACTCTGCCGCAAAAACAGTCCACTTGAAGGAAAATTAACCAAGTAGCAGCTACTCAGTACTTTATGATTCCTACCAGTTATTTGTGTTTCCATCAGCTCTCACTGAATTCTCTAAGCTTGTAGTTATGTTTGAATACTAGTGGACGCCTACACATTAAATTCAGGTGTCCTGACTACTATCCCTGCCCATTATAACGGTGGTCTGGTGAAGCACTAAGCCATATGGTTTTCATCTTCATATCCACACTGATACCATGACCTGTAGCTCTTACAAACCCTGCCACCACATGCCAAGAGGATACCATATAAACTGCGTTCTTCCCGTCCTCAAGAGCTACCTCCTTAAATATATAAAGCCAGAAAACCAGAATTCCCCTACCACGGCAAGACACCCTCTGTTCTCCTATTAGAGCCTTGTCCAGCAGAAGGGTTCACCTTTGGCAGGGCAAGCAGAGCCCTGGCTCCGTTAACGTAATCCCTTGGCACGCTTTCCTGCAGGATCAAAAGTCATCAGTGACGCTGGGCTCCCTGCAGAGCCCCGTCCCCACTCCCACTGTGCTCCAGCCACAGGCACATGCTTCCCAGAGTGCAACCTATGCCAAGGGGCTCGGGAAAAAAGGAAGAGAAGACAGAAGGAAAGGAGGTGGTTAAGGGTTCTTAGGGCTTGACATCTTGCTTTAATCACTGGATTAGGACTCAGAAGCAGCACGCTGAATTTTCAAGGCTATGCACAGCTTCCTTCAGTCTTCTATGTCTAAATCTTGCCTGCTGCTTCCATCCACAAGCCTAGAATAGGCAATGCTTCTTTCCCTCATGCCAGTGTTGATAAATACTTGGGAGGTACTCAAATATTTCAGGTCCATATAAGGACCTCGCTTCCTTAGTGTAAAATCTGTTTATTTTCTTTGCTATTTAATTTTACGCGACTGCATCAAGGCTCTCGCTGGTTCCAGGCATTCAAAATCCCGAGGAGCAAAGGAGCAATCTGCAAATCCCATGTGCATGTCACTGCTGAAACCCTGATGCACTGAGGCAGTGAAACACCTGTATTTTTGTCATGGCACCTGCAATTTGACTCTTTCAGGAGAAACGGTTAATGAGGTACATGAAAATATTTGGTCTGTTAAAATTAATGAGATACCAACAGCTAAAAATGAAACAGTTGAAGAAAAACCCCACAGTAGCCTTAGTTCCCCTTGTTTTATTGACTTCTTAAAACTTTTAAGACTACTCTAATTGTCGGGTTTATGGCCTACGTGTTATGCATTTCATGCAAACTATTCTTAATTATGCTCTTAAATGGAATACCTTGCTGTCTTAACCCTACAGATTTGTCTTCAACAGCCTTAAAAGCTTGGGAAGAAAGTATCTGAAGGGATTACCCAGCTGCATGGCAGCTGGCCAGCATGTTCCAGGGCTGCTCCAGGTTGTCTGCCTGCCCCACCCTGAGTAAAAAAAAAAGAAAAACACAACACAGAATGAACTTGGGGAGTAAAGGTAACACTGAAAAGCATGTCCTGTTTTTTACTGGAAGGAAAAGAAAACCCTTTAAAAATTACAGCTTGTGGGTGTGCATATACATAT
>JAYRBT010000114.1:15714677-15743243 GCA_036023395.1 Myiotriccus ornatus
AAAGCATGTCCTGTTTTTTACTGGAAGGAAAAGAAAACCCTTTAAAAATTACAGCTTGTGGGTGTGCATATACATATTAAAGTATTTTAAAAGTGTGTGTGTGTGTATAATTGCTATTCTGGAGGACACTGAGCATTTTCCTAAACAAGAAATGACTGAAGGATTACACCTCTGCCCTCACTGAATGCCAGTTCTACCTACAGCCCAACTTACAAAGCATTGTGTGTCTAAGTGGTGATATTTAGGACTGACAGAAGTGCTTTCCCCCAGCGTGTGCAAACGTGGCTGACACCATCCAAGCCCTTTCCAACATGAGCCACATCACTTCCAGCAACGCCAATGGGGGACAAAGCCCTGAGCTGCCCTGTATGCTCACTGTGGGCTTATGGTTGCAATTCTGCACTAAACACCAAATAATTCACTTGCTTGTAAAGGCTTTAATCTTGCCAATGTCTTTGTCAAAGGAGGGTCAAAGTAGACAGCTCCCTTCCACCAGCTGCTCTTCTTCTCCACTTTGCTTCCAACGCAGCAACTGCAAATACCACAAGAGATGTCTAAAAAATCTCAAGGGGAAAAAAAAAGTAGTCCAACCCACCACATTTACTATTCTTTTTTGAGTCACACTTAGCATCTAAAACACTTCCCAGACACGTTCCGTAATTCAATAATGCTTTTTTCCTCTAGTCAAGCTACTCAACCAAAATATAAGCTTATAAACTTCCTTGCTAATGTAGCCATAAGGCACTTATGTATTTTCCTCCCTTCCCAACTCTGCAGCCTACAAGGCCAGGCGAGATTCAGGTCTCAGACAGAAAGGTAATAGCATCCAATGGGTTTCAAAATTATGGACTGCTGTCTTTTAACAAATGCATCGACATTCCCAGATCCCAGGCTTCAGGGAAGAGCCAAAAGGACAGCAGGAGGCTGCTAATTCAAGAGCAGCAGAGGTCAAGCTGTTCAGCTGAACTGGGCACATAAAACACAACTCAAACTATTTGGATCCATGCAAACACAACTTTACGATTACTGGGGCATAACCTGTTTTTGGCTGAGCTGGATGTATTTCACAGTGCCAGGTATTTTCCTTGCCCAAGCAGCTCCAGCAGCTGGAGTTAAAGCCATCCTAATCTGCCCAGGCGATTGCTGAAAATTATATTGTGAGCACTCCTCTCTGCAGTTCATCCCACAGCCAGAAAGCAGTGACATTTTGGTGGAAGACATGAAAAACTGCTATTTTTGGAGTCCCCCTTTCTTGATCTGATGTTTGGTTTGTGAACCTTCTAGCAAGGGTGAAATATCTGAAGATTATAGCCAGCATTTTCTCCTTCAAAACCTAACTTACCAATCTGTTGGAAGGAAAAATTCTGAGTGCATGCAGCTACAGCAAAATAAAGTTGATATTTCCATACCAGTTGGATTTACAGCAGGTTTGAAGCTCTTTCAGTAAGTTTCACCATGAAAAAAGAGCCATCTGTGCCTCTCTGGTCAGATCAAAGGTTAGAATGCAGCCTGAAGAAAACCATGGAAAACCGCCCAAAAGTTTTCCTTGCCCTCATCTCTGCACCACACCAGGAACACAGAACCACTCTATCTGTGACCCAACTCCAGTATCACAAATCTGCAACCTGTATTTTTCTGTCTTTCAAATCTAACAACATCAGAATAAAAAGGCATCTGGAAAATTTTATTTTCCACACAGTCAGAGTAAAAGCAAGACAGGTCAGTCTTCCCATTCCTTGCTCCAGAGATGCTGGTCTAGAGCAGCCCCAAAGAGGGGTCAGGTCCTCCACAGCCAGTGCTCAGCAAGCCTGGGTTTGCTTCAAGCACTGCAGCGCATCCAAAAATCCTCCACAGGAAAAATTAACAGCAGGTTTGTTTGTTGTTTTTTTCTCCCCCCGAAGAAAAAGGACTTCTCAAAAAACCAAGACACCTGCAACAACCCAGCCGCCCGCCTCCACACCTCCCTTAAATACCGAGGCAGAGAGGAACAAAGGAACCCTTTCACCAAAACCTGTGTTCAACATTTAAGGCTGATTTTATTGAGTTTACGAGAAACAGCTCTATTCTAACCAGCTCAAATGGGATTTCATAATCCCATAATTATTTCAGATGCTTCCAGGAAGTACATGAAAACCCATTTTTCAAATACATGCATATATATGTGTAAATATATACAATGTAGTAGTCCTGCATGGACTAAATCCATTTTTCAGCCTCTCCTGAGCCAGACTTGGCTGGTGATCCCCACAAAGTGCTATACACAGGGGCAAAACCTCAAACAAACTGGCAAGCAGCTTTTAGGGAAAAAAGCTGTCTTGCAAGAATGTTGATGGGCAAGCAAAGATCCATTGATGCAGCTCAAGTGCATGGAATTTAAGTGGTCTCCCAGAAATCAGCATATTATGCAAACAATATTGAATTTAAAAGAAAGTCTAATGGCATCAGGGCAGGTTAATTTATGACTTGTGCCTGTACAGAAGCATCTATGTAACATATTGTTGAAATTGTGTTAGAGCTATCTAAGTCTACAGCAAATCTTGCCACAGAAAGATCCAAAAAGTTCTGTGGTTTGTTTTTTTTTAAGACATGTGACATCAGTGGGACGTACACAGTGACAACAGAACTTTTAATGAAATCTTATTTCATTTATTTTAATGAAAATTTAAACGAAATTTTAATGAAAACAGAACCATTTAATGAAATCTGTTTAAAAAAAATTTTTCTTTCAATTTGTTGAATGGGTCAATTTTGCAGTAAATGGTTACAGCTGCAAATGGTGGCATGTCTTGAAAAGTTATAAGGGACAGCGAAACAAAACAAAAAATCTGTTCAATAGCACAATACATTTGAATAATTTAGCCTGCAGCTCATGCAGTACTGGCAAGAGTTGCATGCTCAAGTCCTCCTATTTTTGTGCAAGAGTATGAAATATTAACAGATTACAAAGGAAGCTAATTAGTACTACCATTTAGTGTTATGAGAACGGAAGTTGTTGCCTGACAGATGGTATTTGTTTTATATCACGTGTAAGATAAGCAAAAATCACATAAAAGTTTAGCCAGCCAAACAGGTAGATCCGTAAGATCTGCATCCTGAATTGATTCCCGCCCCCACCTCGAAAAAAAGCCACAACCAAGTTCTACCCTAATTTTCTTCCTAATGTATACCGACCTTAAACACTGTTAGTGCTATCCTATGTTACTTAACAAGCAGAGCAACTGTATTCCATAAAAATAATTATGTATCCACACCAACATCCACACAGGGTTTCTGAAAACTCAAAGTTTACAAAGGAAAAGAAAAAAATCCAGCAATTGCTCGCCCAAAGCAATTGACTTTCCCCCTGCTATCCTCCATTTTGATCAGGGGAGACTATTTTATTTATCCCTCTGTAAACATCCTCAATGACACGTATGTTACAACTACAACGGGTAGACAATATTTTGCAAATATAAAAAAAAAAAAAAAATAAATTCTGTGACTCAGTTCCAGCTGAATCTGTATCAGAGGAGGGGTGAGGGGTAAGCAGGATAACTGTGGTCTACAGCTAAAGGGTTTTTATCTTCTGCCAGATAAATGAACTTTAAAAAAAAGAAAATACATTCTTAGCTACATCAAAACCAGCATGCACATTGATTTTGCCTTCCACCTCTCTTTAAATCTCCTACTTTGTCAAGTGTCCATGGAGAGGGACATCAAGGGAAGCAGCTTCCCAGGGAGCATCTATTTTCCTCTCAGTATCTAAGAGAGGGTGCATGCTAAACCATTACTTCTGAAAAAAAAAAGAAAAAGATACGTAACCAAAAATGAAAGGCAGTGTTTCACAGAAGAAGTCTTACATATTCACTGATAAATCATATGCTGATTTAGACAACGTTCAGAAGGGCTGTGGGGGCAGATGGGGGAAGGCGGAAGAAAAAAACCCAAGAGAAAAAAAAAAAAAAAAGGAACTATATCCAGGCAGAGCACACACTTACCTGCTGGGGGATGCCATTTCCTCTACATTTTACACCCTCTTTGCTCCGTTTTACCATCATTGCCACGGCCAGCCTCCCGTGGCACTGGCTACCCCACGTCCCAGTGTCCCAGCTGGCTGCTGCCGGGCAAGGAAGCGGCTTCCCCCCATGCGTGATTCAGTCTCCTTGAGGGATGTGCTGCATTGTACGGGGTGAGTCATCCCAGAGGTATTCTGCACATTACAGCCCCAGCCGGGCCATTACTCATTCGCAATATCCTCCCGGCTCGGAGAGCACAAGCGCACGCATGGACCAAAGATCCTCGCTTCCCCACCCCGGTTACAGGCTGGAAAGAAAATAAAATGATTATGATACAACCCCCATAAACCCGTAACGGGGGCATTCAGCAGCAGCTGACGGGGCAAACGTGCTGCCCGGAGCTTTGCACCAGCCCGGCAGGAGCGGCACCCGCTCGCCCAGCACTACAAACAGGTCCAAAGTTGAACACAGGTGTCATATCCTCTGGTAAACCTGTCAGCACTTTAATTCCCCCAAAGCTGCTAACGCAGCGCTGGGACCAAGGGTCCAAACAACTCAGCAGGCCTACAGGAAGCACTCAGCCTCCCAAGGTGTCTGTCTCCACGGCAAGTTTTAATGGGATTTTAAATACTTCCAGCTTGCAACAAGTTGGTATTTCTAAGCATCACCCTACAGATCCTTGTGTACGATACCTTCGCAGGCTGCCCACGCTACTGAAGTGCCAACACACCAACATCCCGACACACGAGTTTCATTTTGGACAGCTGGTCTCAAAGCGCTGCCTTGCTCCTCAAAAACTTTCCTAACCGCTGGAATTCCTCAGAGCTCAGCCAGTGTATTGTGTATGTCCCCCCCAAGTTATATGATCATCCCTAAACACCCTCTCATTAAAGCAGAAATGTTGCTCAAGAGCTGCTTCGGCACCAATGACAAGAATAAAAATTGTGACACTGGGGCTCTGAAAGCAGCTTCTAAAAATACTTGTCCAGTTTCTGAACTAATCTATGCTGATGATTAGGCAGGAGGGGAGAAGAAAGCTAACTTAAGTGTTTCCAGGCTCAGCTGCTTCTGCCTTCCTTAAATCCAATCTGTTTTAACCCTAATTTGGTGCAGAAATTACTTATTCTCCAAGATGTAGAAGGGTGAGCGCCTGAAAACACCCTTTAGGAACGGTGCATCCCCACTTTGGAGACATAATAACCTAAAACCACACATGCTCTTAAAAACTTCAGCCTTGGACCACAGAAATGCTGAGCTTGAGACCAACAAGGCTTGAACCCAGCTTCAGTGCATAGACACCAGGCTGCACAGAGGATGCTGAGGACATCTGAGGGGCCTGGACTAGATGGCCTTTAAAGGTCCCTTCCATTCCAAACTATTTTATGATTCTATGACATTCAGAGTCACCAGCATTTATTCACTGCTTCTCTCCAGCACCCAGCGAGCACACGTGCAGGTGTAGCTACAGGCACCTATTTGCAGCTTGGTTGGATTTTGTTATGACAGGGGAATCAAGCTTCACTCCAAAGCCATGCTGAAGGCAACAGGCAGCATGTTAAGTTTGTTATAGCGGTATCAAGTGACAGCTGCACTTACTGTATTTCAGTATAGAACATAAAAGGGTCTTTAATTTAATGGGCAAAGAGTTCTGTGTTGATAGTGGTGCATTTTCAGCCGATAGGTAGCTCTTTAGTCAGAGTACCATGCTACGCAAACAATTAAGAAAATGTGTTGTTTTTTTTTTTTAAGTTTTAATTTCACATCCCCAGTCCACTTCTATCCAGTTTTACTAAAATTTGCTGCCTCACATTCCTCTTCAGGCTCTGCAGCAGCCCTGCTTCTACCATCAAATGCTTGAAGCAGCAGCCATCAGCTCTGTTCTCGGCTGTCTCCAGCAGGAACTCAGCACACAAGTCCAAGGCAACATCAGCCAGAAAAAAATGAAAAAAAGCTGCCTGGCACTTTTTGCTGCAAGTCCAGTTTCTAAAACTTCTCCCAAGGGACAGAAGATGAAATTAACCTCCCTGTGTTAAGACAAAACTATCTTTGAATACGCTGTGTTGTAATCATGTTTTTGAAACAATAATCTTGAGTGGTTACATCTCCCTAAAGCTTCCCCGTTTTCTTGCCTTTCTACTGCTCTGCAGACCATCCTGCCACTGGTCCTCCTAGAAACTCAAGGCTCAGCACCTGGAGAGCCTCAGGACCATCAGAAGGTTTTTATGGAGAAGCAGTGTAACAAACACGATTCCAACATTACACATTACATGGAAGAGCCATCACACTGTACCAGGAAACACGGCCTCACAGCTGCCACGGGGCAGCTCTCAGCTCACAGGGCTGGGTTGATCCATGACCTGGGTATTCTCTGCAAAGCTGCCTGGGTGCTGGTCTGCCCAGGGTCAGGAGAAACACTCGGGGTTTGAAAATGCACGACAGAGAAAAGCTCTCTGTTAGAAATGTTACAGCATGCTCAATCCATAGTGATGCAAATAAAGCCCTCGCGTCCTGTCTACACTGAGAAGCTGTTGCATCAGTCAAGAAGAAGAACCCCCACTTCATTCAGGTGGCTTCAAGCCCTGCTCCTAAGGGTTTTCTCCGAGAGGAAGTATGTAGCAAGTCACCGATCAGCATCAACTGAATCACTGGTTGGGTTCTCATGTTCTTCAACCTTTGCACATGTTCTTTAACCTTAAGTCCAAGTTAGCAAACCTCAGCTCCAGTGCTGGCAGTGCTGCTGCACTTTTTCCTTTAATTACTATTATAATAATAATAATTGTTTTCCCCTTCAAATACTAGCCTGTCCAGTAGACTGCACACCCATCCCTACTAGCTCAGTGCTACAAGTGAAATAGCCTCTAAAGCTTTCCTGCGATTCCTACCTTGGACTGGCAAGGGGTTGTGCCAACACACAAACATTTCCCCCATTTCCCAGCGAGGTGCACACCGCTACGGGGTTTTGCTATTAGAAATCCAGAGCAAACACTGCAGCTGAAGAGCCAACAAGGTGGTGGATCTGCCTTTTGCTGCCCACCGGCCAACTGCAAGCACGGTTCAAAGAGTTGAGACTGGCTGGAGCGAGAGGAGCCCATTTTCACTGAGGCTGCTGGATTACTTGTGGTGAGGAGAAAGAAATCCAGCCACCTTGTTAATGCCAGTCACACTAATGGGCTGACTTTCTGCAGCACAACATTAACACGGTCCATGGGACCAAGCCTGACAGCTTGTGAACCCGGCAAAAGGATGTTTCAACATATAATTCAGCACATAAACAGTGTAGGGTTTCTGAATACCTGCAGCCCCAGGTCCATACGGGGGACACAGACTTGTCATGCCTCATCATCTGGGAACACCAGGCAACCTATCTCACGTGTAGCATTCAAGATTATCTACAGAATATTGCCTATACATTGCTTACTGTGCCTTGTGAGAGGTAAAGAAGGTCGCTTTTCTCCATTTTTAACTAAAACACCACAACAAAACAAAACAACAACCAAACCTCCCCCCACCCCCCGCAACAAACAACAAACCCAAACAGAAGATTTTATAGACCTGGTCAGTGTAGCTTTATGCCCAGCACTTCAGAGACACCCACTGCACTCATGCTGTCCTTGTTGCCCACAAAGCTGTCTTGAACACAGCTTTCATTAAGAGTTGTGTTGTAGGGAAGAGCAGGAAGTATGGCATAAATAGGAAAAAGGGCACAAAAGCAGATCCTCAGCAAGGACTCAAACATTTTATGAGGTGCTTGGGGCTGCTGAACATTCTGGGAGCACCGAAATGCTCCTCCCTACATATCATTATCCATGTTTTTCCTATTTTCCATGTCATTCTCACGGATGAATGGACCTTTGTACATACGGATGACACCAAAAAAATGACCCCAGCATAGATGGTATTTTCAGCCAGGACGCAGAGAGGCTCCGGGTGGAGGCCATATGGATTTAATTTTCCTGCACAGAGATCAAAGGAGAGTGCTCAGAGCGTCTTACTCGACTCCAAATAAACATCCATGACCAGAAAAGAGGTTACACAAATGACATGCATCGAGCTCCTCTGTGCCGGAAAAGCCTCATGTGCTTTTCTTCTAATTAAACCCTTCCTCCATGGCTCCTAATTGATACCTGGACAAACAGATGTAATATACTCCAGGAAATGTAACCCTGTACTTTGCTTTACTTGTGTGACATGGACTCAATCATCACAGGGCACACTGCAAACTTTCATTTTCCTGATAGAAAACTGATTTAAAAAAAACCAAACAAAACAACTGAAACAGCAAGGCCTTCCCTCCTCCCCTTCTTTGTACTTTAATACTTAGCTCAAAGTTGAAGTACTTCACATGGGAATCTTTTAACCACTGCATCTTTGCTCTCTCTTTTTTTTTTTTTTACCATGCAAGTGTTCTCAGACTAATTATGCACATCCTAGACAACATATATCCAGTTTCTTGTCTTCTCCAATTTCTTCCTTCTAGATTTCCACTCATCTTTACTGCTCTTTGAGGGCTGGTTATTTCTTTTGCAAAGCCCCCATGCCAGGACTCCATACTCCACACCAGAAGCACCTGCAAAAGCAGACGAAGAAGAAAGCACCACAATATACAATAACCTTTATCCACCTACATTTCTAAATTCACTGAAAACTCCCATAGAACCATGCTGACCAGTTCCAAGCTCGTACTCCTCTCAATCTGATGTTGACTGCACCTCCTGTCAGCCAGCTCCCTGTTTAGTTGGGGCCTGACTTGAGCTAACCAGCTTAAATTTCCAGGATAACTCCGCTTCTCCTGTCAGTGTTAGTAAAACATTATCTTGCCCTTAAAATGTACCTTGTCCAGCTCTTTCCAGTGCTCTTGGGAATGATCTGCTACTTTCTGGACTTAAAGGGTGATGGTTAACGCTTATGATTCTACTTTCATTTTTAGTAGGGTGGGAATTACTGTTTATATATGATAGTGATCCTCTCAGTCTGCTTCCTTCAGAGCACAGAAAATAACACCAGGCAGGCTTCCCCTCCTGTATGGAGCACTGCAAGCTTCACCATGCCTGCCCGGGATCAGGACATTCAGCATTAACTATTTTTACAAGGGCACGCAGTGATAGAACAAGGGGGAATGGGTTTAAAGATGAATGAGGGCAGGTTTAGATTAGACATTAGGAATAAATTCTTACTCAAGAGGGTGGTGAGGCACTGGCACACGTTGCCAAGAGAAGATGTGGATGCCCCATACCTGGAAGTGTCCAAGGTCATGCTGGATGGGACTTTGAGCAACCTGGTCTAGTGGAAAGTGTCCCTGCCCATGGGAGTGGCTTTGGAACTAGGTTAAGCTTTAAGGTTCCTTGCCATCCAAAACCATTCTACGGTTCTACGATTCTATTTCCTAGCTCTGTGATTTTATTAAGTCCTCTAGCAGGCAGCACCAATACCTTTGGTTTCCTCTGGCCAACTGTGTGCTTCTCCTAACCTCCACTTTGTTCTCCCTGCAGCCAGCCTTCCTGTTTACATCTCCGCTGTCGCTTCCCTTGGAAAGTCGGAGGGCTTCGGAAAAAAAAAAAAAAAAGGACAAACAAACAAGCGCTTCCTCAAGATGCTGGCAGTTGCGTGCCTGCGCCTCTCTCCTCCTACCACCGTCCTTTGCCCGGTCACAGCAGTGTCACATGCATTTAACAGCTCGTATTTCCTGCGATCTAAATGCTAAAAGATGTGGTGGTGCAAAGTGCCTTCCGGTCGTATCACTGGCGTGAGGGATTCTGCTTGCAGAGAAGTCAGTCCAGGGGGATCGTCTTGGGGTCATCCCGTATTCTCATTCTGGCAGGTAAGGATGAGTTATTCAATGTGCTGCACGTTTGTGTTTTCACACCAATTCCTTCCAAAAAGGTTCAGTATAGCGACAGCTGGAGTCCTCTGGCACCTGAAGGAGGCTGATGCCTCCCATGGTTTTTCCTTTTAGCACCAAAGATGGTGAAGGAGCTTCTCATCCTGTACCCATCAGGGTTTTTGGTGCACTCAGGATCAGCTGGGAGCTGCCATGTCAAATCTCCTGGAATACCATAACATCGGTGCCGCACATAAGGCCAAAAAAACTGCTCAGCAAGAGCTTATGCAAGTCTACTCATATACTGGGCCACAATACTGTTTAAAAACATCAAAAACCAAATACTGAAGGAAAGCAACATTATCTTCTTGTGGAAGATCTCTGAGAGGAAAGCATTTACCTTTTCTCTTCGTGCAAAGCCCCATCTCTACCATACACTGCCCAATTCCAACAAATTATTACAGTAATATCTGATTTTTTTTTTCCTAACTTTCCACTGTTTTTTTGCTGTCTCAAGCTCTGTTACAACCACTCCACGCATGTTCAGCAGATGATAATGAAACCACAAGTGTTTATCGCAATCCAAAATGGCTTCCTTTTTTTTTCTTCTCCCCTTAAACTCAGATTTAACTACGGTTTTAATTCCTGTTTAGGAAGGTCACAAAATTGACAGGAGATGCACGCTTACCCTTTGATGCCCCATTATACAAACTTGATTTTCTTCTTCCTCAAGGCAGTTTGATCCAATTATAAGTTTGACTTCCTTGCTGAGGATTTGCCTGCCTCTGCCACTACATCCACTAACATCTTGCAGAAAGAGAAATTATAGCAAGAAAGCCTTGGTCTTGAGATGGGTCTCTATTGCATTTGTGCAAAGGGAGGGCAGCTCCACGCCCAGCACTCCACTGTGATGTTTTGGCTCCCAAACAAGACAGTAGCGAAAGACTGACATGTCAAGACTGCCCTGCAAGGACTTCTTTTGCACTAGAAATTAATGCTCAGAGAAAAGAGTGATGGCTTTGCAGCTTTTCGGCCTCCTAAGGGAGAGACATACGCACGCACTGCCCAAAAGCAAGACGAATACAAGCTTTGCTAAACAGTTCTCACCATGATGGGAAATCACAAGTTGACAAGATGTCTGAAAAAAAACCTGTCAAATAAACCCCCTCATCCAAGACTCTCTGAGGCAGATCAAGTACTATCTCCAATATTAATCTGCAAGATGGGGCAAGGACCTGCAAGATGCTCCTTCATCCAGGGATGCCTTTTTATTAATGTTAGCACCACGAGGAGGCTGGTGCCCAAACTGTGCTTCCTCCACTGCAAGGACAGCCCTGGGAGCTACCAGGCCAACGCTGTGAAGAAGCTCTGGGATATCAGTGCAATCTAGTTCATCCCACCACGGAAATCCGAGGCAGTGCCAGAACGAGCAGTGAGTTACAGGCCCAGCTCCAACGGATTCAGTGACGGAGTCGGATGATGACAGCTCCATTCGAAATAGAAAGCCGAGGGGGAAAGCCAGTTTCTCATCCAAATTCAGTGCTCTCCCTTGGAAATGCATGTATGATGCATACCATCAGTTTTGAGATGGGAGAAATCTTCTCCCATCTTCACCCTGTCCAGATGTGCCTGGGTTGTAACAAGTCCAGGGAGGATTTGGGAGTTCGGTCCTCATCCAACACACAGGCACACACACGTTTTCGGAGGAATACATTTACATGCACACATTTAATGCATACATTTAAAAACTGTGCTGAGATAAGCTAACAGTAACAAAAGCTAGTAGTGTAGTGGCTGAAAAGATTGCCTCCATCCCATTATGACAAGGCAACACAAGAGCTGGATGTAGAAAATGGGCCCTTCTCTGTTGACTTAATACTCAACCTTGCTAATAAATTAGGTGGAAATCTGTGGTCTCAAGAGAAAGCCCAGATGCAGCGGCATCCCCCTTCCAGGAGTCCAGCTCACACTTGGACAGGAGACCTCCAGATGGACTCAAAACCAAGTAAATGAAGTCTAGCTGAAACAATGATTCGCCAAAACCAACACAAAGACAGTGACCTCTGGAATTTGGTGCTACTTGCAGATGTCCTACAGGATGCCATCAACTATGTCATAAAAAAAGTACTTTAACCCCTGGCAGTGATTCATCAAGATATTTTTTCTAGCAAAAAAAGCCTTATTACTGAGGGGAGGGTTTCCTATTATTTGCAAGAAAAATTTAGAAGAGAACAAGTAGATACTAATTTGTTAAAAAGACAGATAAACATGTACAGGAAATACTTCTATGAAGGTCCCGATCCTCTAAAGATTAACAATCTACAGTACTGGAGACAAAACCATGACACTGAGGAAATAACGAACTATAAAAACAGGAAGAAGTGGAAGTTTATTTTTTTTATGTTATTTTGAGGGAATATTTGTTTTTCTGAAGCTTAAGATACCAGCAAAAGCCTCCATCTGCAGGTCACACTATTCTCTATACAAAAGCAGCTGCACAGTTTCCTCACCCAGGTCCCCAGAGCTGTTGGATGGGGAGGCCATCCTGCATATTACAGGCCTGCTGCCTCCCTAACCAACACTGTTACTCAGTTTTCACCTCATCTAAAATCATTACAAGTTGTTGCATGGACGGTGTTCTCTCTGTGACACCAATAAATCAAGTTATTTTGCTGTTGCGTTCCCCACCCCTCCCAACCAGAGGACTGGGTGCTCCTTCTAGATACATATTTTGGTAGATTTTCTCTAATAATATTAAGGAGTACTTGTTGGAAATGAAGGGTTTTGCCACTCATGTCTTATACCTAAGTTATCTCCAGTGAGTCAGGTTGAGGCACAGCACTGTCCAGGGGTCTCCTGCTGTTAAAGGAGGCAGGGAGTGTAGGAGACAGGGACACCACATCAATTTGTCTTCACCCAGGATCTTTTTGAAGCAACTTCTCCACCTTTTCCCTGCAAAAGCCTAAAAGAAATTTAGATAATTCCCACTGCAGCCAATGCTATACACATGTACTGAGTGCCAACCTAAAAGCAGAATGAAGCTCACATCTGCCTGCAGAATTCCCAGAGCACGAAAAGCCAACAATGCAGAAAATAAGTTTAACTTAACCCGAAAGAAAGGTTTAAGTATTTATTCTCCTAATACGTCCTCTTCACTTCACTCTTTAGTACCATTTATAGTTGAATTATTTTTGTCCACTGAAAGTGATCCCTTTGAACTAGGGCATTTGTAGTTTAGGGAATATAATTAAATTTCCATGTTAGTTAGCGGATGTTAGTTAACTATCGGGGGGAAATGATCTACATTAAAAAAAAGACAAGTGCAATCAGCTTTCCACTTGGATTTGACCTCTACCACAACTGGAACGAAGATGTAGATGCTATTTGTATGCTTACTTCGTGGAACATTTGTACAAATATATAAGTATCTATATGTTAGATCAAATACTAAGCATTTACTTCTTGTTTGACACAGAATATACCAAGCCACATGTCTTCTGGTTTTGTATCAAGCAGAACTATGACAGTATGGTCAATAGCCTTTTGCCAATTCACATTGCCTTTCCACGTGATACCTTCCACTAAAATCCTTTAATGAACTGCTGCACATTCAACAGACCTTCTGTTACCTTTGCTATCTTTTGGTTTTGTCTCTCGGGTGTCCTAATGTACCCGGGTTTTATGAGACCAAATGTTCTACACCACCCTGTAGCTCCTCGTGTTAACTACCGGTATTGGTAATTAAACATCTCACGTCAGTTACAAGCAGAAATTGGAATAATAATAATAATAATAACACAGAGACAGAGCCCTTGAGCACCAGCTTCTAGGAAATCACTATCAAGACTGTTAAAGTTTATGCCTCTTTTGCCGATTAAGTATTTGAGGTGGACCTGTATACAGTGCTCACCAAGGTTTCCTAAGCTTTGCACTCTGAAATGCCACGCAGAAATGTCATTTCAACCTTGAAATGACACCCAGATAATCTGGCTTCACCTCTTCTTTGCTCTAGATGAAGATGAAGGAATGAGCTGCCAAAAACACCTGGGCAGTACTTCCACAAAAATACCAAACTTTGACTCCTGCCATTCAGGCAGATCATCAAGTGAGAGCCAATCCCCAAGAGATACATCTGTCATGTGCCAATACCCAAGAGACTTTCACAAGTCACAGACTGGCTCTTCAAGTCCCTGTCTTCAAAGCACATAAAACCAGCATGAAGTAAGAGAAAAGCAAACTCAAATGCTGGCTGCCTTGTCCAAAGCAGGCTTTCAAGCTTTGGCAGCCCTGACAGAACACATGGGGTCCAGGAAAGTTGTAAGGCAGCTGATGCTAAAAGTATTGGACATTTCTTCTTCTGGGACATCTCATGGTTTCTTGGCTTTGTATAGCCCTGGCTGGGGTGTTTTTTGCCTTATCGAGTAAATCCACCAGTGTTGGAGGTCCATGGGTACTTGCACGCCCATGACACCAGAAATAAAATAAAAACCAATAATAAAGTCAAGCAGCTTCAAAAATCTTGATGGCACTTACAGACTGTGGACTCTCCTGCCAATCAAGGTAGCAAGGGGAAGGCTGGGCTCTGGTGCCAGGGACCCCAGACGCCCAAACATGCCTATAATGACCAGCTGTTGCCGGTATGGAGGATGGTACAGGGACTATTTCAAAAATCCCACTCCTGGATAGTGCTTGGGACTTCCCTGTGACCCTCTACCAAGCACTGCAAGTTCCATGTGGCTCCTCTCCTTGCTTTCCTGAAGTGCTGCTGGGAAATGGGCAAGGATGGCTCTGCTGAGCACAGCGGTGCTCACACCATTTCCAAAGAGCTGGTTTTATTAACTTCAACCTGCTAACAGCTGGCAAGGCAATAACCTGCATCCACAGGCTGTTGAAAGTGCTCCATATCCCACTGAGATTTGTAGGGATAAAATTAAGTTTTTCCTTTGATAGGGAGTAATTCTTGCTTGGTGCCACAATGCTTGTTCGGGCAGGCTTTCTATTCACCTGGGGCAAGCACGCTCTTCATGCTTAATTAGATCGCATCCCAGGCTAAAACACTTAATTGAAACTTTGTGCCAACCTATGGTCTGCTCATGTGCATGTCTCTCATGCCTCGTGCAGTGGAAGTCCAAGGGTGGGAGTGCATTGTGGGGTGGGGAGATGGTTTAATTTGAGTCAAAAGGAATAACACGTTCAGCACAGTGCCGAGCTAAAGAAATGAAAATAAAATGAAAATCCACTCTGCCGCAGCCCTGCTCCTTGACACAAGCAGACCGATATACGCACGATCCATAATGCAGAGGAGAGCTAAAAAGTGTTGACAAAACTAGAGGCACAACCATGGACAACACAAGCCAAGTCTGCTGTGCTACGCTAGCCTGCACAAGCCTTGGAGCCATCAAAGCCTTGGAGCTACCAACAAGGCACTCTTGACAAAACCAAGGCCATCCTGCAGAGGGAAGTTACCACAGAAGAGGTTAGTGTATTTAACATGTTAATTAGATCATGAATGACAAAGCTACAGTGTCACAAAAGAAACTTCCTGCATTTAAAACATTCCAAAATAAAATTAATAGAAGGAGTGGGTTTTAGCCTTTTAGGTATTTCCTTCCCCATATTTAAGGTCTTTATAAGTTTATAAAGGCCATATTTAAGTTTTTGTACAAGCTGTGAACAAGCACAATCCTTTCAACTTTTCTTTATTCAATTAAGTGAAGAAACTCATTCACGTTCCCTGCAATGCAGCATCTTCCAACGAGCCACACTTTCCCCTCTCTCCAGTTGCGCATTTTCTCTGGGTTTTAAAAATTTACCTTTGCTGTCAAAGGAGTTTCTAAATCCCCTTTAAGAATGACCCAGCAAGAGATGCCTGAAACAGGTGCTCAACCAAGGACAATTCCACTGAAGCCATGCAAGGAAAAACCCTACTCTGCTATCTCACCAACTTAATGGAGCTGTAAGGACATCTCTGGCAATCTACAGACAGGACTTTTCCTGGACCTTATACAATACATCCTTGGGAAACAGATCATAAACTTTCCAAGTGTTCTGCTGTCCAGAATTTGAAGCTGAACATCAAATCAGCAAAACACCCTAGTGGGTTACTTCCTTTCATTGATGAAGGCTTATAACTTTCAATTGTCTTGAAATGTACAACATAACAGGAAAATTCACCTCTGGATTAAAAAAAACAAACAAACAACCAAAAAAACAAAAAAAAAACAAAACAAAACCCCAAACTTTTCTGTATTTTCTATACTTGTTGCAAGAGATCTTGGGCAGAGCTTTAAGCACCAGACAGTTTTCTCCTAACACAACACCACTTCTGTGAAACACAGCATGGCTCCCTGCATTGTTTGCTCTGCACTGTGGACTTCCACGCTGCACGTCCCTCCTTGCCAACCCCAGCCATCCGTCATGCTTCACTTGCCTCTCCCTGGCTATTTACTTAAGGCTGGGTACAGCCAGGAATTCCTTCGTGTAACAAAGTGTACAAACGTGCTTTTATGCAGGGCATTTCGACGCTGGAGAGTGCTCTCTCAAGGAGTTTGCCTTTTCTGCCATGAGGAGCCGGTTTTACTCAGAAGCTCAGGGACCAGCAGAAGTTTCTCACTGACAAAAGTCATATAGAGAAGTGGAGGAAAGGGGCTGAACGTTTATTCCATCCACCTAAGGAAACAGGAGCTTAAAAGAGTGGTTGGGTATTTTTGAGAGCCTTCTTTAATTAAGGAACTTGCAAAAACCTCAAGCACCCCTCTCTCTTGAACCATTCTGTAAACAGGGGTTTGGTGTGACCTTCTGCTCCCCGCCACTTCATGGAAGGAAGCAGAGTTGCCTTTCCTTTGGAAACATCACAGCAACTCTGTACTGCCAAGGAAATGCACAAAACTGGTGGTGGTGTACCTCTGAGTTACCTGAAGATGCACTACTATCGTGCATCTGGGTAACATCACGAGGCAAGGCAATGAGGATGAACCCAAGGCACGCAGGCTTGAACTAGCAGTTGAGGTAGAAGCCAACTGCCACACTGTCGGGCATCTGCACCCTGCAGAATCCAGAAAGGAAGACATGATAACGCTTAACAGGCAAGAAAAAAGCCAGGTGCTCTGTATCTGGTAAGGAATGCACCTCTGAATGATGAGCCAAGGAAGACTCATCACATCTGACACTGGAAGGCACCATCTGCTGCATACAGAAAGAAGATTCACTTCTCCTGGTCTGAGAAAAATCCAGTCACTGCCTTCCTGTGCCCCGTGTAGCAAGGGGTGACCCAACCGGCCCCCATTCACACCGTGGCAGTTAATAAAACCATAAACTGGAATGAACCAGTACGAACAATGTGTTTTTTCTGCTGATCTATAACCAATTAAGATAAATTTCTCTGCCATCCTATCCTTGCCTTCTCTCCCCACTGCTCTCACTACATGCAGAGATGTTTACTTCAATATACACTGCGGAAAAAAAAATAAATCTAGTGCTAGGCACACTCAAAAGTACTGTTGGTAGCTATTTACCAAGCATTTTTTAATGCATGCTGAGATTTGGACTGTTCCTTTCACAAAAAGACAAGAGGATGTGAAGGATCTGTCTTTGATGCTCAGTTCTCAGCTGAAGGCCAGCTAATGTTGACCATCTGAAGAGACAAACTCTTCCAGGCACAGGCATGTTCCCTACAACCACCAGCAGCAGCTTTCAGCTTCCAGCTCCCTGGAAGTCCATTAATAAGCCCTTTATAGCATTAATCACAACAAACAGCATACGTTATATATTGTGTCCAACTGTTCCTCAGACAACTGGTCAGAGACAACAGATCCAGATGCCTCTCCCAAAGCAGCTGGGTTTTCCCACCCTTGCTTACAGGGCAGGGTTGCTTTAATCCTGGACAAAGGCAGCACCCGGCTGCTTTAGATATCCATACCATGAGTAGGTACAGCCAGGGCTCACTACTGTGATCCAAGGCAGATGATCAGTGGGAGAAGGTCCAACCATGGAATGCTCATTTTTAGTCCTACCTCCACCATTTATACCTCAAGAAATCATAGCAACCCTTTCCTTCTTAAAACAAGTATGGCAAGTGCTACCTGCAGCTGAGTATTTTCAGGAAGGTACCAGACTCATGTAGAACCACAACCCGGTAAATGGTCTTATGAAAAATTATTCTTCCCATTCCTGCAGCAGAGAATAAGCAGAAGAGGGAAACAGTCTAGTATCGAAATTTAAGTGCTCCTGTATCATCATACCCCAAAATCAACACAGAAACATTAGATATACCTGTAATCCAATGAGAACTGATCCAGAAAAGCATCTTGTCATTTTATTGCTTTAATCACTGCAGAACGTGGAGAGCATTTGGCCAACAGAGTCAAACCCAAAGCACTAAGTGCTCTCCTGTTCACTGCTACTCCCCTTTGGTTTTCTTCTAAGTCAGCACTGAGAAAGCAAATTAAGCTTCCAACTCTCAGCTCCTACAATCGCATGAGATACATGGCACCGACTCCAGAAGTTTATATATTTTCTTTTTAAAACATGAATGGGAAAGTGTACACAAACACCCTTCTTTCCCCATTCCTTCCCATAAGGAGGGCTGTTTGTTTTTTTATTTGACCTTATGAAAGGTTGGGGAAGCTATTCCACCAATACTCTGATAAAGGTAGCCCACGCTTCCTTAGAATTATAGCAAAGGGAAGGAGGGGAAAAAAAAAAAAACCCAACCACCAAAACACCCCCACCAGCAACAAAGCTGCTAGATGTATTTTTTCGTGACTTTTATACAGAACAGCAAATTTTATCAACAAATTAACCCAGTTTACAGTTCACTTAGAGCCTTCCTGAACAGGAAAATATAGAGTACATGAATGCAGAGGCACTAAGCACTGTGGAATCTCAGTGGTCTACAGCCAAACCCTCGTATTCAAGATAAAAACACCTCAGATGGAGCTTTCTGTGCTTCAATTTATGGATCTTTAGGACCACCATTTCTAGAACAGTCCATTCACCTGCTAACTCTAGGGAAGAGTCTTTTTTGTTGCTTAGAGGGGTTTGGAATCAAGGGGGGGGGGGGTTCATTTTTTGCATCCCTGGAAATTTATTTCAGGAATCTTGTTTAAAGGCGTGCATGTAGAACCAAACCAAATGAATGGTTGGTGGCAGCCTTTGTTAAGCCATAATTTTTTTCATTCACAGGCTGTGATTTTAAAGGGCTCCTCGACCGCTCGCTGGGGGAGGATCAGCACAGCTGAGGTCAACAGGAACAGCAACCACTATCTCCACACCCAAAAACTGGGAGACCCTGGTTAGATCTTAGCCTCCAGGCAAATGAGCATTTTTGGGACCTAATAATAAATCTTGGAGACAAGCAAGAAGATTTTTAGTGTTCAAGCACAGGAGAGGAGTTGGGTAAAAACATCACTGCACACATATTTTAAGATCATCCAGCCTGGCATCATGCAAAGACAGACAACACAATCCCAGGACCAACAAACTCTTTTGGAGTTCAATCCAAGTCATCAAAATAAGTGTATTTCTGGCTCCCATTTATGTGCTGTCTCTTAATCATCTCTGCACATACCACATACTTAAAATCCTAACTTTTAGGTGGGGGAAGATCATCCTCCCCCACGTAGACATCAAGTCGAACGGATAAAATCCCTCACCTTCCTCCTGACTCTGCCCATCCGCACAACTCTGCGTTTGGAAGGATTTTAACCAAAAATAGTCACTTACCCAGACAGACTGACCTGGGAAGGTTTAGGACTTCTGAGGAAGGGCAAGACTTTAATGACTAACAAACAAACCTGATGAACAGCTCAAAAAACAAACAAAAAAAAAGGGCTGACATTTATCATATAACTTGTTTTAGGAACCACTGTAAAAAGGCACATCACTGACCTGATAAGATCTTCCAAACCAGTGGAGTTTATGTATACATAGGCACAAGGGGAAATGGTTTATTTGGGCTTTAAGGTTCTTCCTGCAGGATGCAGTGTTTATAAAGGGTATTTCTAGAACTTCCTCATTGCATTTGTGAGATCGTGCTCTCCGCAAGCCTCCAGCTCATCTCTGCACCAGCCTGCCTCTCTCCTATCACTCCCCCTTTAATTATTTTATTTTATTTATTGTTTTTCACCAACCTAGCCAACTCTCTACATTTCACTTCCTTCAGACAACAAGCAGAAGCTCATCTCCAACACTGCTTAATAACCTTCCAGCCATTCAACACATTCTCATGAAGTATTACTATACCAAAATGCCAAATACTTCCACAGGAAAACAAAAAGGAATTTTTTTCTCTTAAGCAGCTCTAGTGGTTTAATTGTACTGCATCATTTTACTCATGCTTTTAAACAGAGAAAACAAGCTCTTCACTAAGTTCTTCCTCTAATTCAGCTAAACACCAGATGCCTTTTTAAAAACATGAGGTCACTTAAGCAATGCAGGTATCACAATTACTATTTTATAAAGTTCTGTGCCATTTCCTAACCTTTTTATCTTCACAGCCACAAAACTGCACACATCCAGTAACAACACGTAAAGCAATGACGGGCTGCAACCAGCTTAACACCTCCCATGCCAAGTTTCAGTCAAGGATGAATTATGTTGGCAGCACTATAAATTTCCAGCGATAAAGTTTTTGCTGTAATTTCACTAGCATTTAAAAAAAAAAAAAAAGGCAGTATACCGCTGAAGTATCAGTGTAATTTATATGCACACACTTTAAATACATGGAGCATAACAAGCTCCTGAAATATAGGGATTTACACTGAGGTCTAGCAGGGGTGTCTATCCTGGCTCTCCCTCGCCACCGAGGCAAGCAGGGGTTTTAATAAAAGTTAAAAAATTAAAGAAAAAAGTTTTTTTAAAAAAATTAACGCTAAGGAATCAGGCACCTCGGGTTTTACAAAACGGGATCACATAAGGCAGCAGCATTGCTGAAATTGTGGAGAAGATGGTAGAAGGCAGGTCTAGCCCCCACTTTCAGCAACGTGCTCTCCCATGCAGCTCTTCAACAGCCAACCCGGCAGCAGAGGAGGGTGAATTTCTCAGCTTGGCACGATCAGGACCCACTGCATGGGGCATCTAAGGCCAAATTGGGCATTTATCACCCCACTGAGCCACTGGACTTCTGATCTCACACCCTCACCCACACAGTACAAACGAATCACGGAGAGATGCAAAGATCCAAGTGTTACAGCAATCACTCAAATAAATCAAACAAAAGTAACTGCACAAAAAACTAAGCTACACACTTGAGAAACTACAAGCCTGCTTTAAATTAGCTCAGGTGATACTTTCAGATCTCTACATAACTTTTAAGAACCAGACAGTTTGTAAATAATCGCAACCCCAGAGCCAGATCCCGGCAGCAGCGGCTGAACGCACTCGCCAGCTCTGCTGATGCCTTCCAGCAGCTCTTTATGGCATCCCCTGGATTACTGCAAGACAAAAGAAGGAGCTCTCCAGTATTAACACCTGGATACTTTTTCTCTTCTCAGTCCTCAAGGTTTTACAAAGGTCCCACGGACAACTGTCCCAGTGGGACCTTCCTGGCATTCCAGCCCAGAATGCCGCTTGCTTCCAAGGCACGATCCCAGCAATTCACCCGCCCCTTGCCTTGTTTTGTCCCAACTTGAGACAAAGCACACGCTTCCCTATATGCTGTAACTTGAAGCATTAGTAAGTAACCTTCTATCAGCTCGGGGGCATACCTTTCCACTCGTAAAACCAGGTAAACAGCCAGCATGCCTTCCGAGCACTTGGAAACCCAGGCGGGAGTGTTTGGACATGTCAGCGGAAGAAATGCAGCAAGTGAAGGTGAGTTGAGCTCTCTGCCTTCAGCCTGGGGGGTGAACATAATGGGTATGTTTTTGGGCAGCATCCCACTCAGCATGGGGACCTGCTCAAGGTGCTACATGTGAGGAGTTGCTACAGTGGCAGAAAAATGAGTGCTGCCAATATCTAAAGGGAGGAAGACACCACCTAAGAACAGATATACACAAGGCTATGTGTATGTCAGCTCACGTCCCTGCCCCCAGAAAATGCTTTCCACCACCAGCATCTGAATTAAGAAGTAAATAAAAAGCATAAGTGGTCTAGAGACTCAAACAGAAAAGAAGAAAAAAAAACAACATGCAGATATGCTCCAGCTCAGATGCTAATTGCTGCTAGTGGCATCAACTAATCCTAAGCATGGACTTAACTCCTATAAAACCACATCATTTAAGAAATCTTGTCTTTCCGCAGGCGAGGGGAGGACCAGGAAGGAGCTGGTAGGCAAGACTGTGGTGCTGCAACAGGCTCCGGTGTTTAGGGAAGGAGCTTTGCGATTTCCCGCAGCGTTTTGAAACGCTGACTGCTGTGCAAATGCCTTCAGATACTGCAATGGAAACTAATCTTGATCCCAGCTACTCAACAAACAGGCAGACAATGTTCAGCATTTTAATGTACAGCACAGGGGGAGAAGCTGCCTAGTCCTCAGACCCACTTTTAACCGGCAAGAAAAGGAGTAATGGGACTATCCAAACAGGATGTATGTATAACGCAGTTAAAAACCTCCCAATCTAAGTGTTTCCAGATCTCCCTGGGACTCGAGTGCATGTGCAGAACACGCTCCTGTCCTCGCACGGCAGTGCAGGTCCTTACAAGCAGAGAGATGTGTTTCCCATACGCGGGATCAAAAGGCGCTATCAGGTTTTACAACACATCTCCCAGCGCCATCAGCACCAGTCTGGCAGAGAGCAGCAGCAGAGGTGGAACAGCCACCAACTCAACTCTCCTATTAAAAAAAGGTGGGGGGAAGTGGTTGCTCTCAACAAGACACACACGCTTTTTGTTCCTAGGAAGAGATGTACGCAGGTAACAAGCTCTAATGTTACTTTTAAAAGCCCATTTGATACACACGCAAATAAAAACCATCTATGTATTGTTTAGGTAGTTCACTGAAAACTACTTCTGGCTTGCCTTTGGCCTAATTTCTGTAGTACCTTGGACAAAAAGAACTAGCTAGCAAGGAATAACTTCCATCATCACATCAGTCTTCAGGTCATGAAACGCTTCTCTCCTTGCCAGGCACCGCTGTCAAAGTCCAAACATTTTGGGCAACTCTGGAATCCCACTATTTTTGAACACACCACAGATGGGGAAATCAACTTACATTGTTAGAAAGCCCTGTAACCCCTCCTCCCAACGCTTGCCAGTAAGAAGTTTCCTTCCTAGCTGGAATAGCCATCAGCAATACTCAGCTGATAGACTCAAGATCTCTCCTCCGATTATAGCACACGTAGGAGTTGAGAACAAAGGTGGGGGGAGGGAGTAGAAACACAACAAAACCCCAAAACATAGTCCTTGAAGTGTGAGTTGCAAGTAGACAAAGTCAAAGAATAAAGGTATTTAAAGAGACTAAGAACAAGCAGGTTGGAGACAAAAACAGTAATTTGGGTTAAATCTCACTTAAAACTACTACAACAGGTAGAACCTGCTGGCTGTCGGCAGAAACGTCTCCAACAGCCTTGAAAGCAGACTTTGTAATGCTGCTTTTGATAAAACACACCTTATTTTAAGGTGAAGCATCTACATGGCTACATCAGGGGCACGTTAGTGTGATCACCTTCTCCTGATGTGAAGAGAAAACACTGCCAGGAGGGTTTGGCTGCAGCAAGAGAAGTCCTGCTTCCAGACAAGAGCAAGGAGTAGAAATAAAATATGCAAGAGGCAAAAAACACCCCCCAAGAGCTTAGGGAAAAGAAATGGAGACAGAAAATGAAATGCAGCAAAGACACACTCTGGACTTTAGGATGATGTCCACCTGCCCACCCAATGCTTCTTTGGTATTCAGCTGGAGTAGACAAACAAGGTAGGGAACATTGCTGTATTTCTGGGTACCAACACTGATGGTCACACCGATATAACCACCCCCCCCAAAACCAGCTGCGCCAGTGGGCAGAAGTGCAGTATTTGGGCACTGCTTTGCTGTTCTTGCTACCTCAGCAGGGCCTGCCCTTCATTCAGACTCCATCCTGTCACCTGGCACCCTCGGTTCACCGAGAAGAGGGGGCCAAGCAGATGATTTGCCTTGTGAGGAACTAAAGCATGAGAAACTACCTGGGCAAACCCAACCTTCGCTCTGAAAAGCTGATGCAAAACCAAAGGTGAAGGTTAGATGCAGAGGGAAGGCATCAATAAGGCAGCCAGCTGCATTTCTCTGCAGCTTGAGAGGGTCAGGTTTTCCGTACTGAGCAAGCACCAGAAAAATAAATGATTAAAGGAAATTTGACAAGGAAAGGGGGTGGACGTGGGTAGAGAAACGGGAAGGAAGGAAAGCTCACAAGATCTTGGCAGAAAACCAATAGGTAAGAAAAGAAACAAAAAAAAAAAAAAAAAAAAAGAAAAAAGAAAGCATTAGAAACCATCAGCTCAGTTTATCCATGGCTAAGGTACAAAGAAATGGTCAGTGCAAGCAAGGCTGGGAGATGCTGGCCTGCTCTGCTTGCTGCCAGGCTTGAAGCAGACCTCTCTTTCCAGTGCTGGGGTTTATGTGACAACAGCTTCTTGCTTGCTTTTGGTAGCCCACAGAAATGGGGACTGCTGCGGCTTGCATCTGCTGTCAATCAACTCTGCAGTCTATTTGTGCCTTTTTTTAGTCAACTAACCTTTTTCAGTTTTCTTCTTTTTAAGTTTCTGCACTGCTTTAGAAGTGTAGGTCCTCCAAAAATCAAACGCTCCACAATGCAAACAGAGCATATATCAAAAACAGTCTCCAGAGCTGTACTTTTAGTTTCACTGATCTCCGTGCCCTCTCTACTCCTGCACAGCTCTTGCAAGAAAGATCACCTTCTGCTGCTAAAAAAGAGGGAGGGGGGAAAAAAGAAAAACAAAAACCTCACATTTTTCAGTGAATTGGTTGTAGGAAGCAGTTCCTATGGCCATTCTGCTGGAGGGCAGAAAATTGCATTTATCGATTCCTCAAGGATGCCAGTGTGTAAGAAGGAAACAGCACGGATTGAAACAAATAGTTGTGTCTCATTCCTGAGCTCCTATTTTCCAGCCTGGTCCAGGAAGAAGGAGGACAACTACCATCATCTCCCTGCAATTTGGTGGCCAACAGGAAACGATTTTGTGGTTTAAATCCAGCTAACAGCAAACCAAGCCCATGTTGAGAGCGAGCCTTGCCACACAACGTACTTTTGTTTGCAGCCTCGGGATTTAATTAAACAGGCAGATAAAACCTACCTTTTAACCCACGCTCCAGGGTGTGCCCCGGCGAGATAAAAAACAGGCTGCAAAAACAGGTCAAAGAGGATCCCATTGCTGGTGCGGCATCTGTGCTGTGCTCCAACGCTATCCCACGACCAGCATCCCAAAGCACTTCTGGATGAGGGGAGTCACACCGAAAAAAACTCACTTTTTGGCCCAAAGGTGGGTTGTTTAGGTTTCTCCTCCTCAGTGCAGAATCAGCGTTATCCAAGGGCTGCCCAGGGCCACAGTGTGGACTAATAATGTGCTGAGAAGTTCAAAATCCATCTCCCTCCCGCTTGTGGCAACCCTCTTCCCACAGGTTTCCTTTCCGGTTGTCCTACAAAATACCTTTTCCACGTATCTTCCACCTACAATTTCTTTTTAAAGTATTTCCAAGACAGAAGGAGAAGAATAGAAAGGGTAAAACCCTTCTTCCCTCCCCCCCCCCCCAAGCTTTTTTCATCCAACAGAGCTATTATTCCCTAATAAACAGCAACTTCTCCCAGTGACTGAACAAAGCAGCTACTTACATGTCATATTTTAAACAGGCATGTTTTCAGGCCAAGAAATAAACAGTTACATTTTGGCAATGCTTCATTTCCTGTCCTATTTGCGAGCAATAATGTCATGACACGCAGTGCGTCCCATGCCTTCCTCCCTGGCTGAAACTTGCAGCAAAATAATTTGGCTGAATGAGCTGCCTTTGATACCTACAGAAAAATCATCAGGCCAAAACACAGTGAAAATGAACGGGGGCGGGGGGGAATAAATTATGTTTTCAGCATAAAGGGCAAACTGCAACATTGATGGACTCATTATTCAGACACGTATTTCTGGTCTCCGCTCAGTGGTGAAGAGAAGTGGGGGTTTGGGGACCAGCAAAAGAACAAACGAGACTTAAGTTTAATTTTCTTTCCCTAGACTGGGAAAAACGCATCGGTGTGATCTCACGCCACATTCTGCTGTCCCGGACAACACCACAGCAGCCCTACACATATCCCACTTAACCCAGCTCGTTAAAAGCCTCCGGGGGACCAGTCCCACTTGCAAACACTTGGCAGGCGCGCTGAGCCCGCTGGAATAAATCAAGCGCGCGTTCCGAGGAGCGGGGACACTCCGGGGACACGGGCTCGGGCAGGGCATCGCGGCTCCATCCCAGGCAGCGAGAGGCTGCGGACCAACACTTCCTCGTTCTCTGACCTTTTCCATTTAATTACTTCCTGTGACTTTCTTGGAACCATGCATCGGAACGAGCAGGCGGCAGCCTCCGGCCATAACCGAGTCACTTTAAGGGTTCAGCTCCATCCTCTTACGGAAAGACACGGGCAGCCCAGCCGGGAGCTGGTGGCTTTGGAGAGGCTCACCGCTCGCAGTGGGCAGCTGCCCAGCGCCTGGATGCAGAGGCAACGCTCCCCGAAATTCTCCCACCGTTGCAGCTTCGTGCCTCCAATTTATTACCAGGCGCCCCCACTCTCCCCCCACCCTGCACTGTGCGTGTGTGTGGGGGGGGAAGGAGGGAAGCAGAAATTAAGGCTGAGATGCAGAACGAGGCGCTCGCTTCGCAATGACAAATTGACCTCTAAGTATCGATCTGAAATGGTGCAGTCGTGAAGGGACCGATGAGTTTACAGCATCCTAAGCCCTATTTTTTTTTCTCTCCTCGGTTTTATAAACGCTCTCAAACCTCAAAATCTTGTCTACCTGTTCTCAAGAAATTATATTTAAAAAAAAAAAAAGGTAAAAAAAAAGGGGGGGAGACCCCCTTATTATTTACTTTAAGAGGGTTATTTTAAAAGGCATCCTGAGAGTGTTCTTTTTTTTTTTTTGTAATCTGGCTGTTAACATTTGCTCGCAGTGCACTCCGTGAAACAAGAATAGCTATGCAAATTAAAGCCAGATATCTAGGGCAAATAGCACGCTATACTACCATTGTTCTGACAGCTTGAGAAAACTTATCAGGAGAGCCTGTCCTTATTTCTTTTAACACCATATATATTGGAGAAAAAAAAAAAATCAAATCACTTCACCCACCACTGAAATGAAAAAACAACCCATGAGTCACCAGCTTCAGCGATGCTATCAATCAATGCAAGGCTGGAAGCGAGGAGCTTAGAGAGGAAACCATGGCTTACCTAAAACACCTCGCTGTGCCCTGCAAGGCAAAGGCCTGGACTAACTCTGACAAGCCCAACCACGGCCCCCAAAAGAGCCACTCGAGGTAAGGACCATGAGGCACCATTTATCATGAAAGCCATCCAGACCCCAATAAAAAGGCTATTGGTGGCCTGGGAATGGGTTGGGTAGCAGCTCCCCATGGCCACCAGCAATCCCCATCTCCCAGGGACTGAAGCACAACGTTTTTGGGTTGACTGGTGACCCCACAAGAGGTTGGTGTGACCTGAGAGCTTCCCTCCCCAGCCCAGGGAGGGACACACTCGAAACCCATCAGCTGAAGCCTCCATCAGCATGGCAGCGCAGCGGCACGTGGAGGAAGAATTTGCGCCAAAACAAACTGCAGCCTACAATTAAGGGAAGAAAACCCCAACCAACCATCAGAGCCAAGTGCTCGCTGTTTTACACCAACACTCACCTCCGCATCAAGCCCTGCAGGAAAACACATTTGGAGCAGTATCTTGCCACAAGATGAAGGCTGGTTGAGTGTCAAGATTTTGTCCGCTGAATTGGGTTAGTTTTGGCCCTACATTCTCAAACCCAGAGACAGGGACCCACTTCCCCTCCTCTTGTCCAATTTGCAAAATTAAACAACGAAAAAAAAAAAACCAAACGAAGAACTGGCAGGTTTTTATTGGAAATGAGTTGGCCACATTTTTCCAGCCTGTTAGGTCATGACAAGCCATGCAAGAGAAACTCGACTTTTTCTTTTTCACTGCAAGAACCTTACCAACTTCAAAATAACCACAATTTCAGAAGCTACATACAAACACATATTTATAGTCTCTTCATTAAGAACTGCCAAAATAACAATCCCTCTCAGCACGTTGCAGGCAGAAGCCATTTCCTTCGCCACTCATGTTTCTCCAGCAAATCGCCCTAAAATAAGTTTACCGGGACGAAGGTGCGAGTGCGGCACCAATTATGATATTTTCTCAGGCTCCAAACGAGCCAAAAAGTTGCACAATTTTGACGTTGCTTTATAAGCCCTGCGAGGAGTCATTTTAAAGCACGGTACATCCTATGGCGCTTGGCACCAACCCAGTCCTGCACGCCAGTGAGTCATTCCTCTTGACTGTCAAAACCCCGAAGGAGATAGCCAGGAACAGCCCCTGGGCCAGCGCGGCGTGAAAAAGCCCTTCCTGCCGTCCCCCACCCCGCAACAAGCCTTGGGTTTTATTTTTGGGGAAGAAAACATTTAAAAAAAAAAAAAAAAAGGGAAAAGGGCACCGCCAGGCATTTTGAAAGGCTCGGCGCGGCCTCTCGTGGAGGGGGGTTTATCCGCGGGGAGGCGGCGGGGAGCGGGGGCGGGTACCCGCATCCCCCCGGGGGTGCGGCGGGGCGGGGGGT
>JAYRBT010000114.1:15745130-15788483 GCA_036023395.1 Myiotriccus ornatus
CCGCCGCAGCCCCCGCGCCCCGCCCGCCACCAGCGCCTCCCGCGGCCGGGCCCGGGTGGGGTGGGGTGGAGTGCGATGGGCCCGCCCGGCTGCGGGTCTGTCCGACCCCGCTCGGCTCCCCCGGTTCAGCCTCCCCCGGCCCCGCTCAGCCCTGCGCAGCCCGACCCAGCGAGTCCTGGCTCAGCGCTGCCAGTCCGCGCTCAGGATCACGGAATGGCAGGATCAGTTAGGTTGGAGAAGACCTCTGAGGTCACCGAGTCCAACCTTTGGCCGACCACCGCTATGTGAGCTAGACCGTGGTACTGACTGAGATGTCCAGTCTTTTCTTAAACACCTCCAGGGATGGTGACTACGCCTGGTATAGCCCATTCCAATGTCTAATCACCCTTTTCTGTGAAGAAATTCCCCCTGATGTCCAGTGTAAACCTCCCTGGGTGCAGCTTAAGACTGTGTCCTCTTGTCCTGTCACTGATTGCCTGGGAGAAGAGCCTGATCCCCACCTGGCTACAACCTCCTTTTAGGTAGAGAGTGGTAAGGTCACCCCTGAACCTCCTTTTCTCCAGACTAAACACCCCCTGCTGCCTCAACTACTCCTCACAGGACTTGTGCTCCATTCCCATCACCATCTTCGTTGTCCTTCTCTGGACATCTTGGCTCACCTCAGCCTGACCTCTCCAGCCCAGCTGGGTTCAGCCCAGCGCAGTTGGTTCAGTTCCGTTCAACCCAGGGTGGCCTGGATCGGTGCAGCTCCTTGCCATGGCTGATGAGACCCATAGGAAGAATTTCCACACCACAATGCTCTGTGTCCAGTGGGGAGTCTGGCAGCCAGTTGGTAACAGAAGGGCCCAGGGAGCCAGTGTTTGCCCCACAGCAGTGCATCCAGAGGTGATGCGGCTCCTCAGCCCATATATCTGGTTTCTCACCTTGTGTTCTTCCCACCTCATCTTCCCCTCTTGAGAGCTCAAATTGATCCATGTAGCCATGTTCAGCATTGCTATGGGGTGTGTGCTGGCATGCTGGCAGCATCGTGCAGCTTTTTTTGTAGGCAAGTTTAAATGGTTTTTTTTTTTTTTTGCTGCAATGAACAGTGCCATAACTGTAAACACTCTCCCAGCTTGTGTCTATATCTATGCCTTGACATCTGCCCTCGGGACTTGCTTGGTCCACAGAGGAGGGGGTAACAGGAGCTGACTATTGAAAAGAAAGTTTGAAGCTGAGTTTTGGTTTTGCTTTTCTCCACCAGGTGCTCTGTGATCGGGCAACCCTGGGAGAAGAAATGTGTCTGTCCCACCCAGGCTCATCACCTTGCCCTTACAGCTTCCATAGGCCCCTTGTGTTGAAGCATCCCTTCCCCATTGCAGGTAGGGAAAATGTGCCTTCTCTGCTCTCATTGCATAGGGATATTCAGTCTCAATGCAGCTGCACTTCCTGAGGGAGCCACTTGCTGATTTATCTTTCAAGTCTATGGGATTTAGTCTTCAAAGGGCCTTCATATTTTGGTATGGAAATTGTGTTTCTGCTCTGTTGGGTTTCAGTTTCTAAGTGCTGCTAATTTTCTTTTCAGGAACAGAAATGGACAGTTGGAGAAAAATCTGCGGACTGCTAGTAATGCGATGAAGACAAGAGCTGATGAAAGCTTTGAGGTCTTCTTTCTGGGCAGTCACCCCCAGGGAGAAGCAGCATATCCTTTGGAGGTGGTACCAGAATCCATCCACTGCTTTGGGGGCATTGCAATATTATGGTAATGCTCCTGCCACTGCCAGAGGTTTGGCCATAACACCAGACAGTGTGTGGGAGTGCAAGCCTTCTTTCCAATCCTTGGCAGCCCATGGCATGCTCTCTTGGGTGGAAATGCTGTCCATCTCCCCACCCCCTTCCCACCCATTCATTCCTCTGCAAAGCACAGTGTTGTCACCCCCTCTGCTGTGCTAATGCATCCCCCGAGTTGAGGAGTGACACTGCTGGATCTGCTGAATGGTCCCAGCTAATAATACCCCCCAATACCTCTTTATTTTGGAAAGTTATTCAAGGATCCAGCTTGCAGAATGACATGATAAACATCTTGGCAAAGCTGAGCTGGCAGCAAAAGGAAGTGTCAGGGCAGGAGTAAATGGTTAGGGGCAAGGAAATGGCAGGAACGTCTTCGGCTGCTGTACATTAAAAGACCAGAAGTAACGATTTGTCACATTTCTATGTCTTCTTTTTTTGTTTGTTTTCCAAAGGATGTTGTGATTGCACAGACCTCTAACATCCTTAAAACCTTTCATGCCAAAAATTTCCGTGGTCAGCAGGAACATCAATGAAGTGGGGAGCATGGCATTTAGCAATCGGTTACTACAGAAGCAGAATAAGGGCAGAGTTATGGCCATGTGAAAAACCCAGGGCACCATCTTGTAATTAAAAGGACATCATAATGCCTATACCACTGAGGTATTACCACTGGGTATTAATCACTGTCTGATTAATACTTGAGAGCTTGTCTCTGTGATCTGGATGTATTTTTATGTGCTCACGTTGTGTGTGCACGTATTCACCCCAATGGTGAGAAGCAAATGTATCTGAGGCTTGGAAGCTGAAGTTTTACTTGATCTGGCTTCTTGAGTAATTTCCTGTGGATTTGCAAGATCTCATATTTGATCTCTGCTTTCACTGTCCTACTAATTTAGAAGCTGCTGAGCGATGTGTTCTCTGAATGATTTCCCTCCCTCTTGGTATTGCTTTCATGCCGATAGATACTCAATTTTATTTCTCTGATATTCAGGTCACTGTGCCGGTTCTTGCGAGCGGCACGTTCGAGATGACTGACTTTTCTGAATGAAAAGGCTCCCTCTCAGAAGTGCGATTTCTGTTTGTGCCTTGTGTTGTTTGTATACAGAGCTTCTGCTCAGACACAGAATAGCGCTTCCCTGTGATGTGTTCGTTACAGTACCTAGAATTAATTAGCCATTGGTGGCAGAGCTTCAAGGCAGCAGCTCCTGCATACTAATGATTTGCATGCTATGACTGTCCTGTGTTTTGTATTCAAAAGAAACATTTATTTTGCTAAGTAATGCTTTAGCTGTTGCAGAGAATCCGGCATATGGACCTCGTTTCTGCTTGGATTGGAATGGACTTCCCTGAGTGCTGTTACACCTTTAGCTATCACTTATTTAGGGTGAGAAGCACTGGAATTTGAAGTAGCAAACTTCAGGATGGCATTTACTGCAGGCTTGCAGCGTAACCTCCTACCTTCGCTTACTCTTGCTTGTAAAACCTTTGAGCTGAAATCTTCCACACTGTTGATTTAGGAACCTAAATATGAATGTTGGTACCCTGTTAACTGTGCTGAATTCAATGATTTTTCCACTGACTCACTTGGTGACTTTGAATGAGTGAGGAGTGGAAGTCAGCAGTCCTGAATCATGCCATCCTCCAGACAATTACCCCCCTCACCGATAATTCTTTCAAGCAGCAATCATATTTTAAAAGCAATGATTACATCTGTATTTTCCCCCATTATAATCACTCAGAATTTAAGAGCCACTGAAACAATTGACAACACTTGCAGTCAGTTTGAAATCTTTCAGTTGACACTTTTTGGGAGGTCAGAGGCTGTGGAAATACTAAGGGGCTTTTTCAGCAGGAGTGGGATTTCAGCATGCGGTTTGGAGAATTGTCAGGATCATTTCAGGCACCTACCAGGGGAAGAGGAGGTGGAGAACTCCTTGCAGTCTTCCCAGGATGTTCTTTTGGAGGGTGGTAAGATCAGAGCAGGAAAGCAGAAAGGATCCTCACTGCCAGATCAGCTGCTTTGCTCAAGAACTGACTATCCCACTGTTTTCTCTCGTTTTTATTTCTTTGTAAACCTGTGTTTTACTAGGGCTGAAAGTAGCAACACATCTTCGGAGATCTCTTGTGCTGTTGCCTGTGTGACTTTTCAGGACACGAAGGGACCAACCTGGGCAACAGCAATGACTGTGCTGGTGTCTGGGAAGGCATTGACCAGCGCACGCAGTCAGACATGAGTCACTTGTGTGGGACAAATCTGCTGTCATTCGTAGCTGATTTCACAAAACCATAAGCTCTCCTTCACCCTCTCCCAAAATAAAAGCAAAGTTTATTGAAATGAGGAGACTGTGAGGAAAAGGGATCTTTTTCAAAACCCTTGCTTTCTAACTGGGCACTCTGTTGCCCTCGTAATATTCAGCAGTATGTGATTTATAGCTCCCCTAACGCGATGGTTTGGTGTTTCCTTTGTGTGCATAACTTCCTTCTGATATAAAGGGATGATAACAAACCTAAACTGTAATCTCACTGGCACATGACACGTCGTCTTTGTGGTGCAGATGGCAGGAAAATGCTCTGATCTTGAGTTCAGCACTTCAGCATTCCCACCCCAAATTCCACCCTGGCGACAGGGTGGCATTAGCAGGTTTAGTGAGGCAGCAGTGTTGGTGGGGGCGATTCCTTCAGATGCAGTGATTCAGGATGGTGTTTTTGGGAGTCCCGCTGGAGTTGAGTCCCTGGCATGGACTCAAGCAAGAGATGGGTGCACAGCTAATTCTTTAACTTCTTGCTTACCTTTTTGTGCTGAATGATTGGAAGGAAAAACTGCTACAAAACCTTCACTTACTACTGTCAATCCCCCAGCAGCGCTTTCCTTTTGTGCCTTCCCAACTCAGCGTGCCCTGGCCCATCAAATCAAAAAAATAATGTGCATGAACTCTGCAAGTGTCACAGCAACCTCAGGATTAGTCCTAAAGCCGGGCTACTTTTGGCATGAGGGAAGGGCTGCTCTTCTCTTGAGATGCCTTTCCACCCTTGAGAGGTTTCTGCATTTTTGATACAGCTGTTTCCAAAGCCTCATGGGAGCTGAACAAACAGATGTCAAATAATCTGGTTTTACTTCAGGGAGCACAGAAGTGGATGGGTCTGGGAAAAACACTGGAGCTGTGCACACCTTTTCCTCCCCTCCTCGGGGATTATTTGAATTAGGCTTGAACCTTTAAGTGCATATCAGAAAGTTGCCTTCTGATGGCCAAAATTAACTTGGGCGTTCCTCCCTGTCTTGCACAGCTATTGTGAGACCATCCCTTCTGAACACTCGTGTCCCCTCTATTGCAAAGCTCTTTGATCAGCCTCAGCAGGTGACACAATAAACAGTTGACTACTTACTTTAGCAAAACCAGTTTTCATGGCTTGACCTTCTTTTCTCACCCAGTGTCTTGCTGTGAGTAGAGAGTCCTATTCAGTGTCTGAGCAGTTGTAATTGCAGGATTACCCTGTCCAGGCCCAGATGTGGGAGAAACCCCCCCACAGGTATTGATCAGGAAATGCTTCTGGAGTTAAGTTAAGCTTTTGAAATATGGAAATGAGGACATGGCTTAGTCAGGCGTTCAGTGGCATATGGTACACAGCGGAAATGAGTTATATGCACCCTATTTGTGTCCTTCTGGACCCAGCCCTCAGCTTCAGGGCTGCTCGGTGACGTGACCCATGCAGAACTTTAAAGATGCTTGACAATATTTGATTTCAAAGGGTGCCAGTCCACCCTCTTCTCCAGGCAGATATTTTTCCTTGTGTCAACATCCTCATAACAACTCCAGCTAGGCAAATATAGCACATGGCTTATGAGTGTCCTGGAAGGACTCAGAGGTGGAGAGTTAGAGCTAAAGAAGGTTCATGGTTAACCCCATGCACCACTGAATAGCTTTTCTAGGGATAAATCACAGCACATGATGAAGAAGCTGGGAGGAGACTTTAATAGTCCTGCAGAGAGCACCAGTTTAGACAGCCATCCCTCAAGATATTCCCAAGGATTCTCATGGAAAATAATCCTACACTCCTTTTATGTCCTTGTAATCGCACACATATTATGCTCCCCTGCCCAGTTCTAAGCAGAAGGGTAATTAGTCACTCCACACAAACCTTTTGGGACTATGCATATACTCCAGTATGGAATACAGCTCCGTCTAGAAGGGAATAAAAACGCACAACTCTGCTCTGTCTGTGGTTATTAAGAGAAGCTGCTATTCGCAGGAACTGGGTGCAAGGCCTTCCACGTGCTCCCTGCCAGCTGCATCTCCAGCAGCATTTGCTGCCAGGCTTAACAAAGCCCAGAAATGCAGGCCCAGGTTATGAGAGCTTCACACCTGCAACGCCAAAAGCACAGGCTTGACTCCTGCTCACAAAACTCCCTTGTTTTAGATAGTAGACTCTCCAGTTTTCCTAGAGGAAAAAAAAAAAAGGGGGGGGCTGGTTATTGCTGGGTGTGTGTTCTGACCTTAAAAGCTGAAAGTAAAAACAATCCCAGATATGGGGTGTGCCGAAGTGGCAGCCGAAGGGCTTTTTTCGTTCGTTCTGCAGTTAATACCATCATGCTAAAATTGCAAGAGGGGAGGAGTGGGGGTTAATTTAAGGCTTAGTGTCACCAAAAAGAATTACTTAGAAAACAACAAATGGATGACATTCTGAAAAATAAGCTTGATTTCCATAGTCAGGAGTACTTGACTTATGTTGCAGGGACTGTGAAGGAAGCCTCCTGGATCCATGGCAGGTAAACATTTGCTTTTGATTCTGTTTTTCTCTTCAAGTGTAGAAACCCCAGCATTTACACTTAAATGGCTGTGCTGTAAGCTATGTTTAGGAAGAGAATTTCATCCCCTCCTGCACGTACTTTTAACAACACATGATAATTATTTGACTGCAGCTTTACAAAGTATGGCTGCAGGGATGGTTTTTGAGGGAGGAGTTACATGGCACTGATAACTGCCTGATTCAGCCCCACTGAAGGCAGTGGCAGCAGGATCAGGTCATCCAGAAGAGATATTTTATTTTAAATGGCAATTATGTACCTTCCGTGGCTCCTGCCTCCTGATTTCACATATTGAAGAACACATGTGTATGCTGGAGCCATGAATGTCTTTGGGGTCACATGTGTTCAATGTGGACATGAATCTCTGCATTTTATCAGCTTTTAAAAAAAAACAAAAACCAAAAACCAAGCAACAAACCAGGGAGCTAGAGAGCTTATGAAGATGATGTTTTGGTGACTGATGCCATCGGTTTTGTCTTCATCAAACATATGACAGAGTCTGTGCTCTTCCTTTATTCTTTGCTTTCTACTTTTTCTCTCCCACCTGATCTGTTCCTTCTGTACAACAGGAGCTATAGTCCAAAATTCATCAAGGGGTGAAAAAATTCCCCTAACCACATGGTCCATATGCATTACCTTGCATGTAACTGGTTCTCCTTGTGCCAAAGCCATTGCCACACTACCAGTATTTGATGTATTATTGCACAAAATGCTCTGGATAGCTGTGACATTAAAAAAGCTTTTTATAAATTGGTTCCTGCTCAGCTCTAAAGAGATTTGGGTCTTTTCTTTGATGTTTCTTCTTCTAAGAAAGTGAAAACTCTCCTAAAAGACTTGATCAAAGTCCTGTGAGACGGCAGTCTGAATTCTGGCCCTTCCTCTCTTGGAGGAAGGCAAACCAGGACAAGTCGTTGTCTTCTTGAAAGAAACGTGGGTAACTGTCTTCTTTAAAAATCCTGTGAGGGTGGAAAGCAGAAGTTATTTTCACTTTCCTGTAGCAAGGTCAACTCTATCCCTTCTGCAGATGGACTTTACCTCCCCAAGTAACAGGATGAGCAAAGCACCTTTTGAGAGGGTCACCAGAGCCTGTTGTCTTGCGCTTTCTGAAGAGTGCTAACAGTGGAAAGGCCTTCGTGCCACTACCATACAGCTGTCACCAAAATCACAGCCAGAGATTTCTTTGATCATAAAATCTGCTACAGCAGAATCTACACACAGAGTGGAAGCTCTGCAGTAATTTACTTTGCTGCACACAACTACCCCAAAAGGGGCTTTGGCCTTTCAGCAATGGGACTTCCTCATACAGAATTTTCTTACACTAACTTTCCAAGTATTGAGGGGAAAAGAATCACTGAGAAACATGAGATCTTGAAAAAAAAAACTAAAAAAAATGTAATAAATTATATATTGTGACTTCTGATATAGTTAGTGCATCCAAGTAATGTCTGGTATGAATAGTTTTAATTATGCAATCACCTGTAGGGGTGAAGAGTGTTGGTCTTCCATTACAGCAGAAGAAATTACAGCCTGAGGAGATACCCAGGTACTAGGGAGAGGACTTGAACTCAGGAGCACTTGGGAGTCATCTAGGACAGGAAAGCAAAATCCACTCGAGTTTAATTCTCTGTGCTTTTCTATGTGTTGCTTGGCTGTGAGTGGTATTTAAATCCCCTGAGCCCCTCTGTTCCCTTGTAATTTACTATCAGAAAAGACAGAAATAAATTCTAACATGTTTGTGAGACATACCAGAATTACTTCAAACTTAGGAGAATTTTGGAGTAAACTTAAATGCTTCAAAGCCTAAATACCACACTGCAAATTATCTCCTTATAGTTTAAATCATCATGGATTAAAATGAAATGCTGCTGTGAAAACTGCCCCATCAGACTGAACGTGGTTGTAGCTGTTTGCCTGGTGTGGCCTGAGTAAAAGTGCTCCAGTGTGCATTTCCACCTTATGAAAATTCTTTATGTCCTGATTTCCAAGTTCGAAAATAACTCTCTACAGATGAAACACATTTTTCACCCTTCAAAGAAGTGTTTGCACCTACAAATACTTCTTGCTGCCTAAACAAGAGCCCTTTCCTTTACACTTGTGCCAACATGTAACTTGGATAAAGAATTAAACTTAAATTCTTAGTTATAATGCTTCCCCTGACTTTTTTTCTTTTTTTTTTTTTTAAATAATGACTGTAAGACCTGTGCCGCCTTCTTTCTGAATTTTAATCTTTCTAGTGAAGGTGTGTTTGAAGAAGGCACACCCTTCAGAAAACGTTTTGTGGTATCGTATTTGTGCCTTTAGTGTTGAGGAGACGAGCTTGCCTTTTCAATATTAAATGCACTTTCCAGGGTCTTACATCACAGAGGCCTAAATTAAAACATGCTTACCATAAAGGGGTGCAGCATATGCATTCATCCTGGAAATTGCACCGTGACATGAAAGATATCCAAACACTACGTGTAATTTTGAAGATGAGCAAGGCTTGGCCTTTCAGATGTCCCACGCGAGGGAAGCACCCACATCCCGCAAAATTGTAAGCTTCTGAATCATGGAAGTTGGATCATAAAGCCTCTAATTCCCACTGGTTTGAAGACGTGTGGGACTGTGAAAATTAAGCCCAGTGCTGGATCAGGGGGTGGATATGAGCCTGTGCAGGAACCCCTGTGACCTGGCACCCAGCATGACCCAGGGAGCTGCAGAGCTCAGGGATGGCGTAACTCTCCCCTTCTGCCTCCCAGCTCCTCCTCCACGTGGTTTTAAGGCTCAGGGGTCAGGATCTGGTGGCTCACCGTGGTGTGAAAATTTTGAGTAGTGGTTTGCAGACTGAGACGGGCTGGTCATGCCCTGTGTAAAGAATTATTTGTTCAGCTCTAAGTGAAAATGTTCCCTCTCTGGTATGGTGGTATAGACCAGGAGTAAGACCACTGGCACCCTTATTTTTTGGATATATATACCACGATGAGACCAGCAGCTGGCCTTTAACATACCATGAAGGTATGCAGCTATTGGGTGCACCTTGCCACAGGCTGTGCACCTCTGCAGATCTAGAGACCTTCTTTCTGGGTTCATATGGGATTAATGCCAAGTTCATTGTCCACATCCACGTCTCCCAGGGGCCAAACAATAGCTTCCGAGAGCCATCGGCTCTGCGAGCCTGTGGGTATACAGAGGGAACTCCCAAACTCCAACCAGAGTGAGACTTCCTACCTCTATTCGTTGTCAGTTTTTACTCATAACTGTTGCAGGGACAAATTTTGCAATCCATTCCAAGTACTAGATATCGGCCATCCCTTTCCTAGAGTGACATGGTTGGAGAGTATCCTGGGCTAGCTTTGGAGGCTCTAGACTCTCCTGTGTCTAGATATTGCAGTAAAGGTTGTTATGTAGCCTCCTGTGGGGTTACTGGGCTCGACACAAATGTCCTAGTCAAGCTCACAAGGTAGAGGAAATATGGGAATATTTGCCACCAGAAGACACTGCCACCCTTGTGACATTTTTGTTTGTAAAACAATGGCTTACAGAAAGTTTTAAACTGGAGGGTGTTGTTGGCAGTTTTCTTTTTCATTTTTTGATTTTTGTTTCCTGTAGGAGACTCTCTGAATTCCTCAATGTTGTCATTGAGTCCTAGGGATTTCCCTCCCTCTCCTCTTCCAGTTGTGCTACATCTCCCAAGCTGCCTGCAATGTGAAATTGCTGAGGGAAGACATTTCTGTTTAAACTGAAAGCCATGAATACAAGAGCTGCTCCTCCCAAAGGAAATGTTGTTGTTCTTTTTACTTTCATGTCCTCAAATAAGTCATAATCTTTGCTCTGTACCCTGGTATTTCCACTTGGGACTTCCCAGTTTCCTATAAATTCTGTTTTACTCTCTTGCTGAGTCTGTGGAATCAGATACTAAATCCATCTTACTGAGAAGAAAAAAAGAAAAAAAAAAAAGAAAAAAAAAAAAAAAGAACAATAAACCCCTAATTGAAATATTTTGCTGAAAAATGCCACACCATAGTGATTTTTGAAACAAAAGCCCTAGAAATACTTTTTTGCTTTTCTAAATTAGCAAAAGAAATGCATGTGTATAACCCTTTCACTTGCAGTGGAATTGGAGAAGTCTTGTGTCATATGCAGTGCCAGCTTCAGGAAAAGGAGAGCCTGACTTTGTCTTTTTGTGTGTATTTGTGTGTCTTTGTTATCAGTATTGTAGAGTCAGTCTTGGCAAGTTTTGTTCCAGGTACTAAGGTGGCTCCTTTGGAAAGGCTAAAATCTGGCTGCCTGCCCTCAGGTGCCCATGAACTCCTCTAAAACCTCAGTCAAACCTCAGGGCCTCTGCACCCCTCTTCTCTCTGACTGAGGGCAACCAGATGTCCAAGCTCTGGGTCCATTCTGGAGTCCTAACAAGAATTTTTGGGATATTTTTTTGGTGGTGTTTTTTTGTTTGTTTGGTTTGGGGTTTTTGTTTGTTTTTTGTTGGTTGGTTAGTTGGGTGTTTTTTGGTCTGGATATGGTTTTTCTGCCAGCAAGCCCTTCTTAATTTTCAGTGATCTGATGTTATTCCACGCCAAGAAGACAGGAGTCTCCCATACAGGAGACTTGTGCCTGCTCCACCTCACTACCCCCCCCCCCCGCCTCTTCCTCCCTTCACTGCTCCTTTCTCCCTTCAGAGTCATCACCCAACTAAGTCCCTTATAACTTTGGTGCATTTATACCCTTGCTCTCCCAAGATCCTGAGGGATGAATTCCCTGTAGATCCCACCCAGAGGGACCACTCGTGTGTGTGTGGTGACTTTAGAGTGCATCGTGCAGCACCTTAATCCGGGAGTCCCTCGTCAAAACCCAAACACCACGTTCCCCTCCACCACGTGAAAATGAAAGTCAGCTTGGCCGCAGCGAAACCACAGAGCCGTGGCAGAGCCTCACGTGTTTGTGGAGATGGAGTAAAGCACCCAAACCTTTTCTTCAGATTTTCAAGGGGTGCAAAATACACGGATGTGTCCGTCCTTCAGCGGGACCTCCAGAAGGACAAAACGCCACTGGGATCCCCACTATGAAAAGCTGCCCTAAGGTTGGTGACACAGGATTTCCGCAAGCTTGTGCTTATCTTATAGAGAAATCTCGTGGGGAGGAAAAGTCAGACCCACACACAGGTACAGTGAGCACAGCTGTCTGTTGTGGGGCTGTAAGGAGCCGCCGGAAACCCATGGAGGAAGATGAAAAAAAAAAAAAAAGAAAAAGGCGGGGAGGGAAGAAGCTGTTTTTCTCAAAGCTTGGCTGCCCTTGCAAGCAGAGTAACATCATAAAAGAGACACACGTGTTAGGCAGGTTTAGACTATGAAATCCTTTCAGTGTTCTGTAGATGGTGAAGCAGAGGGAAAGAAATTTCGTTGTGCATTAGTGCGGCGGTTAACATGATGTTTTCAGGAGAGTGCACCCACGAGCAGGCACAGCAGCTTGCCGTGCTGATAAAGCTTGTTTCTGCTCTGGTATAGGGGAAACTTAGCCATGGGAGCAAATCAACTTGCCAAAGCCACACAGCAAGTGTGACAGAGTTAGAAAGACTAAGTATGAACAGATTGCCCTTACCCTTCCTGCTTCGTGCACGCTTGCAAAGACAGTGTCAGCACTGAGCATTTCAGATGCTCCTGAAATTCTGAAGTCAGGTGGCCTGGATAATATTGGCTCACTTCTTATGCAGAAGTTATAGATGGAGTAAAAACAAGCCACTTGGTTGTTCAATTTGCCCCAAAAGGGGCAGAAGTTTGTTGCTCACTTCATGTTAGCCCATGCACTGTATGGCAGGGAGGCACAAAGCAGAGAATATGCCCTCTGAAAGACCTAGGGAAATAAGAGCTGCCTCAGTTCTTGGGCTGAGCTGAAAAATGGAGAGAAAAAGAACTGGATTGGGTCAAAGCAAAAGACGTGGTAATTTTTTCCTTTTTTTTTTTTTTTGGTGGAAACGAGAAAAACCCCAATGTGTTATTTTGGGTCAGCCCGAATTGCATTTTGAATGTAATGTTTTGTTTTGGGGTTAGTCACCCCTCTTGTTTCTCACACTTTCTTTTATTTCAGGTCTCTGAGTGGAAAATGCTACTTCAAAATAGCAAATCAAAGGGTTGTGTTTAAGAGGCAGTGAAATAAAATGCTGTGGCATTTTCAAAACAATCCATTTCTTTCAAGAAATGTAGATATGTATGTCTTTCCCCCATAAATTTTGGATACAGTTGAAAATGTTTGCCATGTTTCAATAATCTTGGAAGTTCCAAAATTGCATGTTTTGGGTTGCTGGCAGGTCCTAGAGAGGTAGATGTGTAGGGTCATGCAAAAGGTATTTGGGTCTACTTTTATCACTATGCACCCCATCCCTTGTGGGGATCTGCAGGGCTCTCTCCTTCGGCTGGTTTGCCCTGTTAGGTCTATGGATGTGTAGATGCACTTGGAGCTACCCCTCTGCTCCAGCTGTGGGCCTGCTTGCTCACCAGCAGGCAGGCCAGGGATGTATGGAGGAGCAAAATGCCTTCTGCTCACTCCAGATAAGAGAGGTGATGCTGATAGGCGTGAGGGAAACATCCCAAGCAACTGACTGAAGCAGAAATGTGGTTTGCAGCTCAAGCATTTGCCCAGCTTGTTGGCTCTCTCAGGCAGGGGCAGATGGGAGCTAGTCCGGGGGACTGTGCTGCTCTACGATGTCCAGTGGACAGTCAGGTCCTAGAGCTTTTCTTTCCAGCCATAACATCTACTGTGAAGGCAGTAACCCTTTAAAACCAGACATATGGTAACTGGCAGCTTAGGTGAGAGGCCTTCCCTTCCCAACCAACAAATAATGCTGTGTGCTTTGACTAGCAGGGGACAGACATTCGAAATTCAAGCTGTTTTAAGTGAGCAAATTCTTTTCTGATTTTCCCAGAGCTGGCCAGCTGTGGCCTTCTGTGGTTGCTCCATTATGAGATGTTTTGTAATGAAGTGGTGGGGTCTCAGCAGGCTTTATTCTGTTGCTGGAACAATGGAGCATGGACTTTCTTTATATCCTGAAGGGCATAAAATAATAAGAACAAGAAAAGTTGTCCAGCTGTGCTTCCTCTGGACCAGTTTTCTCTTTTTATTTTTTTCAGTCAGCCTTAGTAGACAGTATGGCTGCTTAACTCACTTGTCTTCTGAGGAGGATATTTGAAATGTAAATAGAAACCTGGTTTTAAGAAGGGGAGTGTGTCTAGTATGAAGAAGTAAGAATTAGTCCTGCTGGAATAACCTTTCTTTTGTTGGGATTATACTGGGGAGGAATTTGGTCTGCTACTTGGGCAGCTCCCTGCTCAAGCTGGCTGTTGTTTTCAACATCTAAAAATTCAGTCCTAACCTTAGTCACCTCAGGTGATTTGCACTTGAAAAGATCACACAGCCTGGTAAATTTGGGAAGGATAAATAAAGCAATAACAGCACCAAATTGCCTTCTAGCAGGTAAGGGCCGTGATCACTCAGCTTTCTTGGCAGTGCTGGGCTATTCACTACTTCAGCTGTAGGGGTGGAGAATTGCAGACAAAACCCACTTGCTGGTCCCCCACCTGCGAGGAGTGCCCAGAGGTGGCTGTCATGGCTCAAGGTGTCTCAGAGAAGGAAGCCAAAGCATCTGTCAAGTCCCCCTGGCCTGTGGGAGATGTGCCTGTGAGGGTGCAGGCGGATGTTTGCTGCTCACAGCCTGTCTCCAGTTGCGTGTCACAGCGAGGTGAAAATGAACCTGGTGTGTGGCTTAAGGAGCAGATTTTGAAGGGAGCAGGTCAAGGGACCTGTGGGGCCTGCCAGTGGGAGCAACTCGACTGGCACAGCTGCAGCTGGAGGAGGATGGGCAGCTCCACCTGTATTTCCCTGCTTGGGAAAGACTGGCTGGCAGATAAACCCCACTGCAGCAGCAACCTGGGAAAAAGGGGGCTCCAGATGATTCATATGCATCTACTGAAGCAAATCAAGTGGGCTGCGCGGAGAACGACTCATCTGCTAAGCCCATCATATTTGCTCTCATATTTTTTGTTGTTTTTCTTGTTGAAACCACTACAGAGAGCAGCACATTTCCAGGAGCCTTGCTCCAGCAATGAAACTTCCCTGTGGCTTCCTGATGGCTTGGGGAGGATTCGTGGCTGGGGATGCTTTACCTCTTCCATGCCAACTTGACTGGAGCCATGTCTCAGGATGGTTCTTTGATATCCTGTACAAAAGATTGTTCCTCATTTGTAATGAAATAGTATGTTTCTGCGAAGTTTAATCTGATTAAAATACGAAGAATTAGGATGGGGGACTGGGTACGTGCACAGTGGTATTTATGTATCTGTTTCTTTTGTTAATAGATAGGCCTGCCAGTCCCACAGAAACTTAAACATGCACTTAATGTTCCCAGTGGCTAATCCCATGAAAGTCTACTCCCAGCATATAGTCAAGCACACATGCACATCTGTATAAGGCACGAACTGCACGGCCCTAATACTGATATGCTGACTTAGGGCTGTTGGTTGTGAATGTTCTCATGTCTGGAGTGTATCCTCAGACTCAGAGATGCCTAAATCCTCACTGTCTGGATCTGGAGGACGTTAAGAAGGACTTGGAAAAACAGAAGACTGGAACGGAGAGGCAAGAAGTTACATTTAACAATGTGAAATAATGGTAGAAGCCAGGCGCAGGATCATTAAGTAGTGGCTTTGGTTAGAAATTACTTCAATCTTCCTTCTGTCTTTGTGAAATGCTGACTCCTGCACCCTCCATCTAGTAATGGCACAGTTGCCACCACTTTTTCCAAAGGGACATTTTTGTTTAATATTTCAAAAGCAGGTCTGGAACGTCCACAGGTATCAGTGTCAGGCAGAGGGAGAGAAAGCTCAGAGATAATACAGTATGTGCACATAATAAGGCAAGCACCTTATCCCTCAGCAAAATCGGTGAATTACTATCAGTGCCACAACACTGTTCTCAATTACTGCAACGACTTTAGGACTTTGATACAAGACCACCAGAATTTTGGTCTGCAATCTGATAAAAAAACAACCAGAGCAGCAAAGGGATTAAAAGCAAAACTAATCATTAATGGAAATGGAGGGGGAAAAACACCTCCAACAAACGTAAAATTACAGACTAGAATTTGAATTGTATGATGTCTGTCATACTAAAAACTCCCAACATATATTCCAGTATTGTTTTGAAGGCAGATCTGTTGCCCATGTGAGACTGGAGTGGCACACTGGTGTGTATGTACTGCTGTGCAATTACGGGATGTCTAGAGTACTCATGATTGTGAGTCCCTCCTTCTTACAATGTCCCCATAGGCTTGGATACTTGGGGAGATGTGCTGGGTTTGGTTTTCAGTGTAACCTGAAGCAAAAGTCAGCTTGAGGCTGCCAGATTGTGCCTGCTTTCAGATCAAACCCCTGTGAAAGCAGTGAACTGAGTAGAGTTTCCACTCAAAACCATAAATCGGTCTCGGTTTGCTTGAAACTTTGCCCAGATTTTTTTTCTTTTTCTTTTTTTTTTTTTCTTTTCCAAACTTGGCCTGTGTTCTAGCTTTGTAACAAAACCTAAAACAAACATCTCTGGGTTTTGGGTTTAGTTGTGAAAGTTTAACACAGAAACCATTTTCCTCCAGGGCGAAGGGGCGGATGCTGGCCTGTGCGCTAAGGCTGAGCTTAGTTTTTTACTCTTTTGAGAATGACGGTGACAGTTTGTAATTTCTACCTTGAAAGCAGCTGGAGAAGAGGCTTTGGCTCAATATCTGATCTGAAGGACAGAGCAGAGGAGGGGGACCATCACTGGTTTTCCCATTTGCTGTTAGCAATGGGGAGTGCAGAGAGTTCCGCTGTCTCACTCATGCCACTTAACTCAGACCAGAGCAGCTCTGAATTAAGGTCAGCTTTTGATAGCATGGAGGCCAAAGATAGCAGGAGGACAGATTTTTGCCTGGCACATGGTAAGATCAGCAACTGGGAACCATGCCACCACAAGAGAAGGAGCTGTCAGAAATTGCAGCTTCCAGCTCATGCTGAATTCCCATCTCACCGGGAGTGAGGCTTGTTGTGTAAGAAAGCAAGATACCATCTATTAATTGCTGGCAGCAGTTTGTCTTTCTGTGAGACAGTAGTTTCCGACTCCTCTTGTGTTTCTCCCAGCAAGCTGGGCCTCACATTTTGTAAAGAAAGTCCAAGCTGGCAATGCTCCCCTTGCTCTGGTCTGCATGGCAGGGAATCCAGGGCTCCAGCATTTTCCCATTAGCCTGGTGCTCCCTGTGCCACATTGTGTGGTGTGAAACAGAGATCTTTTTATTTTTATTTTTATTTTTTTTTGGCAAGATTACTAATGTGCACAAGGTCAAAGACTACAGGAGTCACCATTTGCCATGCAAAAATGGTTGCTGCTGTCTCTGATGAGCACAAATACGCTGTGTGATCCTCACAGCTTTTGACCCAGAGGCGTGAATGCCAACACCGGGGCCCTCTCTCGCTGTGCCTGGCTATAATCACAGGAAGCTCATTCATTACGCAAGTCCTGAAGATGTGGAAGTCTTGCTAATCATTTTAGATGGGAGGGGTAAATTAATCATTTCCTTTTACACTTGTTGATAGAGCAATTCATTCTGTCATGAGAAAATCTGGAAGTGGGGGGAAGTTTCAGTAAACTGTGAGTAAAACCCCAGATTTCAATCAGATGTTGTGGTCCAGCTTTGCTGCTGCTTTTCTCTTTAATCTTACTTCCCCTGTCTCCTCACAGCAGGGCCTTTTCCAGGGCTAAGCCACACTTCCCAGAGCTGTCCTTTTGAGATAACTGGCATGGTAGGTAACTTTTCAGCCAGGGAATGGACAGGGAACCTAGGGAAGCATATCTGCTGTCCTCATTCAAGGGACTAGATAAGATCCTGGGAGAAAAAAAGCCTAAAGCAGCACAGCTACTGTTATCTCCAGACACTAGCAGCAAAAGCAGATTAGGGACCTCCCATGCTTTCCATGAAAAGTAGGAAAGGAGTGTCCCAAGCAGCTGGGACAAATCCTTTCTGCCTCTGCCTGTCCCATTGGGCACTGCTGCTACAAAAGGACCCAAAATAACACTCCTTTGGTTGCTCCCCTGGGCTGCCTTCATGGAATGGGGGAAGTAGTGTGCATCTCCAGCACTCTATGTCCTTCTCCTGGCAGTGCCTGACTCTTGCAGGGATATTTTAGCCACTCCAGAGGCAGCTGCTGAAATACTGTTGAGCGTGGCATTGGAAAATAAGGAGAACCGAAGCTGGGTTTTTGTTTTGGTTTGTTACGGTATGGGTTTTTTTGCTACATCAAGCTTTAAACCGTTAGTTCTAACAATAACATTCCAAATTATAGTCCAGTAATATCGCCATGCGTTTTAGGGATATTGATGTCATGGTGGTTTTAGGTGCCTGTCTGGGTCCTTCAAATTTTGGTGGGGTATGTACATAAAGGAGCTTCACGATACTCTGTAACGCTGAGGTCTGAAACAAAGGATCATTAACAAATTGTATGTGTCAAATCCATTTAAACATCCAAAATCACCTGGATACAGTAGTTGTCACAGAAAATGAATGGTACCTTTGCATGGCTGTTGTATTTGAAGAAGTTGCTGCTTATTTTGCCTAATTTCTTATCTGTCTGTTGCAATTCCCTTGTGATAAGTACAGACCTCTGAAAAGCTCCTTGCAGGGGCTATTTGATAGGGTGGGACTGCATGTTATTTAAATTAGGATGGGGGAGAAAAAAGCAATTAGTGTTTCCTTCGATCACAGAATCACCTTTCAGTTGCACTATTGGGAGATAAGGTTTGTTAGTTAATTGCAAGGGCTGAAACCCCAAGGCACCGGATGCCATCGCTTTTAAAGGCTACAAAAGAAGACAGAACTGTGTGCTACGGGAGTTTTTAGTCTGCCGGGCTTGCATGAGTGTGACTGCACTTCCCATTTACAGAACAGAGCTGTTTTTATTTTTATTAAGTTAGTAGAGGTGTGAAATGGTCTCTTTTAGACCTTTACTCCTCAAAGCAGCAGCATTGCTTTATCTGTGTCGAAGCAGTGAAAATGTTACATTCTACTAACCCAGCTGTGCACCACACTAGTTTATGGAGCTGACAAAGGGGTTTTAAATTAATCCAGCTGATTTGGGAGTGCTCTGATACAGAGCTGACCTCTAGCTTTGTGTTGATGACAGGCAGCAGCGAGTAGCACCATCAAAGGAACTTGGTACTTCGGTGTCTGTAAGCTGATGTAAGTGCTCCTTCTCACTCAGGTTGTACTGGTATGATGCCTTGGGTATTTATAGTTAAAGCTGTCATTGGGCAAAACATCACCCTGGGCTTGCAGAGACCTTGCCAAATCAGGTAGTACCAGCTGGACCGAGCTTGAAGTGAAATGATGAAATGTTGGCTACACGCAGATAGATGCCTGTGGGTTGGGTGTTGGTAGCCCTGCTGCTTGCCAGGACCTACTGCTGGAAGGCAGAAGCCACAGCTGCTCCTTTGACAGTCAGTGGCCCAAACCTGTATTGATTGTGCCAAACTTTTTGGCTTCTGCTCTTGCTCTGGTTCCTCAGGTCTTGACTGCAGCTTCTGCTCTTCAGCTCCCATTCTCTTCCTGGGAAACTCATGTCTTAAAGACACTACTCTGGCAATACAATGCTTTTACCTGTGCAATTCTGGCCCCGGAGTGATTCTTTGCTGCTGTAATAGTATGTATGCAACGTTGTTACTGACAAAATGATGTAGTTCAGTCTTCCCTACCTCCTCATAGCACTGCCACCCAAATCGCTGTGTTGGGTAAAACAAATGGCAAAGCTTCAGAAGGGAGCCTGAGCTGATCTAATGGCAGATTACTGCTAGGAGAGGGAGGGGAGCATATCCCTTCTTTCTCTGTCCACCCCCTTTCTGCCCATAACTGTAATTGTCTTGCTTCCCCCTTTGTGCCAGTCTTCAGCCAGTTTGGGATCTTTCAGTTGAAAGCACTGAACCAGGGACTTGATAAAAATGAAATCTAATGTGAAAAAGTAAAAAACCTAAGTGAAAAACTAAGTGAAAAAGTAAAAAACGCATACAAAAGAAAGGGAGATTTTTTGACACTGTTCAGCAGAGGGTGGAGTCCAGCACGTGGGATGAGACAGAATGCAGAGTGCAAATGAGATGTGCAATGAGAAAGGAAGTGGGATAAGGAAAAAAAACAAACCAGAAAAGACAGGAAGGAGGAAGAGGAGAGCAATGAGCTGTTATTTAAGCCCATCCACTGGATGGAACTTCACTTTCTTTGTGTAGCCCAAGAGACCTGTCCTCTGCCTTGCATTTTTGGTAGAAACCTTTGCCATTTTTTTGTAAATGGGTCTGGCAGCAGCAGCAGCAGCAGCCACAGCACCCATGAGCCTACAGGAACATGGGATAGACATGATGAATCGGGACTCCTGCTCTGGGCACTGGGATGAAGCTGTTGGCCTCAGCTCATTGAGCACTGCTGCTGGACACATTCATATACAACAACCTGGAAAGAAGCAGGGAGTTAAGCTCTGAGGCAGAGAGGAAATGGGCTGAAATGAATGTAAGAAGCACTGTTTTCAGGCTGCAAGACATGTAATGACTAACCTGAACAGAAGCTCTCTATCCCAGCAAGGTGTTAATTATATGCTTTGTCTTTCTGGATATGTGTGAACAGGGTCTCTTTGCCCACTGGGAACAATAGGTGAAATTATTATTTAGTTGGAAACAGAGGAAGCCCAGCTGACTTTAAGGCACAGGATCAAATAAAGGCCAATGAAGTGTACACACACATGGCCTGCACTCTGTGGCTTAGTGTAACCTACGGAGTTTGCCAGCGTAATTCTAGGGTGTGGAAAGAAATCAACTCCCCCACTGCTGGCAAGGTGCTGGTGTAGACAGAGCTGTGCTGACAGATGAGTGTTTCTGACAGTTTAGCATGTTTGGGTATGTCGGTGGCGTTGCTGGAGGCTGAAATTCCCTTTGGTGGCACAGGCCGTGTCTCCACAAGGGGATTCAACCCACACTCCTCCATGGCAGTAGTACAGGCAAGGACAGTTTCACTTGTTGTTGTTACTGCAAGATACCTCCTAGCCCAGGACTATGTTTTTCATGTGTTAGTTTGCTGATATTCCAGATGTATTGAGGGATACAAGCACATGTTTGTAACAGTAGAGCTCTGTGTTTCAGGCTCTGGCTAAGGAGAGCCATGGTGGAATGAAGTCTCTGAGGCTGAAGCAGGAAAGTATTTGTGCCAGAAAGAGATGCAGAACTGCTCAGGTCTGCTGGAGGGGGCAGGGGGCTGCATCATGAGTATCTTGTAGAGATAGAGGACAACCTACTAGAGCAACTCTCCTATCATTCCACAGCTGAATAGAAGATAGGTCTCAAAAGTCACCATGAGACTGTTGAGGTAGGGCCTGTGTCAAGCAGCATCTGTTCAGCTCTCCCAGTATAGGACCTCCCCTCTGCAGCTCAATCCTGTGCACAAAGCTGCCCAGCTCTGCTCCCTGACACAAACCCTGGATGCTGCTGACCACCTCGTCAGCACGCTCTTGTTATAGTGTGTTTGTCCAGCTTGCTCATTTGCTCCTTCACTTCTGGAACCAGAGGATTTTCCCCCTCCTGGCTGAGCACACAAAGTGTGGACCATTATGTCAACATCCATGCTGGCTCTGATTTCAAGAGCTGACTGTCATCAAGCATCAGTGCCACCAGGGAGCTTTCTGCTAGGTATGGTCCAGACAACTCCTTGGACTGATCTTGCTAATGACTTATGTGCAGCTGTAGAAGAACACGGAAACCTTCTCTGCCAGAATGCTAGAGGAATTTCTAGGTTTAACCCTCCATGGAGTATCCTAGGATTTTGAATGTGAATAAAAAGGTGTCTTCTGGTAAATGAGATTAATTATAGCAGGAGGGAAAATGTAAGAAAGTTAGCATTAAATTTATTCACAAGTATGGTGTTGATTGGAAAAAAGCACAGAGACCACCTGATGTATAACTTAAACAACCACAGCTAACCAAAATCTAAGAGTGCAAGCGTAGAGCACAGGTCTTTCTGCTATCTCCTCAAAGCGCAAGGACCTGGCAAAAAGGTGCTTTAATGAAAGTTTCTTTCCTTCTGCTAAATGCATGCTTTTCCTGAAGAGGTGCCATGCATAAAGAAGAAATCATGCTAAAGGCATAATTTTGTTTTCCAAGTCAATGTTTCATTTGCCTCCTCTTAGAATATACTTTTCTTTGCTTATGATCTTGGCATGGCTGTACATATTTTCTATTCTCTTCAGGGGTGGTTTGCTTTGTTGTCATAGCAATGCCTTCTAACCCCTGCACTCACCAGTTTCTTTTCAGGTTCCTGCAGGCTGCAACCAGTCCCTCATTGTGATGATCACATCTCCGAATAGCTTTAACGCCTCTTTTTTCATCTCCTAACTATAGGCACATTCAGTAGCATGATTCCAAAGAATTCTGGCCCAAACAGGTTTACAGCTTGAAGTTTAAAAAAAAAAAAAGAAAAGAAAAAAGGCAAAATCATTGTTTGTATCTGTTTGGGGTTTTCATTGTTCTGCTGATGATCTAATATTTCAACATTTTTATTCATTCATCTTCTTAGTTTTTCTTGGATGTGAGCTCTAATTGCCTTGGTGGTCTGGCTATTGGGGATGAGATGCACCAGGCTCATCACCTGGAGAGGTCCCAGTTGACTGGAAGCTGGCTAATGTTGTCCCAGTTTTCAAAAAGTGCAAGAAGGATGACCCTGGAAACTACAGGCCTGTCAGATTCACTTCAGTGCCTGGTAAGGTTATAGAAAAGATTATTCTGGGAGGAATTGGAAAACACCTGAAAGAAAGACAACGCAGTCACTGGTCACAGCCAGCACAGCTTCATGACAGGAAAGTCCCGCTTGTCAAACCTGATTTCCTTCTATGACAAGGTAATCCATCTAGGTGATCAAGGAAAAGCAGTTTATGTAATCTTTTTGGATTCCAGTAAGGCTTTTGATATTGTCTCTCACAGGATCCTTCTGGACAAAATGTCCAGCATGGGGCTGGCTAAACTCAGCATGTGGTGGGCGAGCAACTGGCTCATGGTTTGGACACAAAGGGTCATAGTGAATGGGGTAATGTCAGACTGGCGGGGTCACTAGTGGGGTTTCACAGAGCTCCATCTTGGGCCCTGTGCTCTTCGACATCTTCATAAATGATTTGGATATAGGACTCAAAGGGATACTAAGTAAGAGTGCAGATGATAAAAAATTGGGCTGAGCTATTGACTATCTTCAAGGCCTGAAACTGTGTCAGGGGAGGTTTAGGTTAGATATTAGAAGAAGGTTCTTCAGAGCGTAGCTGGGCACTGGAATGGGCTCCCCAGAGAAGTGGTCACTGTACCAGGCCTGACAGAGTTCAAGAAGCATTTGAATATTCTCTCAGGCACACAGTGTGATTTTTGGGGCTGATCTGTCCAGGGCAAGGAGTTGGACTTTGATGATCCTTGTTGGTCCCTTCCAACTCAGGATATTCTGTGATTCTGTGATCAGTGTGGCTTTAGGACTGTTTTTCTCTAGGTTGTGATCACAATGGCAATGTGAGGCTGGGACCAGGCCAGCTCAAACAAAATTGTCCCATTTTCCTGTGCAACTCGACACCTTTCCTTACACAGAGCTCCAGTTTTGAACATTGTACCTCTCCTTGTGTCCAGCTCCACCTTGAGTGGTTGGTGGGGCAGAGGTCTTCATCTATTCACTGTTAAGCCAAGCAAGAAAGAATTAAAGGTACAGGAGTGAGGAAGGCTAGATGAATTCCTTAAATTCCCTCCCCTCATCCAGAACACTCTTTTACTATAAATCAGATTATCTCAGCCTTGGGATATTGCTGGACATGGGCAAAGCGGGATGGGGTAAGAACTCAATCTTTGTGTCATTTGCTGTGGGCTTTTAGGACAAGAGGGCATGGGCTTAAGCTCTGCCAGAGGAGGTTTAGACTGGATATTAGAAAGAAGTTCTTTACAGAGAGAGTAATCAGGCATTGGAATGACCTGCCCAGAGAGGTGGTGGATTCACCGTCCCTGGAGGTTTTTAAGATGAGGCTGGATGTGGCACTGAGTGCCATGATCTGGTAATCACAGTGGGGTTGGATCAAGGGTTGGACTTGATGATCTCAGAGGTCTCTTCCAACCTGGTTAATTCTATGATTCTATAATGATTCTCTGTCCTTGAACAAGTCAGTCCCTCCCTGTGATCCTGCACATTAGCACATCCAGGGCAAAAGGCCACCACTTTCTGCCTCAGGTGGGAGGCTAAAATCTTTCCAAGCACATCCAGGCTTAGGTGTCCCCATGGAAGGGAGAGCACAGACTTTCCTTGTCATTTCTGCTGTTTATGAGAGATGAGAGCAGGGAGAACTGTAGGTTTGAGGGTACTCAGATAAGGCAGGGATTCTACTTTGAGCAATGTACCTAGATATAAGTGTGACCTCCTTGTGCTACACCTCCACAGTGTGTTCTGCAGCTGCTGGTTTTAATGTGTATGGGAAATGCTTTTAACAGGATGGGATGATCTCACCATCTTCCACTGCACAGCTCTCCTTCATTTTCTTGATGCAAACTGTGTATCTGCAAGGACACATGAGGCTTCCAAAGCAGTGAGCCAAAGGAGCCATAGCCTACATGCTCACCCCCAAATATTCCCTTGAGACAGATTATTACAGGCTTGCATTCCACCCTTACCACACAAAATACAAATCACATAACAGAGATGGTTCCTGCTCCAAAGAGCTTTGTTCATCACACAGTGGCTGTATGAGGTTGCTGGCTTATATTTTGTTGCTGTTGGAATTAGTTTCAATATGAATCAATACCATTTTTTTTTGCCCAATAGGCGCAGACGCTCTACAATTGAAACCAATTTTTAAGGAACTTGCTCTTTAATGAAACTTCTCTTGGGTTTCAGTTCCAAAGAGACTCTCAGGCAGGTTTTTTGCTGTCTTGTAAACATTACATTCAGTTTGGATTGTTGTTGTTGTTGTTGTTTTTTAAATCAAAGACACTAGGGTTGTTGTTTTTTTTTTTTCCCTTTTCCCCCAAAGTAGGAATATTTAACTTTGAATCCTCCAACAGCTTTGGAATGCAGCCTCCACACAGACTTTAATAGCAAAACCCACTTCTTCTGACTCAGGGACCATTTGATGAAATGTCTAGAGAACCAAAAAGCAGCAACAAAAAAAGCTTTACACAGATGCTTGCCTGTGACTAACAGAACGTCCACCCAAAGTGGGGAAAGTATAAGTACGTTTGTCATATGTGGGTGTATTTTTCCCATACATTCATTTTTAAAGCTATGCAGTAGAGCACTATAAAATTATAGTTTTACAAATAAGCATTATTTGACCATCACTGGGCTGAGCTGATGACTCACTCTGTGACCTCCATGCAAGTCATTTGATTTTCTTGTTCCTCAGTAAAACTATCTGGGAGACAGGCTGGGAAAAAAAATAATTAAAACCCAGACAAACCCAGAAGGCATTCCTGACAATATGTTCCCTACCTAAGCTTTGTGTGTTGACTGGAAACACAACATTTGAAATAAAAGCTTTACAGCTGTTGGCATGGTGTCTGGGCCCAGCCCTGTAGGAATTGTGGGTGGCCAATGTCTCTGAAAAGCATGCTCTAAATATGGCTTGTGGTGTCTGACCTATTCTAAAACATTAGCAGTAGAACACTTGCAGGCAGCTGCCAATATCATTACTGTGTCCCACCAATCTCATTATAGTGTCCCATTGTCATTGTGGTGTGAGTCTTTTCAGTCTCCAGAAGAACTGGGAAACATTATCTTGACAATACAGAGCTTACAGGCTTCACTGTGTCTCTTGACATGGTTTACGTCCTGATACTAAGTTTCTCTTTGACCTGAAAGCAACATGTTTGCATGGAAACATCTTTTCTAAGCACTTTTTTAAAAACGAAAACAATGCCATTATGTCTAGAAAGCAGCATAGCTGATTAGTGTTTCCAGGGCCCAAACTATTAATTCATCCAGCCCATGCAGTATTACCAGCATTTTGAATGCTTCCTTGATGTTAAGAACTTGTAGGGCAAATCTCAAAGAATTACCAGGTCTATGTGGTTTTAAAGACCCAGTGTTTGCTGGCCAAATCTGGGAGCCTTTTCTGGATTTTCTTTAGAGCACATCTATGTCAGGTTTTGAAGTCTTCTTTGCAGAGGATAGCAAGAAGGAGAAAATAACCTCCTTTAATGACACTGGGGACCACGTGCAATCTCCTGGCTCTAGGAGCTGCAGCTTAAAGGGTGAGGCTTGGAAAGGCCTGTTGGTTTTGCCTCTGTCCTTGTTTTACATATGTTTCTAGTTTATTTTTCTGTTGCCATTCATTGCTTTTTTGTTTTGCTTTCATTATGCTTTCCCCTCAGTTTCCACCTAAGGGGCCTTGATCTATTTAGAGGAGGACACAGCAGTTATCTTAAAAAGAAATCTAATTTACTTTATTTTGACTCCTTCTTTCTTAGTTAGCCAGTTATGTGAACCCCTCCTTCTAACCTGCTGTCTAGTGTAATTGCTGCCTAGGAACAGCAATGTTCAGCTTTCCATACATCCAGAGAGACTTATGAGGTGTCAGCTCTGAAGCATCTATACCATACCTTGAAGGCACAAGCCTTGCTTCAGAGCTGACTCATGACTGACAAACCAAATCTACTGGATTTAAGTGCCACAGCCAAAGAAATAATTGCCCTTCTTAGTTTGGATTGCCTGTCCATCAGGTGCTGGCATTTCTGCAGCAGGGTTGGAGAGCTGGCCTTGCTTCTCTCTGTCTTTAGGCCCAGTTCAAGCTCTGTCATTTAGATTATGTGTCTCATGAGGATAGGACAATGATACCGGGAGAGCAAAGCCAATGTTTCCTTGTGCTGCTAGCAGGATTATCTTGCTGGCTTCTGATGCTGTAGCTCTCCCTGTCCTTGCCCCTTGTGGTCAGCTGCCTGGGACAAGACAGGGACCTGGGATTTGGGATGGGTGAGATCTACAAAAGGATCTGTGTGATGGACAAGCTTGCCAAGCAATGGAGGCATAGTGAAATCAGCCCTGGGAGGTGACTCCTCTCTCATCTGAGGATGTAAGTTGCTGAAGCTGAGTCACAGTCCCAGGCATTTGGAAGAATGTGGGGCTGGAACGAAATACAGCAACAATTAACAAAAGCAAAATCTACTGGATAAGAGCTTCCTCCATTTCATTTTCCTTATGGATGTTACTGATTCATCACTTCAGCAGCCCTGGCTCCCACCCAGGATGCAAAGCGCATAATATAGGTTGTCTGGAGGCAGTGGCCGTGAAAGATAAGGAATATTTCTGCTCAGTATTTTGTACAGGAAACCCTCTTGTACATATCCTACCCAAATTGCTCATGTAGAACAGCAAAATGTATCACAGGGAAAGAGTCGTGCCTGTTTGGATTGCTGTGCTATTTGAAGGTGGTTATTACTAAGTGGGCTGTATCAGTCACTGCAAGTAGTTGTTCGGGGAGCAGATGATGCAGGGAAAGCTGCTTCCTATGAATCTTTATTCCATTCCTCTGTTCACACAACCCTTTATATACAGCTTCACCCAGTGACTTGCACAGCCCCACGCCACCACCTCTGGTTCCCCCATCACAGAAGTCCCACCTGCTTTCCTAAACCACAGTGCCAGCTGGCCAAGCAGCAGACACTGGCAGTGCCCTGGGAAAGCTCCAGTAACTGGTGTACAGACTGGCTGGTGTGTGCACCCTGCTGGGTCACCCCGTCAGCCAAACGAGTGACTCTGGAACTATGGGGTCTGTCCTAAAACAAGGGCGGGCATCTCTTCTCAGCTTGGGGCTGATTTTCATTAAGCTTGGTGAGGCTGCAGAGATATTATTTTCCTACCTCTCTGCCAAATTTAGCTGGAATTGGCCAACAGGTTTAAAAGCATTTGAATGGAGGAGGAGGGTGGGAAAGGAGAGGAAAACAGACAGAAGGATCGCATAAGCCTCATTTCGTTAGGCTAAAAAAAAAAAAAAAAAGAGTTTAGCATCTAGCTCTTAATTTTTTTTTTTAATTTGTTTTAAATACTTGAATACAAAGAGAGCTGTTTTTTGGTCGAGACCAGTAAATAAACACTGCTTAAGTTTGAGAGATGTTTTTTCTGTTTACCTGTGTGAATGAAAGGAAGAAGCAAAAAATCTTGATGCTTATATATTTGGAAGGGGAAAGTGGAGGAGTAGAAGAGATTATGAGCAAACAGAGGGGGCAATGGTGATCATATACAATTAGAATAATTTTCACCATGGTAACAAAAAATAACCTCCCCTAGAAGGCACTTGAACCTAGAGGACCAATGTAAACAAAGATAGCAATGGAGTATGTCCTGTTTAGAACATAATTCATTGCACCTCCAATGAAATTCTTAATGCAGCATGATATTTTCCCCTTAAAAATCACTTTTTGAAGATGGAAGCTGTTAAACTCTTTTAATCTTCACTTCCAATGGTTGCCAGCAAAATCTGATCCAGGAAGTCAATTAGAAAGAATTCTCTTGTGTGCCAGGTTTAATTATCTCCTTGTTGTGCATTGAATCACTATGTAACTCTTCTCTTTAACTTGCTGCACAGAGTTTAGGATTGTTAAATCTTCTTTTCCAAAGGTATCAAACAAACAAAACCCCAAAGCTAGTACCATTGTGTCTGCCTTGCAAAGGAGGGGGGATACTTGGATTTAAACAGAATCTTGGGGAAAACTTTCCCCCAGTAGTTATGGTTTGCTGGTTAATACAATTATGTGTAAACAGAAACTTTGCTTCGTTCTTGTGTGGAAGAAGCTATGCATGAAAAAAAGAGCGAATCTATACCCTAGAGTCTGAGTCTTACTACTCTAAGCCAGCTGTCTGAAAGGAAATGGTCAGAATCTTGTCAATTGTTAGGAAAGAATTTGTTTACCAGATGTTCATAATAATCCTGTGAGTATAAAAGATAGGGAAATCTGACTCCTTACGGAGGACCAGGGCTTGCCACTCCTGTTTCATTGACATCAGCAAGACTCCTCATGTCACAGAGGGCAAATATTTTCTGGGAGCAGATTCCTGTTCTGAACCCTCCTACGTCATTTACATACACGCCATCGTTGCAGGATTGCTCAGAAGCTGCTGTGGGTGACCTCTTTCTTCCCATCTCTCCCACACTTACAGTCACATGTGTGTAAGCTCTCTGTCTCACAACCTGCTTACCAATGCATGTGGTCTGGGCTGTGTCTGCATAGTATGTGTGAAAGGGACAGGAGACCTCCTCCAGAATCACCAAAACATCTTTAGTGAAAGGTGAGTGGCACATTTGAAAAGGGTCATTCAGCCTGGGAAGCCATCAGAGACTGAGAGCCTAGGACACTCATTCTCTTCTCCACCTTACTGGACCTACAGAAAGATAATACCACTGTTATTTTAATGGAGTTGTCCATTCAGTATCCCCACAGGCTGCAAGGAAAATCCACTGAGCTCAACTCACCAATTCAGACTGACTGAGCTAGGCTGTCTGATTGTGCCTGAAGGGGATTATGCAGCACTTAGATAAGGTGATCCAACCTACAGGGTTGGGAAGGTGATAACCCTCTAGCACATGGGAGATGACAAGTAAGTGGGAGGTGGACACATCTCCCAGCAGAGTAGCTGTTGCCATTCCAGCCAGGTCTTTTAGTCTTGTGGCTGCCATCCAGGGGTCAACTGAAAAGGAGCCTTGCAAGAGACCCATTTCAGGATCAAACGATCGCATTTATTCAGTTTTGGTCGGTATGGGGAATTCAGTAAAGACAATGGCTTTACCTAGAGTCACCATAAGATGCTGCTGCACTCTCCTAGCAACAGGAAATAGCAGGAATAGACTGCTGGACTTGGGAGTTTGTCACTGCTCAGAAGACACAGTGAATAGGTTGGGCTAAAGGATATTGGTGTCACAGGAACAGACCAGAAGGAACTGGACGTGGAAATGAAGCCTGGTGTTGCCCAGGGCTCAGTTTTGGGGCCAGTCCTCTTTAATATCTTTATCAACAACCAGAACGGAGGTTTTACCAAGGTGGGGATTGGTCTCTTCTCCCAAGTAACAACTACGGTACAACAGGAAATGGCTTCGAGTTGTGCCAGGGGAGGTTTAGATTGCGTATCAGGAAAAATTTCTTTATCAAAAGGGTTGTCAAGCAGTGGAACAAGCTGCTCAGGGAAGCAGCAGAGTGACCATCCGGGGGGGGGTGGGGAGTTTGAAAGACATGTAGATGTGACACTTGGGGACATTGTTTAGCGCTGGATTGGCATTGTTGGGTTAATGGCTGGACTCGATGACCTTAAGAGTTTTTTTTTTTTTTTTTTTCCTATCTAGGCCGTGAACCTGCGCGGGGACTCCAGGGCACGGGGAGCCCCGAGGACGAGCGGCCCCTGACCCCCGCCTCCCCCTCGGCCGCGGCCGGGCGGCCCCCGAGCGGCTCCGCCACATGGCGGCCGCCGCCCGAGGGGCGCCCTCCCGCTCCAGCCCCCGGCGGGCGGGCCCCGGCAGCTCCCGGGCGGCCCCGCAGAGCCGCCCCCCGCCGCTCTCCCCGCCGTCCCCGCCGGCGCGATGGCGGCTCCGGCCCCGCGGGCGTCCCCGGCGGCCCCGGGCCCGGCCCTGCCTGAGGGGAGGGCGACATCTTGTGGCGCCTGGCGCGGCCGTCGGGGCGGCCGAAGGGCTGAGGGGGCGACCCTCGGGGTCGCCGTCGCGGCACCGGCCTCCTGCGGGCCAGGGGGTTTGTTGTGGTGGCTCCGCAGGGGTAACGCCGAGCTGCTGGTGGAAATCACAGAGTCGCAGCAAGGTTGGAGGGGACCTTTAAGATCGTGTAGTCCCACTGTCAAACGCAGCGCCACCATGATCACCCCTGAACCACGTCCCCAAGTGCTGCATCCAGATGCTCCCTTGAATGCTTCCAGAGACGGTGACTCCACCACCTCCCTGGGCAACCTATTCCAGAGCCTGACCGCTCCTCAAGTGAAAAAAAAAAATTCTAATATTTAATCTGAGCCTCCCATGCACAACTTAAGTCCATTTCTTCTCATCCTTTCACTTGAGACATGGCAGAGGAGACCGACTCCTGCCCCACTAGAACCTCCTTTCAGGGACTTGTAGAGAGTGATAAGGTCACACCTAAGCCTCCTTTTCTCCAGACTAAACACCCCCAGCTCCCTCAGTTGCTCCACAAAGGACGTATTTCCCAGACCCTTCAGCTTTGTTGCCCTTCTCTGGACATGCTCCAGCCCCTCAGTGTCCTCTTCGAAGTGAGTGGCCCAAACCTGGACACTGCACTCGAGGTGTGACCTCAGCAGTGCTGAGTACAAGGGACAATCACTGCCCTGGTCCTGCTGGCCACACTATTTCTATTACAGACCAAGATGCCATTGGCATCCAAACAGCACTCCCAAGTCCCTTTCTGCCAAGCAGCTCTCAAGCCACTCTTCCCCCAGCCTGTAGCGCTGCATGGGGTTGTTGCGACCCAAGTGCAGGAGGCAGCACTTTGCCTTATCGGATCTCCTACTGTTGTCCTCAGCCCATTGATCCAGCCTGTCCAGATCCCTCTGAAGAGCCCTCCTACCCTCAAGCAGATTCAACACTCCCTCCTGACTTGGTGTTGTCTGCAAACCGACTGAGGATGCACTCAATCCCCTTGTCCAAACCATTGACAAAGATGTTAAACAGGACTTGCTGCAATACTGAACCCTGGGATTTGTTTTGCTCAAGTCCAGTATGAAATTGCACTAGCTTTTCAGAAGTGGGTGGGTCTCTGTTGCATCTTAGTGCCTTTAGTTGCATAAGGAAGAGTGATTTGTGGCAGAGCATCCTTAAGTGCTGTTACATCCCGCCAGGTTTCCACATGAATTCTCATGAAACCACAGTGTGAGGGCCCAGGAGCAAACAGATTAGTTATCAACTGCTGTTCCAGTCATGCGTGTGATAGAGGTATGGTTAAGGGAAACTGGCAGTGGTCTGGGGATTAAGAAATTTTGTTTATATTCCTCTTTCCACTACTTAGTTGTAAAACGACCTTGGATAAATCCTACCACCTTATAAGGCCTTGGCTTTCACATCTGTAAAGTTAATAGCAGTCCCTTACAAAGCACTTCAATACCTTTCAAAGAGAATAATAGGATTTCTCTTTACTGAATTGTTCCACAGCCTAAGAAGCCTTATTTTGAAACAACTGTTTCTTAGTGGTTCTTTAAGAATTCCAATTAATTAATTAATTAATTAATTTGTAAAGATGATTGCTTTTCTTTTTGTTTTAGTGTTGAGATAACATGTATTTTGTTTCAGGGGAGGGGGTGGTTTGCTACTTTATATATTTTCAGTTTACGAAGTTGGATAAATAAGCAGATGGCTCGTTCTGATATAAGATTGCAGACAGTTTCATAGCCTATGAATTAATCCTGCACAGAAATATTTTAAACGTTTCCGCTCTTTTTTTTTTGTGTGTGTATGTAGAAATAGCTCCTCTACAAACAGACTTTTGTATCAGAGTCCATCCCCATTCCAAACAGTACTGCTTCCTGTGAAATATTATCACTTGCTTTACTAATCTATTTAATGTTATATAATAAAATGAATGCCTAAGGCAAGAGATCTCAGTACTCACCACTAAAAACAGTGAGAGCAAGGCTGGTGGTCCTAGAGAGCCTTCTCTAGGTCACCCTACTTGAGTAGGGGGGCTGGACAAGGTGACCCCCCTAGGTCCCTTGCCACCTCAAGCAACACTTCTGTGACACCTCTGAAAGTCAGGCCGTGGATTTGCCTCCCTTTTCCATGCTGGGACTGAGAACATTAGTTTGGGAAAAGAGGACTGTTTATACTCTACCCAGGCATGTTACGCTCAGGGGAATTTGAGAACAGCTTGGACTGGCAGGATGCAAGTCTGAAACTTTGCTCCTGTCTTTGTCTCTGAAGAGGACTTGACGAAAGTGCTGAGGTCATGTAACTTATTCTAGTCCCCATGCATCAGAAGGAAGTCACTGCCGTAGAAGGGATTCACTTGCCTTACAAGGATCAAGGAAATGGCATGTGATAAAGTTCCCCAAAGAAGGAACAGTATAGGGATGAAAGAAGGAATTTTCTCCTTCTTCCACCATCTGTGGGATAGGACTTGCTGGCACATCTGTTGCAATAGCAGTGCGACTCATATCTTTGAGTCCCTGGACATTGTGCCCTCCTTTCATATATCTCTGCCTCACACTTTCATGACTCAGTTGCCCGTTCACTCCTGTTTTGTGAGAAAGAGAGTGCTGGTTGTCTGGATCTGTAAACCTGCCCTCATTCTAGCTTGAAATGTGGGGCCAGCTGGGTCTCTGATCTTAAAGGAGACTTGCTCCTCGCTAATAATTTGCTAGTTTTAATAAATTGATTTGCAAGGGGTCTATTTTTGGTATTGTGATTGTCACCCTGTGACACAGGTCCAGCCAGGAACATGCCCATGTCCTCTTAACTCACACAGAAGAAAGAAAGAAGCAGAGAGCCACAGAGGTGATGCTCATTGTAACAAAAATCTTCAAAGCTGCTGATGGGTGGGACTGAGGGTTGGTTGTTCTGGTGTCTGCATAATAGGAGCTGGTAATGTCAGTTAGTCAGACAGTTCAATTGTACATCTCAGTGGTCACTGCTCATCACTAGCACTGTGATAATCAAAGAGCTAATGGGCTTGGGGATGGACTTTCAAATAGCTTTGTCTAGAAGCATCTTGCAGTTTCTGGTCAGTTAAGGATTTGAGTGGAGGGAGTGGACATTGGATCATTCTGCTTTTCTATTTGTGGTAATAATACACAGCTAGTGTGACTGACCCTCAAAACAGGCAGCCAGCAGCTGTGTGGTTTGCACTGGGATGACAACTGCTCTAGAAGCACTGTTGCCATCATTAGCACGTTTGAGAGAAAGATAATGCTAGGGAAGCCTTTTCATTCTCCTTGTGAGGGGCTTTGCTCTTATTCTCCAAGAGATTATGAACAGTCCAGTCTGTTGGTCTTTTAGTCCCTTCTGTATCCTGTGTCCATGGGCATTTCCAGGAACTCCAGAACTCCAGAAAGATGCTCTGTCCTCCCCTCTATAGAGAATAAAACGATTTCCCTTAATTGTTCCCAGTCAGTCCGTCTCATTCTTCTTGGGGGTTCTGGATCTATTCCCTTGACAGCTCCTTGCCAGACTGCTGTTTCTGAGAATGCTCCGCCTTCCTTGGGCTGTAGTCTTTTATTCCAACCACTGCTAATCAGTACATACATAGCTGCAGAACATGAAGTAGCTGCTTAACACATTAACTCATCGGTGACTGGATGATATTGGGGCTGAAACTCAACATTCTGCTCTGTAAAGGATATGAGACTACGGGACTTCCTATTTTCTTCTGGGTGGTCTCTCTGGAGAGGAAGCACTTTGCTGAAGACTAAAAGAAAACCTGACTGTAAGGAATCTCCTGAGGAATATAAGTTCCTATAGGAAATAATAGAACAGAATTTCAGTCCATAGTCTCAGCTAGTGAGTTATTTTGGGGAAAAATTAATTGACTACAGGGATAATCATATATAGCATAAGAGCAAAAATACGAATCCTGTACTTAGATATCCTTCATTCTGCTTCATATTTTTTTTCTTCTTTGTGCTTAGCAGGAAAAGTTGAGCAAATCTAATGGGAGTGACAGAGCTCAGCTTCATCACTGAGTGCATTTTGAGGAATGTGACTCTCTTATTTCCCAGACAGGTTGTGTGTGGCTGCATTCTGTCCTCCATTTTCTGCAGAAACTATCCTGTCCAAAATCCTAGAGTGTTGTCACAGTGCAGGAAGATCTTCAGCTACTTCACATGACTGCTACATAAAGATTCATTTCTCGCTGTTGAGGGTAAGGGCCATAGTGCTTGGTAATCAGCATTTGACTTGGCTTATTCATTTAATTATTATGACTGCTTTTGGAGGTCATCCTTGGATCCCTTAGGTATTTCAGTGTGATCATGATTTCCTTCCCAGTGCAATTGTATATCCTCATGTTGTTTCTTTTCCTCTTGCCTTTTGGTTTTCTGAGTGATCTAAAAGTTCCAGTGCCAAGAAGAACAAGTAAGATGAGGCCTATTTTCCCCATTCTTTGATCTCTAATAAATTTGAGCCAGTAAATAATATCTGCTAGCAATTCTTGTGTGTATCATATCTCTCAGGAAACCATACCGAGACTTCTATAAGAGTTTAAGGAGAAAAGTATGCTGAAAGTAGCCTTTCATTGTCTGTATTTAATCAGGAAATACAGGACCTAAAATTTATTTCTATTTTAGTAAAAACAAATCAGTGGCTTTTCAGATCCCAAAGCAAAGAGATAATATAGAGAATAATAAGAAGAAAATATCTGAGCTGTTTTTGTTAATCTACGTGTGTGTTTATAGACAGAACCAACGAGATGATACTGATCCAGATTGATGTGTGACTCTGTTAAGGCAGAAACAGAAGGCTGCCTTTCAACGAAGGGAGAAACAAACGTAATTCCACAAAACCTGGTACTGTGGGGAGAATTTTCGGGATCCAGAGACTTTGGGATGGTAATGTGTGGCGATTAGGCAGGGTGAAAAACTCAAGAGATGATGCAGAAAGTCACATGTAAGTGCATCTTTGTCCAGTTCTCCACAACTGACTTTCTATCAATGTATATATAGGGGAAAAATAAAGAGATTGGACCTTTGAGAGGGTGCTCTGTTTGTGTGCATATATATGTTTATAAACACACAAATGCACACACACACACACACACACACTTATATACAAGTGAATGGACATGTTTATGAAAGAAATTTGGCCTTCTCAAACTGCCAAAAAAGAACTGTAGTAATAATAGTAACTTACACCATAATTGTAAATTTGAAAAACACTCAAACAACTTCAATGGGGATTGAATGTCTTGGGCCAGGGTTGGCGAAAGATGTCTAAAGAGCAGTGGGATTTCGATTTCAGAAGTCCAGTGTGTGGAATATCAAAATGTTATTTGCTTTCCTATTTTCATAATTTAAAAGAGTGCTGGATACCTCCATCCTTTGGACTGTAGAAAATAACTGCATCTCCCCCCTCTCCCAGAAAATCTGCCACTGAATCCAGGTGCAACAAGCAGCAGAGGAGGCCTTGCTGGGATATTTTGTTCTTCCTTTTGCTTGACAGGAAAAGCTGAGCAAACCTCACAGGAATGGCAGAGACCATCTGGCCACGACTGACTTGTAGCTGGTTTTGCCAACTCTCTGTGTGAATTTAGGAAAGAGAACTGCCCTGTTGGCCCTAGAGCTGAAGGGTGGCACGAAAATTGTGTTGAAAGAGCTACATGCTCTATGAGCTTTTAGTTCCTTATCGCCCTACTCAAGGAACTGACTGTTTCTGCCTAACTTCGGGAGAAATAATCCTGTATATCTTGGCAACAGCTTAGACTTCCCCCGAGGTCTCAGTTATACAAGACCCTGTTGCTTCACACACAGCTTTGTCTGTGCTCGTGGAGGACTGTCAGGGCTTGATCGGTCTCTGGGCTGCGGTCACTAGATGGCAACATGATCACACACAGAGGCATGTTTCCTACTCCCTTCCTTGGAAGACACACTCTCTCGTGGGAGGACCGAGGACCGGAAGATTCCATTCAACTTCCTTGATGCCCAAAGCTTTCTAAGATGGCAGTCAGTGAGTACAGCCTGATAAGAGATGCGCTGTGTCAGATACGGCATCTGCAAGTTACTTCATATCGCTGATTTCTCACTGTCTTCAAAGTGTCCCATCACCTGCCTTTAGGGATTTGTAGTGAAAAGAAACTCATCACATTTTTTTTCCCCTTGTAGTTCTTAGCGCAATGTTGTGAAAACATATTTTTCAACTGTCTGTTTCAGTGTATGCATGTCTGCCTGCACAGGAGTGTATTTATACAACGACTTTTACCCTGTGCCTCGCTGTTTAGAAGAAGAGCAGTCCCTCTGGGCATCAAGGCAAGTAGGATTCAAGTTTTCCTGTAGGCTGTTGATAGTGTGTTGCCAAATTCTAGCTTAGTTCAGTGGAAAGGGGTACAGCACATCTCAATTTCACTTGCAGGTCAGCACTGCTCCCAGAGCTGGTGTATCCTGTTTGCTGGAAGAGCTGCACAATCCTGCTAAGTGGACAGTGGGGGTTAGCAGTGGCCACTGATGATGGTGGAAGTGTGTAATCCACAGACTGACACAAAATTGTGCAAAAGTCTTCACAACAGCTTACAATTTTCATCTGCATTAGTCTAGTTCCCATCCTTCTCCAAGCCATGGGGTCAGAATATTTAACAACTGCAATGTTCAGTGATAATGAAATTATTACATTGAGGCTCCCGAGATAACTCATGTCTTTATACAAGATTAACATTATTCATTTGGCTGAAGGCATTGGTGCCTCTGTTTTAAGATGTGTCAGAGTATTTATCAATCTTTTGGAGGGCTACACTCTTAGGCACGTCTCCACTTTCCAAAAGAATCATCAAGGGAATGAACATTCATTAGCTGTGTGTTTACAGTAAGTGGATCACAAAATATTGGCAGGACCTGTACATTTGTGTGCCAACTGACTTGGGAACTTTTGGTGGCTGAACCTTTCAGAATGATTGAGATTTACGGGAAATGATTCCAGGGGCAAGACTCCTGTCTGAGTCTGTTATCAGCTGCAGGAGCAATATCTTGCAAAGGTGAATTAGTCACCAAGTACAGATAACTTCTCTGAGCCAATACCCTGCCATCAACCCGCAGCGTTTTGTAAAGAAAAATATCATCCATATTGTGCAATGAACACACTGTTTTCTCTCTGTTGAGTGGTTTACCTGAGACTTTTCTGCAATTTCAGTACCCACAAAACACATATTTGTTTGCCTGACCTTCAGTGGGTAGTGTAGGTACAAAGCATCTATTGCTTTCGAACTTAAGCAGATGTGTTATTCCAGGTATGTGAGAAATCTTAACAAGCTGACATTTCCTGGTGCACTGACCTCAGCCAAAGACATCACCTGCATGTGTAGTCTGACAGAAAGACCCTTTGCAGGGGACAGATCCCCCGCCATTTCACTCACCTCCAGCATTGCATTCTTCCTCCAATGACACTTCTCCAACAGTTGCTGAGAAACGAGGAAGCATAAGGAAACGTAAGGGCGTGTGAAAATTCGAAGTCTACCTTCCTCCTTCCAGCAGGATATCTTACTTCAGTGTTGCTGCAGTGGTGGATTCACTCAAAGGCTGTATCTTCTCTTGCTCTCCTGAGTGGTGTCCTGTGTTTCATCTTGAAATTTGTTTCCTATGCCAACCATTCTTTGGGAGGAAGAACTACCATTTATAATCCAGCTGCTATAAGTAGTCAGTGTACTGCTATTGCCTTTTCAAGTTATTTGATCTTTTTTTTTTTTTTTCTCACATCTTCACTTTGATTCACCTTATTTTTCACTCCAGCTAACAATAATAGGAATTAGTAATGGAGAAATGAGCTCTTTCTTTACCCCTCATACTTTCCAGTGCCTTCCAGGCACAATACTAACTTGGTAATTCAGTTGGAACCTTGTGCAGGAGGGCAGAGTTAAAACCTGATCCAGAAGTCCCCATTTTTATTTTACTTTATTTATTTAACATTTCATTATAGCCCCATAAGAGTACATGCCTGATAGAAAGCATAAATGCACAGAGCCAAATTTTCCTTGGAGGGCTCTATTCTGCACGAGGTGTTAAACAGCTGCACAACCACAATATCTGCTTGGAGAAGTCCCACTGCAATAAATGGAATTACCTGGATGGTGTAAATAAGAGCAGATTCTAGCCCCAAGGCTACTTGCAGTTATTTTGATTTTTATTGCTGGCCAACAGATGAATACTCTTTCCCACAACAGCCTGCCAATAAAATAGCACTGTTGTTATGATTCTGGTGTTTTCCTGTCTTAATTAATTGAAATTGTTATTAAAATTCAGTGGTCATCCATACAAGTATTTGGGAAGCCCTTTTACCCCATTTTAATTGTTGTCAGCGCTGTCCAAGGTACACACTGTAAATAGGAAAAAGTGTGATATTTTTTGTTTAAATCTCAAACTGAGAAATCTTGCCTGATGCTCCAAATAGTTACTAAAAAAAATTATCATGGCTATTTATTTATATCATGTAAGGGATTTAGAAATCATAAAGTGTGCTGGTGAGACCTCCTTTAAAAGAAAATAGTAATGCATAGCCTACATTTGCTAATTTATCTCTTTTTAGCTGGATTCTAAGCCTGAAAATGATTCTCAGCTGTAAGGATGTGTCTCTGTGACACTAACTCAATCTTTCTGGGTGTTGCACTTATTAGAGGAAGTGCTTAGTAGACTGTGAGAACGACTGTGGGAGCTTTTCCAAAGTAACTTAGGGGAAAATCTTCAGCATTTCCCCTATTTATTCAGCAGAACACAAGTGAGCACAAAAAATGTTGCATGTTGTTATTCTCTTGTTGTGTCAGGTACATGTAATGTACAGTGTAAAGGAGGGCTACATGTATTTTAAAGCTGGAATAGTTTGGTGTTTGCTGCCTTTGGTGATATGAAAACAGAGGAACATCCTGTCCCAAAATGGGTTTGTTTCAGGAATGCGAGCAGGAGGAAAACTGGGCCAGAGGTTTCAGCTGGCTTTTCTTAACCTGTACTTCAGTGTTTGCATGCTTAGGTGTCTTTCCATTAAAGTAGCAGGAATGCTCCAAGGTAAGCTAAATTCAAAATGCCAGGGGGTTTGTATTTTTTTTTTTTCCTTTGGTAAGTCTGCATTTCATGGATAATAAGCTTTCCTCAGGCTTTCGTTTTTTGGCTGTGAAGGTGATTCATCCCAAAGGGAGCCCTGCTAGTACTGTGTGGAAATCGGCTTCAGAGCTCATTGGTGCTGGGCACTTCAGACAAGCTTTTCGTGTGTGAGCAGCTGATCTGCTTATGGCCTACACAGCTGCCCCTGACTTACTGTGCTAATGTAAGGCAGGCACAGGTTTGGTGCTGACAGGCAGCAGGGATGATGCTGAAGCTGCTGCCTTGGTTTCCCCAACTGGGGACATGACAATTTGTCTTGCAGAGACTGTGTGAAGTTGTTGAGTATTTGTAAAGCCATGTGGGGAGGCACATTCTCACCCTCTACCAGGCAGAAGAGCATTAAGAGGCTCTCAGTCAGCCTGGGAGTCCTGTGCAGCATGAGAAGGCTGGGCTATAAAAAGATACTTAGTTGGAGTGGAGCAGAAGAGCAGTGCCCTTGTGGGGGTTCTGGAGATCTATCCCTGTATTTGATGTGCAGCAGGATTCTGGGGTTAGCAGGCAGCAGAAGCTGCTCTCTGAAGGTCCAGTGAAGTGTTGTTAACTCCACCAGCTGTGTGGGAGCTGATGAGGATGTGCTTGGTGGTGGGCAGCTTCAGGGGTGAGGAGGAAGCAGTGGATGTTACACCCTCAGGTACTCCAGGAGAGGCTGTGCTGCTGCTTGGGCAGGTGAAACTCTTTGCAGGAGGTTGTCAGGGTTCTGTGAGTGGCCGTCTGGTTTTGGGGCAAACTGAGCTTGCTCTGTGCAGAGATATGGGGGGGTGTTGGCTCAGATGCAGGAGTGAGAATAGTTATATATCTTTCAGGAGTAGCTTGATGCCAGAAGTGGTGGCATTGCTGTGAAGCAGCCCTTGAGCAGTTAGCTGATAGATCTGGTGCCCCTAGAAGTGGGACCACAGGCAGTGGGGCTGAAAACTCTGATTGTGACTGTACTGGACCTGATCTGTGTCTACATACTGTTGCTTTACTTGAGCTGTCAGTGATTGCTGGCTGGGGACTGGTGCTGTTGCAGGGGTCAGGCGGCCTGATGGATCTGAGCTGAACCTGTGTGCTCAGTTTGCCTGCTGTGTGCTCCTTGGTGTATCCCTTATCTCTCAAGTTATCTAGAATTTGCCATTGCTGGGTGTTTGTTACCAGAGATATCCCTGTCCTTTGTTACTCTTGCTATGTAAATTATACTGTTTATTGCAATATGTAACTACAAAGTTATACAATTACACAATCTTTCTTCCTACTTTAAATAGTAACCCTCTACCATTAAGCTGCATAGAAAAAACACAAATTTTCATGGCAGATTTTTTTCTAAAGAAAGCTCACTTATTTCTAAGACGTGTTCTTTTAGAGCTGTCAAGAGCATGGCTAATATTAAATACATACAAACAAATGTGTACTCAATTTAATAACTGGATGGCTGGTTGTATACTGAAGTAACCTCATGGAAGATACACGTGGAAAGCCAAACTGACTTTGTCATGTTAAACATGTTGGATAAAAGCTTATCGGGGGCTGTAAAGAGTTCTGGTAATAGCAGTGGGTAGTATTACGAATAATCAGTCTTGTTTCTAGATAGCAGCTTCATTGTTAGGCAGAACAAATGATTTTTGCTCTGAAATATCATACAGTTGCTGCACTTTCTTCATCTCCCTATCTCTCTATCTATATATATTTCACATTGATGGAAAGCTCTGGTGAATTTTACTTGATTCCCTCACATGGTAAAAATTTACAATGGCATGAAAGTTATGAGAGAACACTTTTACTTAAAGGAAAGATCCAAATGATAAATGAATTAATTGACAGGCAGATGAAAATATGCCTTCTGGTCATCTGAAAAAATTATATTCCATAAATGCATCTGTAGTGGCTTTTAGCAGATGCCAAACTAATGTGAAAAAATGTGTCTGGACTAACTTCTTGCAGCTCTACTAACACACAGTGCAGGCTCCAGCATTTTGCTTTGTCTTAGCTGAAGGGTAGACTGTATTCTATCCAGAAAGAGGTTGCCAAAGTTTGCAGTCCAGTTTTCTCTGCAAGTTTAGGCTCTTGTCCTTCAGTCCCATAAGATCTTCCATGTTCTTGTGAACACATGCGAAGCCATACATGCTTGTATTAGACTCTAAAACCCTGAAGCGCTTCCATGTTATCCACATCTTCCACTGCCTTTTGGTGGCAGTCACATCCTGGTCCCAGGCTCTGACAGCTTGAGCAAGAAAGGAATTTCCCAGATGTCATGATCAAGCCAGGAAAATAAATTTATCTTGCCTGTGTAACAAGTCTCAGCCTGTAACAGGAGCTGCAATAACTGAATTCTGTAGTCCATAGACTTGGAAGATGGCAAAGCTGGAACAGCTTCAGGGAAGAATGCTGGTAGACAGAGGGCAGGCAGGAAGGGGATTTATACTGATACCATTCCTGCTGATAGAGTTTTTTTAGAAGACACAGTAGATCTTTTCTACCTCTGCTTTTCTCCCTGGAGAGGGTATCCCAGTTTTATGGATCTATATGGTACTGTAATACTGTCTCTACTATTGTTCTGTGCATACTTTGGATAATCCTTGGAGGCTTTTTAAACATTTGGACAGAAGTTGTTGAGAACATTGTTCCAGCTGAGAAGAGGAAGATAGAAATTATTTACTTCCATTCCGTTAGCACTCTTCCTTTCTTTCTGTTCACCAAATTTCAAACATTTTTAGGTACCCTGTTTCTCTGGCTCTTCTCATATCTGTTTTCTGCTATCTACAAAGTCTGACTTGTTTTTAATTCTATTTTTGTTATTGCTTAAAAACAAGACTGGACACAGCCAAAATTCCCCGTGGCATCCCCTGAGACACATCCTCCCCACTTTCTGCTTGTAATCCTTTGTTTATGGTATTTCAGCCAATTCTCAATTAAGGATCATGTGACAGTGTTTATATTCAAACTGAATGCAATTAATAAGTGTCAAGACATCATGAAATGCTGTGTGAGTTGTGTGCTAAAAGACAAATGTTCTATATCTAGGCCTTTCCCTTCAGGCAATTAATTAGATAATATATGTTTGAAAGGGTTGAGTCTGTCAGTCAAGCCACAGATCTGTAAATCCATGTTGAAATTCATATGGCAACACTCATCAAAACACTTAAATGTGTGCTTAAGTCTTTTCTGTGTTCAATCAACTACATAAGCATGTGCTTAAGATTTGGGTCACCAGGCAGACCCATTGAGATTAATGAGAGAAATGTTTTTCATCTCTATGCACCAGATCTCTGTCTTGCTACCAGGAAAACTGAAGCCTTCATTTACCAAGAGCAGAGTAATTTTGAATCTGACACTTCAATAGATATTTAGCGCACTTATTTATAGCACTGGAGTTATTTAAAATAATGCTTAGGAATGTAGTTTCTTTCCTGTCTTCTAGGCATAGTTAAGGTCCTTTAGGTCGAATATAGGACTCATCTACAAACTCTTATCAGAGGCTCTGTTTCCTATCTGTAAGTATTCATGGTAGTCTTTTCTACTGGCCCCATGGTAGTTCATCGTGAGGTCAGTGTGGTCTTTACTAAGTTTCAGTATTTGTTCTTTTCGATCCTGGGAGATGGAAAATGGGAAGCCCTAAGAAATAGCATGGCCTTTTTGACTCGTACTGCTGCCACTGCAAGTTTGCAGGGAACACCTCAGTTCCCAGAAGTATTTGGGCATTTTACCTGGGAGAAAAGTATCGAAGGAACTTTGGATATTGCCTCAGCCTTGAGGCTCTTAAGAGCAAACCTATCTCTTCTAGGGATAGCTGGGCCAGACTAGTGATCCTGGCTTGCTTAGAAAGGCTGTCTCTGACACGACTGTTTGACAGGGATGTCCAGAACATCCTGCACTTTTGTGGAGACTCTCCTTTTATTGTTCACAGAAAAACAATGTCTTCTTGGCTATAACAGCTGCCATCTGACTTATATGCTTTTTTTTTTTTTTTTTTTTTTTGTTAAACATTTATTTTGCT
>JAYRBT010000114.1:15788493-15817015 GCA_036023395.1 Myiotriccus ornatus
ATGTTTGAAAAAAAAGAAATTTCACTTGAGACTGTCCCCCCCTTTTTTTTTTTTTTTTTTCCTGAAACTTTTCTTTTCCTTCAGGAAACTGCAGGCTGTAAACAGCCAACGTTTTTCTGGAAGAAAAGAGTAAGAAGTGCAATAGGTTCAAACAGGTGGAAATAAATTTAGCTGTTCTAGAGGGCAGGAAAAGAAAAGAGAGCTTGACTGGGACAAAAACTAAGGTTTCCTCTGGAGTCAGTTAATCACAACTGCTGAAGAAAGGTGAAGCTCCAAGTCCTGAGCAGTTCTGGGAAGTAGTATTAAGAATACCAGTTTGGACATGGTACCCCACATCTTGGATGCCTGAAATTCTATGAGTTAAGCTACTATTATAGGACAACCACTCTGAAATCTCAACCCCTGTTCTTCCAAGACTCACGTGTTTCTCTAAAAAGATGAATTAATATAACTAAAGGCAATGACCACTACTTGGCCTGCCAACAGAGCCTTGGAGACTACTAGAAAAAGCTATAGGAATTTGCTTCTGCTTTCCAGTAGTTAGTGTTTCTGCCAAAGGGCAGAGGGAACCAAAAAATGTGAAATGGGTAAAACTGAAAGCAAATTTCAGATCTCCTTGCTAGTCCTTCCCAGGGACTGTCCATATTGCCCCAGGATGTTGACATTACAGTGCTGAAAGAATGGTTTAAAGCCTGAAGAAGAGCAAGTTTGCATCCTTCAGAAGTCCTTTACTAGAACTCCAAGAGGAAAATGTATTAATGTTACACAGTACTACGCTGTGACCAAATCAGAGTGAAAGTGCTGCCTGAGAGTTCAAGAAGCCGTCAAGTGAGTTCAAAATGTAGTTGTGAAACAAGGCAACAAAATCCGTAGCCAAAAGAATGAGGTGACAGGGCTGAGTTAGATTTGAGTAACCTGTGACATAAATTAAGGGTAAACCAGCGGTGACTGGTGGTGTAAAATCTAGTGGGTGAGTCCATACTGTTGGCTGTTGTGGTCTGATGTGAGGCAGTGGAGTTCAACCCAAGGCCTGTTTTAGTCAAGGTGAGCCTTTCTGAGAGCTCTAAGCAAGCCCTCAGGGTTGTACCCAGCTTTGCGGTGTCTGCCGGTGCCCCAGCACGCTCAGGAGAGATGTTGTTTTGTTCAGTTGAGTGCTGTTAGCAACAAGGCTGGAGGGCAAACTACCAAACCCCTTATGGCTGGGAAATAGGCAGTCAATTGGCAAAGGCTTAGGAATACGTGCAATTTTTTAGCATTGGTTGAATCTGCCCTGCTTGGAGGCAAACCCACCTCATGCGATGGTGAGTAACCCAATACGGTTTTCCTGGCAAGTGGCGACTCGACACCAGCATTGTGAATAATCCATGGCAAAGCAAGGTCAAGTGTTCAGGTAACACAGGTGTTCTTAAATAATCCATGGGCCATGAGTAGCTTTTGTGATTTCTCACCTTCTTCTCCTCCCCCTTGTTTTTCTGTTGTTTTCATACAAGACCTCCCAGCCTAGCTCCTGCAAACTGAAAGCAGCCTTCTCTATCATGCACAAGTGGCGTGTTCAAAATGGAACAGCAGGTTGTGTTCTCATCATTCTTAATAATAGGGACAGACAGAATTTCAGAGCTTTTCATTCTCGAGCACTTGTAGCCATCCTAATAGAAGCTACTATAACAGTAAGCTACATTTAGGTGTCTTCCTTTTATTTTTCATTTTGATGGAGCAGGAAACTATGAATGCAACTTAGTATCTAGATCAGTACAACCTCCACCAAGAACAGGTCACATGCAGGGAAATCCAGCCAAATGTCATAATTCCTGAAGCAACCTTGTTGCAACAAGTTGTGTTTTACTTAATCTATTCCACTGGTCTAACTCTTTTGTTCTCAGGAGATGGCATGTTCTTGTTTTCAATTGTTGACCTGGCTAACTTTTTTCAAGTAGTTTCTCTTCAGATTCTGCAATAAAAACTATTCAAATAACTTGAACTCAATTATCTCTCAAGATAAATGAAAATAACTATGCTAATTAACTCATGGGGAAATTGAGGTGATTATCTTGAGGCCTGGCTAAAATCCTGTTCACACTTAGTTGGAGGTCACTATTCTGTCAAAAACACACTGGGAAAGATCATGGGTTCAGGGCCTAACTCTTGATCTGAAAAGGTGGACTGAATGCTGAGGCGAAGCATCCAAAGAAATCCTTATTCTGTAACCCCACAATGAATTTCAAGATCAGTTTTATAGGGCTTTATGTTTTCCTACTACATGAACCTCTGCTTCATGGTGGTCTGCCTTGGTCTCCTGAACCCTCCCATGCCTTCACATTCTTCTCTCTACATGTGTTTAAGCTAATTCCATTATTAAGAAAAAAATCAGGGTTTGGGCAGAGTGGAAAACTGTGAAATCATCTCTGGGAACCTGGGGTGAAATGACATCCAGAGAGATGCTTCTACTGCCTTCATGTTTGCTTTGAATGTGTTATTCAGCCTTTATAGAGTCCATCAGATGCAAAAGAAGTCACTGAGAAGGAAGTGCTGATTTTGGTTGAATTGCAATGGGAAGTGGAGCTGCTGTACAGCCCAGGAAGAAGAACTGAGGCAGGCAGAGGAAGAGAGAGACAAGAAGAGAGAATTCATCTTGAACTGAGTAAATTCTTGGAATCCAAAATTTGCAGAACCTTTCTATTCCATAGGGAATAGTGGAAAGTGTGATACTTTCATCTGTTCCTTAAATGAGTAAAGGACTTTACATGCTTACTCTTCCTTTTTCTCTTCATCTTCTTCCCCTTCCTCCCTCCTTCACTCCTGCTATCTCATGAGTCAGAGTGGGTGTATCACATGTAATTAATCTGGATTGCTGTTCGTGTTGGGACAGCTACCTTGCACAACCATCTTTCATCAAGAAAAACCTGCCAGCTGAATGACCTGCGGCAGATAGCCCGGTGACCTATTCCACTTGAGAGACTGCTGTGCAGTTTGATGCTTGTTGGATTAGGAAGTGTGACCACAGTAATTAGCAGGAAGTTTCTGGATCTGGATACAGCACATTAAATGCAGTCTGGCCCTTGGAGAAATCTGACCTTGGTAAATGAGAGTGGGCAGGCTGGGCTGGGGTGCAGAGATGAGATGGGCAGGAGAGGATGTGAGAGAGATGGATTTAATGTCACAGAGCTTGTCACGGGCTGAGGCTGGACATGCTTTTTTTTTCAGAGGCTGCAAAAAGAATTGCTTGCAGCTCTACGACAGAGAAAGGTATGAGTTAAAACAGATTGACTTTCCTCCCCCAGCACACACGTGCTCCTTAAATACCAGGGGAGTACAAAGGGAGCAAGTCTTTAAAAAAAGGTTTGTTCTATAGACTGCAAAGATGTGCGATTATTAGCAGTTGTACAATTTGTGGGAGGCAAATGTGCATGTGGGGCTTTTATGATGTGCAAGTAAAGTAAAAAGATAGAGGGAAGGAAAAGGCATGCTCTCCAAATGCCCATCTTTTCTATCAACAAATGTTCCCTTAGAGGCAAAAGCTTGGGTGTTTCTTTTTCCCTTGGTGTTCTGTGTGCTTGTATTAGTCACACCCATTTATTTTTGGCATAATTCATGCACTATTTGAAACTTGGCAAGAGTGGGGATGTTATGGCCAACAGTCAGTCTTGCTTCAGGAGTTTCTATGAATATGAATGCCTGAAGTTCACATAAGCTTACTCCGTTGCTATAGCAACAGATTTGTTGTGAAATCCTTGTGTTTTAAAGGCTAGATTCTGTAAATTAACTTCATCTTCGCTATGTTTGATGCAAGTGATTTGTACACGCATTGTTTTCAGCGAAGTTGCAAATATTAGGGGAATGGATAAATTCGGGGATTTAATGAAACTAGGTTTAATCACAAACAATTCCAGCACTTAAGATCAAAGTAAACTAGTTTTGTGTCCCATCCAGTGAGGGGCTGAGTGCCCTCAGCTCAAGCAGAGTTCAGAAAGAGTTGAAGGTTCTGAATAATACAGCTCAAGGTGCAGCAGAATGGTGCCTTACACATAAATAGTGCAGACCCTGCCGAACATCCGACACCTACAGGGATCTGTTCAGTTGTAAAACAACAGGAGAGGAAGTGTCTCATAGAAGCAGAACAGGGAAGATCTGCTGGACTTTTAAATTTTTTTTTTTTTTTTTAAGGGGAATATTAAAATATGCTTTAGTTTTTCTGCTTGCTCAGGGATGTTTGAGTCTCAGTTGAAAATGAGCCCTGTTCAGGCAAACCCCTGCACTGAAGTCCATATGTTCTGTGTGGAAACAGGGGTCATTGCAGGTTCAGGGTCTTACTGCCTCTTCATGAAGGGCCATCAAATACACATAATAAACTAACTTGGGAGTGGAGAGGAAGTAGGAGTTATTTTTTTTTCCTTCCTGCTGTTTTCTTTCAGTGGACTAATCATGGTGTAATGTAACTGTAATAAGTTAACAACCCCAATACCCCACTCTTGCCCCCTCCGCTCCCCTGATGCAAAGGGGCTTTCCAGATAGATTAGATCCTTTTAAAAGAGACAGTGGAGCCTGATTTCCAGTTTGTAAGTCCTTGGGCTTCCCAGTGTTTGCAATTGTTGGAGTAAATGGAACCCCATGTAGTGTGCAAAGCTAAACCTGTGTTTGAGTGTTTGCAGGATCTGGGTCCAGAAACAGCTTACACCAAACATCCAAAAAGGGAAATGAATGCCAAATTAATGACTTTTCTTACTCATTGACTTGGGTGCCTCTGGTATTTCAAGGGCTTAGAGGTTTATGGGCTGCTGGATCATTCCCATTCTGCTAACAGGAGTGTACTAGAGAAGGGGGCAAGACCCTGCAGGCCAAATGACCTTTTAGCAGTAGCTTAAGGTGATAGTTCTCTTCATGGAAGTGGGCTGACCTGCAAAACTGTATTTTTATACAAATCTGGTTTTGGTTAGACCAATACGTAGAAGTATCTGAAGCACAAATCTTTGATTTTGTGGTTGCAGTCCTTAAATATTTAAAAATGACCAAAATACATTTTAGATATGTTTCATCTTTACTTAAGAACTGTTCCCCCAATTCATGTCAAGTTTCACCTTTTATGCTGATTTTGCAGTCCAGGACAAAGTAAGTCTGAGATTTTGGGGTGGGAAAAAAGAGGGTGCTGATGGCAAGAGGACAGGCTCAAGAGTCTGGAAACATTTGTTTTTTACATGTATCTTTGCTGGAGGTTTTGCAATGACCATGTACAATAAGCAGTGTACAGTCTTGCCATCTGATTTCCCTTTTAGAGCACAAAACAAACTTATTGGTACATTCAACAACAGTCCAAATTACCAATGACATTTTTTCATTGCTATAGTCTAGTACAGGGTGGTGGGTTTGAATAACCTGTCTTTTGTAAGGATTGCTGTTTTTCATGTTGTAAAGAATGGATATGAAGTATATTTTAAGGACAATCAGAAGCTTTCTAAGAACAAGATGGGCACCTGATAATTAAAGAAATATATGAATGAAGCAAAGTATGTACAGTTCCTAATTCATACAAAGAAAGACTCCTGAGCAGTTTCACAGGGCACATTTGGAGATAGAGAGGGAAATTACAGATGAATCAGAGTCACTGATGATGGTTTTTCTTGTCATCTATGAGATCAATGAATATGTATGTCTGTACTGCAGAGCTGCAGCGTAGTGCAGAGCTCAGAGCTGGCCTTCGGTACACACAGCTTGTGGATTCACCCTTGGACTCTCCTCCTTTTCTTCTCTCCCTCTCCCCATCCTCTTAAGCCACGACCCATCATCTGGCAGAGTTGTACTTCCCGGGCTTTTGTTCACTTCTTACCTGGGCCACTGCCTGCGGGGACTGTTCTACTGTTTTGTTACATCTTTCCCATGGAATGATTCATAGAATCATAGAATCCTAGAATCCTAGAATTATAGAATCATAGAATGGCCTGGGTTGGAAGGGACCTTAAAGATCATCTTAATCCAACTCCCCTGCCATGTACAGGGACACCTCTCACTAGACCAGGTTGCTCAGAGCTCCATCCAGCCTGTTCTTGAACATGTCCAGGGATGGGACATCCATAACTTCTCCGGGCAACCTGTTCCAGTGCCTCACCATGTTCGAAGTAAAGAATTTTTTCCTTATATCTAACCGAAATCCATTCTCAGCTTGAAGCCATTCACCCTTGTCCTGTCACTCCATGCTCTTCTAAAAAGTCCCTCTTCATCTTTCTCGTAGGCTCCCTTTGGGCACTGGAAGGCTGCAGTTAGGTCACTCCTAAGCCTTCTCTTTCCCAGGCTGAACCAATTCAATTCTCTCAGCCTTTTCTCATAGAAGAGGTGCTTCATCCCTCTAATCATCTTGGTGGCCTACTCTGGACTCTCTCCAACAGGTCCATGTCCTTCCTGTGCTGGGGACCTCAGAGCTGGATGCAGCACTGCGTGTGGGGTCTCACCAGAATGGAGCAGAGTGGCAGAATTCCTTCCCTCACCTGCTGCCTACGCTGTTTTGGATGCAGCCCAGGATACAGCACTGGGCTGTGAGTGCACATGGAAGGGTCATGTCCACCCCGTCATCCACCAGCACCCCTGAGTCCTTCCCAGCAGGGCTGATCTCAACCTATTTGTCCCCCAACCTGTGTTGATCCCGGGGATTGCTCTAACCCAGGCGCAGCATCTTGCACTCAGTCTTGTTAAACCTCATGAGATTCCCATGAATCCACTTCTCAAAGTTGTCCAGGTCCTTCTGGATGACATCCTGTTCTTCAGGTGTATCAACCACACCACTCAGCTTGGTGCCATCTGCAAATTTGCCGAGAGGGCACTTGATCCTTTCATCTACATCATTAAGGAAGATATTAAACAACACTGTAGACCACAACCCTCCGGATGGGACTGTCCAATCACTTTCTTATCCATCTAACAGTCCATTCATCAAATCCATCTCCCTCCAATCAACAGAGAAGGATGTTGTGGGGGATCATGTCAAAGGCTTTACAGAAGTGCAGACAAATCACATCCATAATCCTTCCCTTGTCCACTGATGTAGTCACTCCATCGTAGAAGGCCACTAGGTCGGTCAGGCAGGACTTGCTCTTGGTGAAGCTGAGCTGGCTGTTCCAAATCAGGTCCCTGTCCTCTCTGTGCCTCAGCATAGCTTCTAAGAGGATCTGTTCCATGATCTTCCCAGGCACAGAGGTGAGGCTGACAGCGTCCTTCTTTCTACCATTTTTAAAAATGGGTACAATGTTTCCCCTTTTCCAGTCACTTGGGACTTTGTCACAACTTTTCAAATATTGTGGAGTGTGGTTTGGCAGCTCCATCAGTCAATTCCCTCGGGACTCTGCAATGCATCACATCTGGTTCCATAGACACAACGATGTTTCCCTCCTTTTCCATGTATGTGCAGTGAATCTATGCAGGGGGACTGATCTGTCTGCAACTTCATGACTTCTGTTTTCTTTCTTTGGTGGGGGTTATTTTCATCTGTGCTGGCTCTTTAAACTGGTCCATTAATGGTACAACCATTAAACACAGTGCAAAGAAGGAGGCTGGATTATGACTTGTATTACAGAGATGAAGATGGGATCAAAACAGGCTTGAACTCAAGCTACTGCAGAACCTTCCCCTCAGGCTTGGATGTTTGAGAAGGGAGAGAACTTAGAAAAGGAAGGACAGGGTTGCAGACAGAGTTGAGATCTGCATGTAAAAGCATGGGGAATTTAAGCCATAGTGCAGAGACACAACCCACATATTGCTGGTGTCTTGTCTCAAGATAGACAGGTTATGTTTTAGAAGCTCGAGCAGGGACTGAGAGTTTGTGAGGGCAACCTTGTTTCAGGCAAGCTCTCGCTGAAATACTGAACTGGCTTCTCCTTGAGGTTAGATTAGCTTGCAGAGACCTGAGCTATCATTGTGGGGATGCTTGAACACCGAATGTGTGTAAGTCACAGATCCCAGCCAGAAACATCCCCCGGAGTGCCAAGAGAGATGGACAAAAGGAGAGGATTTCAGTATTGTTCTTTTTAAGTGGTGTCCATTTGCTGCGTTCTTGGTGCACCAAAAAAGGTGGAGGTCAGGATGAGTCTAACATAGAAAGTCTTACACAAGCCTGTCTTCAGTCTGCCTGATGTGTAGGTACCTGCCTCTGGGTGCAGGAAGAAGGCAGATACTAAAACTGGGAGATGCATCCAGGGCATTCTTTGCAGGGCTTGCTGCTTGCTAAACTGGCTGAGCTGTGCTTCCAGAGCAGGAGCCTTTGCTGCTTGGAGTCAGTACCAGAGAGGATTAGTAGTTCAGCCCTTTGCTGGGACAGACAGTTCCACGTTACTACATTAGTTTTTCACACAGACAAACTGTTGGCTTTCCAAGGTGTGGATATTGGCCTTCCCTTGAAATGTCTTGATAGGTATCTTGGCCACATTTCCTCAGAGATGGGGGATGGCATGGGAGACTTCTGGCTCCCTTAAAAGAAACAAGCACAATGGGGCTGCAGTACAATGACAAATTACTGTCAGGACCAGGAGGCAGGCAGTGTTCTAATGTGGTGTAAGTAGCTCTACTGGCTCCTATCTCTGGCTTATTTTGACGTTTTCTGGCAAAGCAGCAGTGTGTTCTCCCCCTCCTTCTTCCCCTTCCCCATTATTTGTTTTGTATGTTTAATTGGCAAATTGGAGCAAGTGTGGAAGCTTGGAAGCTTGTTTAGCCTGGAGCTTGGCTTTCTAACAAACAGCTGGCCCCAGCTCCAGGTCCAGATAGTTTGTTCTGGGCACTTGAAGGAAATGCATACTTTGCAAGTGGTCCATTGAATGTCACTGTGATGCTCTGCAGAAATTCAGCTCTAATGAGGTTTGTCTGGTTGCAAACAAGATGAACAGAAAGCAGCTTGGAATTGTCTTTTTTTCTTTTCTTTTTTCCTTTTCTTCTTCCTCCCCTCCCCCCCCCTATTTTGGATGCTGAGCTCATCTCTTATTCTAACTTCATTTCTTAAGCACAGAGGTATCTTGTCTTCTTTCACTCGTTTAGATGACTAGGGAAATAATACTAGTTTAGGGGGCTTGTTAGATTCAGCTTATTTGTTTTTTTGCTTTTATTTTGGGACAGACAGAGCTCCATGGAAAGTTGAGTTACCTTAGGACTGTATTAATAGCAAAAGTACTGCTGGCTCACCTTTTTTAGGATATACTGTGTCTGTAAAGAGTAGTATTACACAGGACTTGCTCTCACTTAACTTCCAGTATTATCCCTCATTATACTTGATTATCCTCTGTCAGAGAGCTGAAAAGGCCTCACTAAAGTTATGCAAAAAGAGAAGTAGCCGAGCAGTAAGAGGTTACTGCACCCCCTTGTGCTGCTGTCCTGCTCACTGAGCAAGATGAAGCAGCAGTACAAAGAGTAACTGAACAGAAGTGGTGATCAAGAGAAAATGGACTGCAAGCACAATGCCTGTAATTAGTGGGACTAGTTGGTTTTTTTTTTTCCACATGACTGTTATTGCTAATGAGAAGAGTTTTCTCCAGTTCTTGAATTGTAAGTTTTAAGGGGGAGTAGAAGCAGCTAAAATGTACTAATCAGTAAGCAGAGGGAAGAGAGATGTTGTCTCTCTTAGGTGGCAGAGGCTTGTTTTGTTTCTGGGTTCAGACTTCCTGAATCAAATTCGGGGCTGACACTGCTGGGGCAGAAGAGGTGCGTGAGGAAAAACAGAGTCAGCAGCTGAAGTAGCACAACCAGAGGTCAGCCCCCCATACCTGGCCTCTAAACACTGCAGGGAGGTGGCTGCAAGAGTTGTGGAGTCAGGAGTGTGACCTGTGGAGATTCCAGGTAGAGCCACTGCTGCTCTCAGTTAAGAAATGTGCTATCGCAGGTGTCCCTTTGCAAGCTAGGTAGTTATGATTCCTGAAGGAGTCTCCCCTCTCAGCTTCCCTCAGTTTGACACCTGTGGGCACAATGAGAGGGGTCTAACTCCTTTCCTTCCCTTCCCATCTGCTGCCTGAGCTGTATGTGTGGTCACTGCCTGAACTGGTGGAAGTCCAAATGAGCCCACTTTAGATTTAATCTTCACTGTCTGGTTAAGTGACTGTTAACAAGCCTTGCCCTTTTACCTTGGGTTAGTCTTACTAGGACTTGCTGTTGGTTTATTTGGCCTGACTTGTTCAGAACAGAATTTAACGGTTGCTGTCCTACTGTCTTCTAGCAGAGGTAGAATGGTGGGCAGTGACTGGGGTAGATCTTCTGTGATTAGAAGATAATATATGAAAGCAGTAGCAGCTATACCATTGCTCATCTGTAAAAGTGCCAGCAATAAGGGTGTATGTAGATTTACTTTTGAGAGTTTATGAAATAAATCCCACACCTAAAATAATTAAATCAAGACAAAGGGTGTCAACCAGGTTTGGGAATAATACATTTAATCATGTTGTCTGACCTGTGGTAAATATGCATGTACAAGCGCTTAGTCCCTGAGCTGGTAATATACTTTGAGCATAGCTAATTTCTATTCTTGAAAGTGAATCTAATTCAGATGAGTTCAAGTCCTGCCTTAGACTCTGTGTCTGTGCATGGGTAATCACCACAGCTGAGCTGATGCTCAGTGTCTTGGAGGTGTCTGATGTCCAAGACTCACTCATCATACAAAAATTGGGAAAAATCTGCGGCAGGCAAGCTGTCTTTTTGCTTTGCTTAATAGCAGGCCTCAGTCCTAATGGATACTAGCTGGTATCACTGGAATGTGGAGACAGCACACCAAATCCCTTTGAAGTTCTGTTTACGGTTCTCCTAGAAGCATGGGGAGCCTCGGCCATCAAAAACATCTAGTCCATGGTGTATTTTGCAGAGCAAGAGTATACTTCTTATCCTTATAGAGCATTTCACTGTGCAAGGAGACAAGAATCCTGGTGACTACTCTTCCTCAGCCTATCCAGTAATGCAGGAACCTGTTCCTCATCTCGAAGGACTACTGGAAGACTTTCTGTCACGGGATTTCAAATTTCCCATTTGCCCAAGAGCAGAACCCCTCCAAATTCTTCAGTGGTGAAATGTAAGCCATGGTATGAACAGGGAACTGTATCACTTGGAAATTTGATGCTGGAGAAATCCATCTTGACCAGCATACCTGGTAAGGAGCGGCCTGTGCTGTCATGTTCTGCACACAACTATACAAAATAGCACTTAAAATTCTTTACAACCTCCAGAGCTCTTTGCAAGCATCAACTAATCCTGGAAGTGCCCTCCTCCGGTTGTGAGATACTAAAATAGGTGGTATTATTCTCAATTTACAACTAAGAAGATGACCTTCATGCAGTTAACTGAGTTAACTCCAGGCCACCCAACTGCAGGTACATACCTTGGCTCCTGCCTCTGTGTTTGACCACACCCTTAACTGGTATTTCAGCCTGGGGCTTGGCATGTGTCAGGACTGCAAGTGAGAGACCACGGCCCCAGGGAAAGTCAAAGCTCTGCAGGGGCCAGTTTGCAATACAAAACCAGCCACAGTCCCATTAAATACCTCCATGTCCTGGTTAGATGACAGGAAGCAAAGGTCTCCAGCCAAGCCTGTGTCCATGACTAACTGCTTTGAAGAAGTAAAAGCACACTGTATCCTGTTATATAATAAGCCTCCAGCTGGACTCTAATTAGGCAAATGCTATTACATATCAGCCCAGAAATGTGGGCTCAGTGTGGATTCAGTTCTTTTCCCATAGAAGCCAGATGAAGTGACATCTCTGGCTTCAGGTTGGCTCAATTTCTGTGTCTTTTGGGCCTGAATCACAGATTCAGTCATTAGGAAAACTCTTTTTGACTGAATTTTTTCAGTGACACCATTTCTTTCTGGAATCAGTATAAAATATAAGAGAAAATAAAACAGCTTCAGCTCCTGATTAATATTCCCCCCCCCCCCCCGAGAATGAAGGAATCTGGGCACATCAGCTGTCTGGCCTGGAAAGAGCTGGCAGTGTTTCAAGTACATGGACGTCTTTCCAGTTTTCGAAGAAGCTGTGTGTCAGTTGTTGCCTCCAACTGATAGATGAGCTTCGGAAATTCTGCCCTTGTTTTTAGATATTTTCAAATATTTGGAGAACTATATTAAAATAAATGACTGACAAAATGCTGATTACACTTTTCAGTATTTCCGTGGTTGCACAATAAGGACAGCACATGAAGAAAGAGCCGAAAGTTACATTATCATTGTAGGAGCAGCAAAAGTGTCAACATTGATTTAGGAACAAAGTCACACAGACGATTTTATTTGTTCCTGATCCTTCTCTGTGATACTTCAGTCTGTTTACACAGTGTTACCCAGACTGACATTTCCTATGTGTGTCCAAATTAGTTTAATTTAAAATTGCAATGCATATTGAAGACAGAGAATTACAGCTCGTGTGCAGTAATCTTCCAGAAATTCACCATTGCTACTGATTAGCTTTTATTAACACCCCTAACTACGGAATTCAGACAGAATGTTATTTCAGATCACATTAAACTGATGATGAGTGCAACATTTCTATTATTTGGAGCTGACACAGATCCGCTGGAAAAATTATTCTCTGAGAGGTACAGATGGATTTTTCAGCAAATCAGAACACAAAATGCATTTGTTTTAGACTCAATATTCTAGACCAAGAAAATACCCTGAACTGTGTCACATTGTCTCTTAAAAAGGTATGTTTCCAAAATCAGGGGGGAAAAGTATTCTGGATAATAAATAAATCCTTTCAGCTTCAAAGAGTCCACTGTGGTAAGGATGAATGGAAACACAGAGTTTAGGAATATGAGGAAAGTGGTTTAAGTAACAAGACTGAATAGCAAAGCCCATCAAAGCCATTAAGGCATAAACCAACAGATTTTAAAAAGTGAGAGTTGAAGATTATTTAGCATGGTGTGGAGGCTTTGCAGAACCCATTTCAAATGAGGATGGAACAAAAGAATGAGCAATTGCAGCTTTAGGGGAGATTTATTTCAGTGGAAGGGAAAACACTTGCTCTCTGATACCAATTAACCAACAAGAGGACGGCGTCACAAGCCCCCGATATTAAAAATGTAAATCCCAAGCCCAAGGGTGCCTGAAATGCAGGTCATACAATTTGAGGAGAGAATGCACAAAGAGATAACGAGACTTGTATTCAGACCACATCGGCTGCCTGATTATCTCCTTGCCTTCTGCCTATTCTGCTCGCTCACAATAGGAGAGTGTCAGGAGAGAGGCGCAGGAGGCTCCACGGATGAACAGGATCACCTTGGGAAGTGGGCTGAGGTTGATCAACTGTGTGTCACAAAGGTTAGGAAAACAGAAGATTAAAACCTGATATGGTACTAGGAGGCAAACAGGTGAGGGAGAAGCAACATAAAGGAACTGTGGCATAGATTTTGCACTCTACGACCCCCGGGCTTTGCGTGGGGCTTTAAATCAGTGGTTCCCAACAGAGGGCATGACAGGAGTCTTTTGGAAACTCTCAGAGAGATAGGATGCATTTACTTACTCTCACAGGGGGTCATGAACTCAGCTGAGACCATGACATCCAGAAGTAGGGTTTCAGGGTGTTATAAGCAGCATGGGAATCCTGCTGCAGATATGCGGTTTGCAGCTCAAAAGACAGCATGAGCCAGATGGAGCACAGGGATTCTGGCTGGGAAACTTTGGACCAGCTGCATGCCATGTTCAAGGAGGCTGAGAGCTTGAGTGGGACGGCAAAAAAGCTAAAGCATCCTTATTAGCACTGATGCAATTAAGGGCCCACATTGCACCCCTGAGGATCTGCCTGAACTGAGTCTGGATCTGGAATCTCTTAGGCCTTGGGCTTGATACCAAGAGGCAAAATGGGCTACTTTGATAACACCAGCTCATTTCCATGCTGTCAGGGCAAGAGGTGAACCGTAATGGGTAGATGAGCTGAGGTTCTAGCACTGGGAGAATCATATTCTTATTCACCCCAGGTTACCTGGGTTTAGTGTTGAAGGTAAAAGACTTTTAACGTAGCTTCTGTGTAGTTGCTGTGGCTGATAGTAACAGTCTGATGCTAGAGAAGAAGGGACAATATTGCAAACTCCAGAATACAGCCTCAAACACAAGACTCCACTGCTATAAAAGAACCTTGGATCACGGAAATGCTATTTTTAATGACTGTAGGTGTTTCTTCATTATGTTAAGCAGATATGTTGCCACAAGACAGGGCTGCCTTTGATTTATGGTAAAGAGATTGTGATAGGAATTAAATGAAAACTCATAGGAAAATTAATCTAAATAAGAATAATTGAAGAGATTCATGGTTCATTTGCGCTTATATTCTTCATACCTATTGTCTGAAGAAATACACTTATTTAAAGCCAAATGACAGATTATAATTTACTAACTTTGCATTCATGACATCACTGTATTGTCTATTCCATAATCAGAAATGCTAAGCCTGAACAGTAATTTTCACAAAATACTATTATAGAGTTATAAATGTCATTAAACAATAGACCGAGGTAGTCCTTGTAACTTCAATCTCTGGGTTAAGAAAATTACATGGAATGAAAGTATTCTATTTAAAACCAAAGCCTTGGCACTGTCTCTTCCATTACTGCTATGCAGTAAGTCATTTAATTTACATCTATTTTCCACTTATTTTAGGCTCTAATCTATAAATTTTATTTCTTCTTTGCATTTTGAAAGTCTTCCCCTCCAGTTTTGGTGGAACATAATTCAAAGGTCCACAGACCTTTCTTGGGAAATGGAAATGTTAGAAGTGGATTTACAGTGCTGTCGGGCAATCTGAAGTTTGTAAGAGCAGAAGCTATAGTGGAAGAGGAAGCAGATACTTTGGATCAGAAAGCCTGGGTGATAAGACTGTGTTGGTTTATAAGGATTGCATTTAACTTTTGAAAAAACTGGATATTTTTGCAGAACCCATAGCAATTTAATTTCTAGAAGCATAATTTTTACTGCTTTTGGACTTTGATCATAACGTACTACATAATAGCTAACCAGACCTGGGATCCCCACAGCTGGAATTACACCTCTCCCCCATTGAAAGTCACTCTGTGCATTAGCAGTGTGTCCCAAAGAACTCTGGCCATGTCGAAAGTAGTTCAGTGAGCAGCTCAAGGAGGCTTGTTAGAAGAAAATCAGATACTTCAGTCCTGTTTCTTACATCCTCCCCAGCATGGTGGTGAGATGACAAAGGTTTGAGTGGCAGACCAAGTGACTTTTGCGATTTCTGGTTAAAGCCTGTAGTTTGTCTTTCTTTTCTAGAAGTGCTTCTACTTCACAAACATTTGGAGCGTCGCACACGCTGCCGATGGCTTAGGTTATTCTCCACCGCGGCCACTAGAGAGAGCGAGTGGCCAAGGTAATGCTTTGCGTAAGTACTGCCAAATGCTACTTGAGTTGAAAAGAACACAGCCACCCCCTGGACCAGCCTATCAAGCGCCGTTAGATGGCCTGTCCATTTTTACATCTTTTCTCTTTCTTAATACAGAGGTGTGGCTTCATCCCGAATAACTAAATCTTCCTATTTCACTGACCAAAGTTAAGCTATTGATACCGAGACATACTTTTCCCTCTGCTGGAGCCATAAATTTCAGTTGTTGCAATGCTCTTAGTACAGCCCATTGTTCCTGTGTCACAGTAGCTCTTAGCAGTCTTGCTGGAAATATGTGAGGATTTTTGCTAGTGGTCTGCAATTTTCCCCCACACAGGGTGGAAGGAATGTCTATATTTCTGCCAGTGCTGGGGTAACGTGTAAGTTTTTTAAGATTTCTGTAGTAGTTGCATTTGCTGATGTTATCAACTGTGTGATGAGCTATTACTGATCACAGTCAATATTGGACAAGGGTTAAGAGGGACTCCTTTCGCTGGGGCTGACACGGTTCTTGTTCTTACTGACAGGCCCCTAACCAAGAAGCTGAAGAAATGAGTTGGGAAGTTTAAGGGAAACCATCACTCATTGAGATCTTAACCCACCCATTAATGCCCAGCTGGGATCTCTGCTTATCTCAGAAACCACATTTTACAAATTATTTACCCTAACAAATAATCAGGCAGACATGTTAGGAATGGCCACAGCACCACACGAGAGTGGGCTGTGAAACAAAGGGACTTGCCAGTGCCTGAGATCTTGCCTCAAAATTGTAATTGCTTAGGGAAAGTGATTCTCTACTTCATAAAATGTTATGTACTGCAAAGTGAGTGACTCATCAATATGGGGATATTACCACTAACTCTTAATGCAACTCTCCCCTCTAAAGGGCAGAAAAGCTAGGGCCTGATTCTGTTTCCTTTAGAAATTATTGGAGTTTTGTAGATGATTTAAATGAAGATTGAATCAGACCTTCGTTATTTTTATGGGCTAAATGTCCTAAGCATTCAGCGCTTATGCCATTACAAAGACTTATGTTTGTAATAAGAGACATATTGCTTTGGATATAAATGCAGCCATGAGTTTCGAACACACAAAAAAATATTTAGGCACATTGAGCCAAATTTGTCCCTGTTGTAACTCCAAAAACGTAACAGAAATACACAAGGGATAGATAGTATAGCAGTACAATAGCAATATAAATAACTGGTAACAAAATAAGTTTTTAATTGTCCTAATCTAACCCCTTGTCCCTCACTCCCAAATTTGCTGGTAGCAAACATGAGTATTTAGAAAACCAGCCACCCCAGTTGCTGTGAAGGAAATACACTGGTATGACTATGACTAATATGATGTGATATGACAGAAGATTCCTTATGATGCATGGGGAACCAAAAATCAGTCATTGTTAAATATGTGCATGTGTTTTAGAAGGGTTTCCAGTCAAGTGTTTTGCAGTGTCCCACTTCCATTTCTGCAGACTCTGAGCAGCCGTTTTCCCTCTTAAATCCCCTTTGAAGTCCTGTGGTTCTTATTGTGCAAGTGAGGAATTTAAGCATAAAAAAACATGAGGATGAGGTTCGCAGAGGACCTTACCCTAAAGATGTAAGGCCAGGGAGGAAAGTCCCAACGCTTACATGGACTGCTGATCAGAAAGTCTGTTAGAGGCCAAGTGCAGGAAAATCAAGGCATGGAGATGTAGTAGAGTCTGGGTCAGCTGAATATGGTCTGTTTGAGTTCAGGTAGAGACAGGGGGACTGAGCCTGCCTGATGTTTGACAAACTCTGAAGCACAGCTCTGCCCAGTCCAACAGTGAAATGGTGTCGAATCTTTTGTCCTTGAACCTGAGCAGCCTATGGATTTGAGACCTTGGTGTCATCTTTGTAGAGGAATTGTTTTTAACTGTTTTTAAAGCAAATTGCCTTTGGTTTTTTTGCTGATCTATAAAGACAATATGTGCCAGGAATTTAAAGCTATATATGCAGAAAAGGTAAATCCTTATGTTTGGGGTCATGAAAGTTAAGGTGCAGAGGGGCAGTTCTGAAATTTAAAAAAAGGCAGCCTATCTTATTTGAGGGCTCAGTGGGGTTTGGGTATGACATCGATTTAGTTAAGCTGCTGTCTGCTCTCCCTGGAGGAAAATGTTATGTCTCCATCCAGATACTGGCATATCCCTATTTTTATGCCAGCTATGCCAGAGTTACAAAGTTTTAGTCAAGCATGATGAGACATGACAGGGCACACTTTATTGAATAATAATGCCTGCCTAAGTGCATTTTCCATCTTCATTTAAATGCAATGCATTTGAAGTAAAGCAGCAATTCCAAAACATGGTTTTGTGTGTCTGCAGCAATGGGTACCTTGTTACTGTTTACATGTTATGCAAATTAAGAAACAAGAAACAAAACTATCAATATTAGAAAAACACCTAAATTCTGCAGAAATCAGGCCCCAGAAGAAGCCATGATAACTTTATATTTAGATGGATTTTTTTTTCCTTAGTGTTTTCCCTCCCTACTGTATTTTTAAAGCATTTTATATTATTTAAAATGGATCTTTATACACTAGAGGTCTTTAGGAACCTGCAGGAGACGAAAGCCTGTAGCAGCCCTTCCGATGCCGACAGTTTAAACCTAAGAAGCTCTGACATTACTGGGAATCCTTTTGAAGTGCCTGCAGCTTGAGGAAAATCCATCTGTTCCAGAAAAGGAGACTTTTCAATTAAACAACATCTTCCTTTCGATCAAAGATAGATTTTTAAAGACTTTTAAATTGGCTTTACACTGTTGGTATTAAGCAAGGACTGAATTTCACCTCTTGCCTTTCAGGGCTGGAGAGCTGAGCCCCACTTGGGCTTTATGCCAGATGGTTAGCAGACTGGAACCAGAGGGATGGGTTATTTCTTTTAATGGAGGAAAAGGAATTGGCAGCGGGAGTGAGCTTTTTAAATTGTCTTGGTCTGCTTTTATTAGTGTGTGTGCAGAGCCGGCAGGTAGACTCACAACTGAGAGAATTTCACCAGCAAAACAGCCTTTTTCTGGTGTGGGCTCTCTCGTGGTGCTTCCAAGCTCCTGGCTGAGTTTAACGTGCCCTTCTTCCTGCCAGGTACAGAGGCTCTTTTGTCTTCTGATCCCAAATTTGATTTCTGTCTTCCAACTTACTTTCAGTTCCGTGTGTGTTTTACTGAGTTGCGAAACCATTCATGTTTCTACTGTAGGCACCTGAGCCAACTCCTATCTTACATATCCACTGTCTGTTAAGGCACCCTTGGAAAAGAGGAAGTGCACCTCTGAGCTGGTATTTCCATATCTGCCTTGAAGGCATCTATGTAAATGTTACTGTAGAGGAGCATTTAAATTGAGTTTCTTCCTTGTACCTGAAGGACAGGAAGATTTTCTCCCCACTCCTTACCCCCTATTTTGCTTATGCCAATTTGTCCCCTTCCTTCTCTGCTGTGATACTTTGTATTTTATTTCCCACCAAGCCTCTTCAGGGGACAGCACCAGGAGACCTTTCCTCCAGCCCCTGTCCTGAAAGACAGAGATCATGCATGGTAAACAGCCAGAAAGGGAGGGCAAAGAGGAGAAAGATGGGTTCCCCTACAGCTTAGGACACTGAAATCAATCAACACCTTTTTTCTTTGCTGTTGTCCCTCTCTGCAGTAGCTGGAGGGTATTTGACTTGGGATGTGCTGTGCAGTGTTTCAGTTGTTGAATTGGATGCAGTGAGGTTAAAGAGTGACTGAGTGAGTAGTAGCAGTGACTAAATGATCCACTGAGCCTGAGTACTGACGTAGGCTACCCAGAAGGTCAGCTCATTGTCATAAGCCTCTGCTAACAGCATCACATAACAGGATTTTCTGGGAAGATCAGATTCTGTCTCTCCTGTTCTTCATGTTTGGCTTTTTGTCTCTATGTCTCCTCAAGGAGAGCTCATCCTGCAAATGCTCTACATCTAAATTGCTGCTCAACTGAACATGGAAGTCTGTCTCCTTGCCGTGTACCAGAGGAACAGGGTCCTGTTTCCCTTTCGCCTTGCAGACCCTCAAGTCCAGTGAAGGAGAAGCTGTTGCTTTACAAGCAGACAGTGGCAGAACCTACTGGCTCCATTTTACAGCTGAATCTGGGCTACTGGTCCTTCTAATTTGCAAAGGAGTTTGCCGAACAGTTTGCTTAAGTGCTGTGTGCCGTCCCTTAAACTTGGACTTCAGCCTTGTTAGTCTTTCCCTTAGGTCTTGACAAGGAAGTTTGTCAGAAGATTGGATATCTTAGGAAAGTTTGTTATGTGCCATGTACCTTAGGTTTTTTGGTAGTTTCAATTTATTACAAAGTCTGGAGTGGGAAAAGCCAATCGGAATTTGCCTGGATCCACAGGAGTGCTTAGGGAAATGTGACTCTGCAGCGGTCCAAGATGGTATAAGCAGCTCCTTCAGCATTGTAGATAGTTTGTAATCTTATGGACAGTTTTGTGGTCCTTGTATAAGGCATCAATAGATCATCTTGTGGGTCTTTCCCAATTATCCTTCTTGTTTTGCCTTCCTTCCTGTTGAATGACCATTTTCCTAGCCCTTGGCTATGAGCACCTCACCCTCCTAAGCTTTGGTTCCCACACAGAAGCAGGCAGAGAAGAAATTCCCTGGAATTCTAGGAAGTTATCTCTCCAGAACTGAGTCAGGATCTTCTTGTTTTGAGAAAGACCTTTTTCCTCCTGTTAGAGGGAGATCAGGATCTCAGTTTTACACCAGATCTCAGTTTGCACTCATGGAAGAATCTGGTAGCACTGGTAAGCCCAGAGTACATCAGCAATGGAATAGAACAGTGCTCTTGCAGAAATTAAGAATATGCTGAATTAAGGACATACTTTGTTCCTGTTTTGTCTTAGCTGCAGACCTTGGCAGGATGGTTTGTCAATGCACAGTTGCTGATATTTATTGCATCTGACTGCACTTCAATGAGCAGAGAACTTCCTGCTGTCCCTCCACCCCCACACACTTCTCCCCATCCCCTGCCTTGTTGATCCCAGGGGTTTGAAGCTCATCTGTGGAACTAATTTTTTTTCTAGTGGGATGCTTGTCAGATCCTGTCAGCTACAAATTGCTCTACTGAAGGTGCAGAAATAGAAATCCTTACCTGTTACTTGTAGTAGTGGTTTTTTTCCCTTTCTGAATCTCAGGACATAATCTGAAGCAATTCTCCCAACAAGTCTCAGTGTGATTTAACATACTTGGTGGTTTTTAGATCTTTTATTTGTATCAGCTGGCACCAGCTGATTTGGAAGGTGTGTTACTGCCTAGTGCATTGATAGCACTGGAGTGCGTTCTTTAAAGTGGAAGACATCAGAGTGAAGTGAGAAGAAAGACACAGAAACTTCATTACCATGGTAGTAGGGTTAATATTTTAAACAGTTTTCCACTCAGTTTTTGTGTGTATTCGGTGTTCCAAGTGTATCTGGTCTTAGGACAAAAGAACAGAAAGAACTGTGATATCTACTCACTTATTTTTCCCTGGAGTGAGTTTCGGCAGAGATATAAACCTGATGCAGCACTTGCATGAAAGCCAGTTTGGTCAGCTTGGACAGAGATGTGAGTGGCACAAGGCCTCTGTGAGCACAGAGGAATCCTGAAGAAATGTGTTTGCTTACGGCCAATATACACAGATTCAAGGCCTCCACTGGGGATTTTCCGCACTCCATGAAGTGTCTGACACACCAAATGCATGTGCTAGAAATCCCCAGGCTTTTGCTCTTGCACACAATCCTGGCAGCAGAGCTGGCAATGCAGCTGGTATTTGTCTTACACGTGTAGAACTGTGAGGAGGGAGAGAGAGAAGGCTCCAGTGAGAGAAAAAAAAGAAAAAAAGTCTTTGGAAAAAAAGTTACAATTATCCTTGTGTTGGATATTAAAAAAGACAGGCAAAAATTACTTCGGTTAGACTTATTCACAGGGGCATATTCCTTTTTGTAGGCTCCTATGATAAATAAGAAATATATATGTATAAAAATATGCAAAAACCATTCTAAAGACTTACATTGCTTTCAGGGACTTCTGTAGGTCTTCTTCCAGGCAGGTTTAGTCTGGATTTGGCTTTGCTTCTCTTCAGTTCTCAGGTAACAGAAGCACATCTGATTTGGATGTTAAGGCCTGGAAACCCATTCATAGGTGAAAATGCATCCTTATTGACCAGGGTCCAACTTCAGCCCTTGTAGTGAGACTGTTGCTCACTTAATACTGCTGCTGTTGTCTCCAAGGCTTTGCAAGCAGCTGCAAGACCTGAAAACAATCCAGATGGTTGGTTTTTTTTCCCCAGTGTCATAACTCTGCCTGCAAAAGGGACCATATACATTGTCCCTAATCCGTCAAAGGTAAAGCCAGGTGGGTTTATTAACCAATGGCCAGTTTATTGATTATTGGTTTAACAAAGGATAATTGAATATTAATGAGACCTGTTCAAAAGGCTCCTAGAAGAACAGATAGTAAAGTCTGAATTTGCTGTTGGAGCAGTAGCTTTGCTGCTTTGGTGTAGAGTTTTTGCAGGTACTACTAGAAGTTGTAGAGCCCAAACTAGCAGCAGATCCTGTTGTTCTTGTGCAACAGTTGCTGTGGGGAGCCTGGGTACGAAGAAGTCTTCTGGTCTGCTAAGAGGAGGACAGAGTCATTTCTGTTTCACCTTGAGAAGTAAGAAAACAGACAGATAAATAAAAGGTAAAAAATTGGGCCTTTTATGGCACGTTTGCAGAAGTAAAGAGTGCAGATCAGTGCATCCATTACTCAAAGGGCTGGACACCTCTCCAATGAAGACAAGATGAAGGAGTTTGGATTGTTCACCTTGGCAAAGTGAAGGCTCCCAGGAGATCTTATTGTGGCCTTTCCATACCTAAAGGGGCTTATGAGCAGGATGGGGACAAATTTTTGGTAGTTGTTATAGGACAAGGGGTAATGGTTTTAAAGTAAAAGAGGGTAGATTTAGACTAGACAAAATGAAGAATTTTTTTATGGTGAGGGTGATGAAACACTGGAACAGGTTGTCCAGAGAGGTGATAGATACCCCAGCCCTGGAAACATTCAAACAAATACCAGAATGTTTATAGCAGAGTCAAGAGAAATCTGCAGAATTACACTCTTTAAAAGTAATTGCACTCCAACTAAATTGTGCTCCAACAGGCGTTTCAGATCTCCTACAAACCACACAGATATGAAAATCCTGCCTCATGAGTATGAAGAGGAAAATCTCAGCCCTCAAATCCTGCCCTTGCTTGGTACAGGTCACCATATCATCTGATGCAGTGTATTTCTGCTGTCCCTGCAGTCAGTGTTGCAGCTACCACTTACTGAAGCAGGGCACCAGCTCTGGATCTTCCTGAAAAGATGAGTCTGAAAGTTTCTTTCTAACAGATCTGTCATGTCTCCCTTCAGACAAGCTGCCAGATCCCCCAGATCCCTCCCTTTTTGCATACATGAAACCATACTAGAATACACTTTGGAGCATTCCCATAACTCATTCCATGGGCTAGAGAGAGGTTAATGGTGGAGGTGGAGCCAGGGAATTTTTGTGCACACAACTGGGTCACTGTTCAGAATGGGAAACTTGTTCACAGAGGTAACCCTAGTGTAGGGAATCCAAACTCTGTAAACAGGGATAGATCCTCATTCCAGGCACCTGACTTCAATTTTTGCTAGTTCACTGAAGGAATCAGTCTCCCTCTATTGCCTGTAGAAGCTGGCCAAAGAACTTCATCTTCCTGAACTTGAAACTGCTCTTTCCAGAGGCTCCAGCACCTTTTCTGGAAACTGAGTAGGTAGATAGACTGCAAGCTAAGCAGTGACTTATAGGGCAAAATCAGCTCTATTGGACCTCCCTCATGGAAACTTATTGGCAGTCAGTGAAAATTGTAGGAGAGGAATAATTTTCTTGGGAGCTTGCACATAACAATGGCACGTTGCATCCTTCTCCCATTTCCAAGTGAGTTTAAGTGTAGCCTGGGGTTAGTGTGTGCTCCATACACATACAGCAAGCTTACAGTGACTTGAGGGAGGCAGAAATAATGGCAGTGAGGTTCATGGCTGGTGAAACAGTCACAATTTTTCAGCCAAACATAATGAGGGAAAAAAGGGAATACTTGTTAGCAGCCTTGGAATAGCTGAAGAGCCATCAGAGCCACAAGTTCCAGAGCATGAAGTACAGGAAAGATGAAGATACAGCCTTTGTTGTATTTTCTTGTTTTGCTTTGTTTCACTTTTCTTTTGGAGGAAATTCACCCTGAATAAGTGGGAGGGAGGAGAGGTTTTTTGAGAACTAAGAGCTAAGGATGGGGAGGAGGGATTTGCTCTCCACACCCAGTCAGCACGAGGGGCTGACCTAGGGCTCAGTCATAGAGGTGGGGGTCATCTCTACAAGTGGAAGTGCTCACAGAGGGTTGGACCACAGATTTCTGGGAAGATGGTCACAGGATCACAGAATATGCTGAGTTGGAGGGGACCCACAAGGATCACTGAGTTCAGCTCTTAGCCCTGCATAGGATCATCCCCAACAGTCACACCATGTACCTGAGAGTACCAAATGCTTCTTGAGCTCTGCCAGACTTGGGCCTGTGACCACTTCCCTGGGGAGCCTCTTCCAGTGCCCAACCACCCTCTGGGTGAAGAACCGTTTTTTAATAGCCAACCTAAACCTCCCCTGACACAACTTCAGGCCATTCCCTGGGGTCCTGTCACTGGTCACCAAGAGAAGAGCCTGCCCCTCTTCTTCCCCTCATGAGGAAGTTGTATTTGCAGTGAGGTCTCCCCTCAGTCCTTTCCCATTGATTTCTTATCATACTCTTGTGCTTGTGGAGAAGCCAAAAATATATCCCTGCTCATGATCTTGATCTACAAACTGTCTGTGTTATCCTTACCAGTGGACATCAGACAGGTCAGGTGTCCAGAGCCTACTTCTGAATTGAATTCCTTTATACTTCCTCTGTTCTACTTGGGTAAATATGGAAATGCTAAGAACAATGAAACACAACACTCTTAAATGCACTAGTAATGGATGAAAATAATGCATGTGTATGAAATTTTTAGAAGGCACAGCATCATGCTTCTATCCTTTCCCTTGTTGTATAATGGTGTTTGTGGTTACTCATTCAGCCATCACTCTGGTTTTTGCTTTGGGAATATAATCACCTACTAATGCAATTTAATGCCTTGTATATTTCTGTGCCAAGAACATTATCCCTTAAATAGAGGCTTTGTAATAATAAACTCCAATTTCCACAACTTCACTGCTAATTTCCACAATTTCTACCTCACAAGTATCAAAACTCCTAGTTCTCCACAAGTCCCTCGATTGTTGCAGCTTGATGACAGTGAATCCAGTATTTTTCTTCCTGGAGATTTTAGTCCTTTAAAGGCTATGAGTCCTGGTGTCTCTGCTCAGTGCCGTTTGAGATGCACTGCTGGAATCACTGGAGTCTTGGAGATGTGGAGTCTTGCTGATGATTACACTGCATACACATTAATCTTCTCCACAATTTCCAGTCACTGGGATCTCCAAGGTTCTTACGTGTTCCAGAGCTGAACAGGAGCAAGACAACCTCAGCAAGTGTTTATGTAGAGACCAGAGGGCTGAAGCAACCTGAGCAATATTGGTATCTATGTCTTGGAGGGCTGACCCTCTGAACTTTTTCTGAGGAAATAAATTCCTCAGTTTATTTCTTCACCAGCTTTTGAGGATAAAGGTAAATAGGGAGCCTTCTTTAGTGAATTTTTCACATCTTATCTCTACAATAGTTTTATCCTAGAATCCATTTATTTATTATCACTTTCCATGCCAGAGCCAGAAAGGATGCCAGCCCAACTGTCCTCAGTTGTCCAGCCAACCTTGTTTTCCTGAATCACTCACAGGAGGTTGTTCTCTCTCTGTCTCTAAATATGGTTGCATTATTGTGTCTTTCTTGTTTTCTTTTCCTGAGAAACCTCCTTTACAGGGTGAAGTAAGTGAAATGCATGCAGTATCCCCAAAACTTCCAGTGATTTTCTTCAATATTTTGACATTTCAGTTATTGCAAGAGAAATGTTTTGCTCTTTGTCACAGCAGCCAGCTTGCATAAACAGGTTGGGATGGAGTCACAACCTCCGTAGTAGAAAAGCCATGTGGCAGGGAATTAAAGGGATGTATGAATGTATGCCTCTCTGTTGGAGTCACTGTCTCACACAGACCTGCTGAAAGCCTATTATTGTGAAGATTACAAAATAGAGATTCATCTTTTCCACTTCATTGAAGGTCTTGCTATTTCCAGAGAGGGAAGAATGGATGTTCAGTCTCCTGAAGAAATTCCATCACGTTATTATTGCATTTTGTCTACCTGCTGAAACCACAAAACTTTATGACTGGGAAGGAAAAAGTTGCCAGTCCAGTCCTGAGAAACGAGTACAGTCACTCACTAGACATGAGTGACGTGATATCTCTCATTACTAATATTTTAACCCTTTCTGGTTTCTGGGACAGGTCCCACTTTTCTGCCTCTGCCTGAAAAAGAAATTGGTCCACTAGACAACGTCCCACTGCCCAGTACTACTTGGGTAAATGAGCAGAAGCAGCTGACAATTTACATTCTGCCACTGGTGGAATATGGGACTAACAAGCTTTCTTTTTTCAGTTAATTATCCTTTTTTAGTTTTACAGATGCCATTTGGCAGCCTCTTTCTCTCCTGAGCTGGCCTTATTTCAGTGGGAGGACTTCTGACCTGACTGTAGGGTGTGCAGCTTGTAAACCATTTGGAGACCCTTCTCTGTGAAAGGCACTTGATGATACAAACCAGGGTTTTCTAAGCTGTGGTGTGCACAAAGTCATTTGTGCAGAGCAGCAGCTGCCACTACCAGATTTGTTACTTGCCACCACCGATGGTCATGACATGCAGCAACCCCTGTACTGCTTCCCCGAAAAGAGCTCCCTAAAAAGGACAAAAATCCCACATCAGGGTCTTTTGGTAAGCTGTTGATGTTTTCCCTGGATTACAGTTCAGGAGACTACTGTAAAAACAATTAAACCCACAGTGTAATCATTTTCTTCTTCAGTGTATCTCTTCAGGATCTGTGTTCTTTGCAACTGCTCAAAAAACTGGACTTTGTCCCAGTTTTATATGTTGGTTATAACAGTCAAAGTTCTGTCTTTTCTTTTAAAGTAGCACAATCCACTGGTCCAGGGAATCTGCATGGACAGAGGTGAGGTTAGTTCAGCTCAGTTTCCCCCCACTGAGATTACAATTTGTTTCTCTGTGCCATGAGTTATTAATCTTCCTAAAAAAATATTCCTTCTACTGTGCAAAAGGAAAAATAAAATGGAGCCAAAATATGCTGGTTCATGGCAAAATTAATTGGAAATAATTTTCTTTTAAATAAGTTGCATATGTGTTTCCCTGTTTAGTATTCACAATGTACAGCAGAGATGCTTTCAGAAATGATCTCATTTTAAGAAGAGATAGATTTACACACACCACAATGAATGCAGTCACTGGCAGTATTGTATACCATATCAAATCAGTGACTGTTGGTACATATTTGAAGTTAATTTGACACTGAAGTAAACAAATCAAAGTGTGTTTATAGAATAATTAGACCATATTCTCCTTATTGTGGCTACAAAATTTTGTCACTGCTATTGAAGTACTCTGTGGTTTTATTTGGTTTGTTTACAGAATTCCTTAGCAACACAAAGAAAACTGTCAGAATTACCTAAGTATAATTGTCATGGTAAAACCTGTCTTTGCATAATAGCCACAGACCAGCTATATAAATCACAACCAGTGGTGTTGCTTGGTTTCATATTTATGATTCTGGAAGCATCAGCAGATATATATTTGTGAGTTAAAAAGAGTTCGAAGAAAAATTGCAAAGATTTATTTTACCCAACTGAAAATAAAAAAAAAACCCAAAGAAAATAGCAAAAAGCTCAAACTTTTTGCCTAGGTTCTATATATTTTTCTACAACGTAGTAACGTAATACTTTTATATAAATAATACATTACCACATATGTTCTTTTCATTTGGTGTTTTCCATTCATATTATTGTGTGGTTTTGCATCCCTCAGGATCACGTGACTGTAAAGGTAGACTAAACTGATAGCAATGTAAAGTTTTTTTTTACATCCAACCTCTTCCTGAAAATGGGCATGTAACTGTGTTTGAAGAACAGATAAAAAGACTCCAGACTATCCCAAAGCTGAGAATACACCTTTTTTAGGTTTCTAAGTCAGGCAAAGAGGCCATCTGTTATTTTCACTCTTCTCTTTTATGGTTCATGTTATCATTTGTCATTTTTGTTGCCTCTCTTGAATGCGAGGCAGCTGCTAGTGGTTAGGTTGGGCCTGCAAAATGTATGGGTTAGTTTGGTTCAGCTTGGGGGTTCTTGGCTCTTCTCAGAAGCAGTTCTCAGAATTATAAACTTTATTCTTCTTCTTACGCGTGCACAGAAAAATACCAGCACATGAAAACTGGGATCTGAAAGTAGGTGTTCCTTACTGGTATGGAAAGAACAGCTGTTAGGAGAAACAAAAGTAACAAAAAGAGGCAGAAGAGTAAAGAATTAGATGTGAAGTCTGAGCCTTTTTGCAACCAAGGAGAAGTTTGTCACTCACTTCAGTGGATTCATCCCCCCATCACAGATTCTGCTCTGGGAGTGGCTGCCTACCTTTACTGTATCCCTTTGATCAGGATGCCTTTTTGCCCTTTATTTTAGTGAAAGGATTCTCACAATAAATATTTACTGATGAGAGTTGTTCCCCTAAAATGACATAATTCCCTGGCAAATTTTTGCAGAATCACATTCTTGAGTGCCTCAAGTGAAAAAAAGTGCTCAGCGGTTGCATGAGTGGGGAAGCTTTTTTTGGAATGCAAATTTACTACCTGTGAGTTTTCCCTCCTCCTGTGCTTGTCTTCTGCAGGTTTGGGATCATCCCAAGACTTTAATTTTTTTCAACTCTGGGCTTTCCACTCCAGAAAATGATGTACCCAGCTGTTTGCTCAGGTTACAGGGCTTCATACATTGAGAGTTCATGGGGCAATCCGATGTCAGGCTGGGACTGGACTTTCTGCAAGTAGCCAGAATCATTCCCATTCCTTCACACAGTATCCTTCTCACGATGGGGCTGAGCTCCAGGTGGCATGCCAGTGCACATCAGTAGATGCAATGCTATTGTTTATACATTACAGGTCTGATTCTTGTTTACC
>JAYRBT010000114.1:15818647-15859344 GCA_036023395.1 Myiotriccus ornatus
CCTAAAAACATACAGACAGCTGTCACGTCTACTGCCTGAATATATTAGTCATTATCCTCATTAACAGATGCAAAATCATCCCTGTTTTCATAATGTAAGCATTTCATATCAGGTAATTTGTAGCAATTTTTTATGGGTCTGGTTTCCTCAGCTTCCATGCGAGTTGGTGTTTTGAAGCAAGATTCAACTGAGAACTGCAAGATCAGGTCCAGACATCTTTCCTGTGCCTTGTTGCACTTTCTTACCTACTCCAGCCTAAGACCATTTTTGCCAGGAATCTAGCATGTGGATTTTATTTTATTTTTCCCCCAAGAATAATATTGCCTCATCAGCTTTTTGTGAAGCTGGTAGCCGTGCATTGCTAACGTGTTTGATGTGAAGTCTTGTCTGCTCTCTTCTTCACTTCCATTTCAGCAGCAGTATTACCTGGATGAAAAACACGGGATGTGGCTTTCTGAATATAAATGCTCTTCTCTCTTTTTCAGCTCATAGAGAAGAACATGTTGTTCTATAATTGCAGAGACAGCACTGGCACAACTTGTAAACCTCTGCAAAGTACTGCAGAGCTGCCATTCATAAGTACCAAGAGCTAAGTACAGCATGAAAAGCATGAGGGCCTGCCAAGTTTCTTGCCACTTCCTCCTACTTCTGACAAGGTTTTCAATTAGCAGCTTGTAGGGGCCCAGCCTGTGGTCCTATTTTCATGCAGTATGCATAACTTAATTCCCCAGAAGAGGCTGGAACTGCAGAGGAAAGGAAAATACACATAAGTTTGTAATGTTATATATTGGAAGAAAACTGTTTATTAACAGTGTGATTTGGGGAAGAGGAAAGAAAGGGGGGCACCAGGAAAAGGAAGGAACACTAGAGTGGGTCTTGAAAGTGATGAAATCTCCCTGTTTTTTTTCTGTTAAAAAGCACAGCAGCCCAGCATGTTTCCCCTCTGCAAACCTTGTGTAGTCCTTGTGTAAGGTTAACCTTAAACAGCAGTACCTTGAAGATAGATGCACTTTCCAAATGAAGCCCCATGTCTGCCTAAGCACTCCGCAGAGCAGAGATGCTAAATTAACACTGCTTTGTTACGTTTGGCAATGTTTCCCAGTGTCTCCATTTACTGCCATCACTGCAAACAGAGGAATCCTCACCTATTGGGGCAAATAAAGAATTGGCTTGAACCCTTGTCATACAGTCCTGTCTCCAGGTAGTAGTAACCTGTGTCTCAGAGCAGGGGAGGTCAGGTGAAAGCAATTGTGTAATGTGAGTACAAACATGCCCCTCAAAAATTGGTGCAAAGAGGTGGGGCTGCTGTACTCTTCTTCAGATTTTGGTTTCAGTAATCCAAGATGTGTCTGTGTGTGGAGTGCACTGTGGCAATATGTCAACAGACTGGTAAAAGCACAGGTAATGTTCGGGAGGTCCCCAGTGCCCAGCAGAGCTCTTATGGCCAGGCAGGGAGGAGAAAAGCCCTTCTGAGTTCCTGTGGCCATAAGAATGTCTTAAAACAGATGTCCGCCTGTGAGCTTTCACAAAAACAGAGTGAGGGAGCTTGGCCATGGCAGGCTGTCCTTTGGGAGCTGCCACTCAGCGTGACTAGAGTGGATTGTTTCTTTAAAGCCCAGGGTGGAACCACAAGTGGGTTTCTCTGTGTTATGCCAGGAGGATCCCGGTCCTTTACCAGCCAGTGTACATAGAAGTACAAAGGCTTGTGAAAGACACATTTACCTTTCCCTCCTTGTCTCTTTTCCTCTGCTGAGAGCTCCAGTGGGAACAGATAAGCTGATTTATGGCAAGTGTATACACAGCTGCAGTGGAAGCCTTGAAGCAAAACTGGAATAACACAGCTACAGCACTGAAAGTGCCAAGAAAGATATCAACTGTGTGGACAAGAACTTACATCTGTGACATGTAGGTGTGGCTGCTGTTGTGAAAATTGCCCTAATCCTCAGTGATGCAGCAACCAAAGCTCAGACTTCACCCATTGCACCGGCATAAGACCCACCAGACAGCTTCACTCAAGCTGAACCATCTGCTACCTGGTCCAGTGAAAGAAGTCCTTGCCCATGGCAGGGAGTTTGAACAACACAATCTCTAAAGGTCCCTTCCAACCCAAGCCATTCAATTTTCTATATTCTGTTGTAAAAAAAAAACAACAAAAAAAAACCAATTTAAAAAAAGGCAGCTCTGAGGGTTGAGTAGGATTCCCATTTACTGATTTTAAGGAGCCAACCATAGCTAGTTTCCTGGTACCCTGTATAAATGTTGGAGAGGGCAATTCAGAGCATCTCTCCCCATCTCCTGCCTGAAGCTGGGCTCTGGAGGAGAATGTGTCACATAGACGGCTCAGTGAGGTGCTCAGCATGTTTCCTCGAGTGTGGAAATGGGGCTCAGAACACTGGGCTCTCTCTGTGTCACAGGGCAACATTTCCATCCCACTTACAGGGAGGTTGAGTTTTGGAGAGGTGCTGCTACAGGGAACAGTACGGTTCGGCGATAAGTTTGTGAGCACTTTCCCTGTAGTTCCTCTAGTAAAAGGAGGAGATGTTGTGAATTTCATACATAAAAGGAAAAGTATCACATTTTCCCCAAATTCTTCAGGAAATTACTCTCATATACAACCCCAGTATTTGGCTGCCTTACAGAGACAGAGTGTCATTTGCATGCCATTACCAGGCTGTAAAAGTCTCATGGTGACTGCCTACTATACATTTGTAATCTTTAGGGATCCTATGAGGGTCAGCCCTGAGGTCAGGTTTGTTTAGTCTGTTCCATAACGGTGTAAAGTGGACTTGAATGTGTACTCTGCTCAAATAATACACAATCTGATTGATACTTAAACATCAGTAAGTGTTGTATATATGTTGCAGTTTCTAATGTTCCAGGCAGAGGCCAACTATGTATTTGCTAACAAATTGTTTCTGCAAACAACCTGATGTGGCTTTGAAAAGTGAGTCAAAATAGGGAATGAAATGTGCCCTCAAAATTAGGATAAGAAAATCTTAATTTTTTCTTTTCCTTGAGAAAAGTTGTGGTGAGTTCTTTCTTTTTTTTTTTTTTTTTTTTTAAATCCCCTCTGAGCTCTCCCTGTATTTGGAATTCTTTCTCCTGTTTACTTTTAATTCACTCACCATCCATTCACTGATTGCCTCGCAGTTCAAAAGCCAGGTTCCTTATGTTGCATTGTTCAAAGATGGCTTAATTAAAAATAGATCTCTGTTGTGCCTAATAGGCATTGTGCTGATTATCTTCATAGAGGTCTGGATGATATTTCAGCCCTTTACAGATCTTTCAAAAGGAATAATAAAAAGAAAGGGAGTGGCGAAAACCAATGTGAAATCTTTTTCATCCTTAATATGTCACTATTTTGTAGGCAAGAACTATTACTCAACACAGGCTTAGGAGAATTAAGAGGGAGTAGAGAAAAGCTGGTATATGAGGGACTTTGCTCTATCTCTTTATTTTTAAAATACCATAAAAGTATAATCTGTTGTGAAGACGAGCCTCACTGTATTTTTCTAGTACTTCTCTTTCAACAAGACTTCCATGATGAAAATATAAATAACAAGTGACATAAAATTATACAGCTCAGCACAAAACTGGTTGAGGCAAAATGTTCTTATTGCTATTTTTATGGCTACACTGTAAAGTTAGAAGCAATTAGTTATTAAGTTTTCTCCTTTTTAAATCCTGTGTCACACACAAGGGCTCAGAGAGGTGTTCCCTCTCTCTCATACTTTGTTCATTTCTGGATCAATAATATGTCCGTGATGCTATTTTTCATTTGATTCTTTCTTATATTAAGAGGTTTGATTGCTTTGCTCTATTTAGTGGAGAAATTGTTATTAGAGAGCAAATACAAGAGCATTGTAGTTCTGGGTTAGACATGGTCAGCATCCAACAATACATCAACAGTGTAAAATTAGCTATGCTATAGTCCAGCAAAACTGCTTATTGTGCTTTTGGAAGTGCTATTTGCAGATGCACCAGAAGAAGTGATGTTCCTGCGTTGTGAGCAGGATGACTAGCACTGCCTGACAGCTGAGGATCTTCCTTTCTCACACAAACAGGAGCCCAATGATTTGCTGTTCATCTGCTGCCCTCGACCACTCCCAGCTGGGCAGGGTCTGCCCTGCAGGGCATAAAAACCCTCAGGAGGAGAAGTCTTAATTCTGAAAGAGGGTTTCAGTAAGAGGTTTGTGCCTCGTACACAGGCTCACTGTGGTGTTGATGGGCCAAGGGAGCACTTCCCAAGATTGCTGCTCTGTGGTGTGACTGTGCTCAACCTTTCTGTAAAGGTAGCTCAGGTGTCTCTGTGTGTTGTCCTGCAGTGGAGACACATTCCCTGGGAGAGGCTCTAATGGATCAGGTGAACAGAATTGTGGTCAAGGCCTACTTTGAGAAAACTGAAGACAATATGACAGTTTTCTCGTCCCCTTGTGCCCCCTCGTTGTCCTCCCCTCCACCTAAAAATTTTGTCATCCAAAGAGGCAGAGCCCCTTTTTATCAGCCCTAGCTAGGTTTACTTCTGTTTAGCTCAATACCGGCTTTTTTGCCTTTCTGTCTGTTTCTGGACATGGCTCTTTGTAGCCTTTATTCTTCCTGGGATCTGGTTCAGGAGGAGAAGGTTGGATTTGACTCTGAGCTGGCAAATTCCAACTTTTCAGTAACTTTCAAAGCATTCCTGCAGAAAGCGATGACATGGGGAGTCCCTTTGCCAAAATGTAATCATGCAAAAAATGCAAAATTGAGATCACCATATAGATTATTTTATAATGTGGTCACATGAGAGCAGATGGCATAGAAGCCAGAAACTGAACAGTCAGTGCAACAAACTCTAGATTGTTGTAATTTGATTCACGTAAGGGAATTGTGTTAGCTTTTTGGCTGCGGTCTTGATGTTCTGTTTGGAAATATGTGATGTCATTGTACCAAGCAAATCACAGCAAAAGGCTGCTTGTATTTATGTTGGCTAAAGGTTTAACCAAGTGTACATGGCAAGCTTAATTTATTGCTACTTTAACTGTGTTTAGTCACTGAAGGGCTTTATTTATGTTGGTAAATTCAAATAGTGGCTAGCAGTGACCACACAGCTAAAGAAATGGCAGGAGTCATTATCACTAAATCACTTTGTTGCTGAGTTTCCTTAATTAAGCAGGGAGGGGAAAAAAACTGAATCCCTGGACATTCAATAGAGAACACGGTGGTAAAAGAGAGTGATTAATTGAGATATCAGTTGTTTTCCTTAGGAAACTAAATTTCTGTACCCTACTATGGCAAAGGGAGAATGAAAATAAAGCTCGAGTGTCATCTAAACTGCTGAATTAATTGAAGGCATATTAAAAAGTTTTATAGATTCTCTATAAAGTAAAATAAATAGCAAGAAAGCTATATTCTTTATGCAAACATTTTTCATTACAGTACGTGTCAGTCCCTTGGTGAGAGCTCATTAACTTTTTAAAAATTACCTTTAATGGGCTACTCATTATCATCACCATCAAATGCTTCACTTGTCCGACATTCTAGCGTTTAGTGCAGATTAAAGCCAAAATTACCCTCTAGATACAGGGCACATTCAACTACACAGGAAAAAAAATAAAATCATTCTGTAAAGTCATGGCTTATAAACAGTGAAAATTAGGAATGTTGAAAGCAGCCTTTTTTTAAAGCTCAGAAATGTGTCTCAGTGTGGTAGCTGTGGTTTTGAGCAATATAAAAAAAAAAAAAATGAAAAGGTTCCTCATTTTCAAGTCCCTCATTGAAAAGCTAAACATAATTGTGAAACAGGCACACTGAAGCCTGGTCTCTGGAGCTTGGGCATATCCTTGTTTGGCTGTTGGTTAACTAAAAGATCTGAGCAAGTCAAGTCTTCCTTTGCTTGAATTAAAACCTGTTGCTAATGACATCTCCTTTGCCAAGGACTGCAAACCCCTGCAAGAAAGCTGCTTTAGGAGATAAGTGTTTCATTGTTACTCATCCTGCAAGAGCTCTCAGGGATCTAAAAAAAACGCTCTAAGCAGGAGCAAAACCAGTAAAAGATCCAATTTTTTTAGCTTGTTTAAATTGGCTGAAACTTCTTGCTTTCAGTGGAAGTTCACTCATTTGCACCAGCAGAGAAAATGTGGGGTTTAGGGCTTTTTTTTTCTTTCTTTTTTTTTTTTTTTCCTAAGGGTGGTGTTTGAGGAGAGTGTAAATTCAAAAATGTTAATTAAGAATTACAGACATTCTGGCATGTTTTGATTTACTGGGGACTGCAGTGCTCAAATATGCTTGTTGTGATGCATAGCAAGGTTCATTAAAGTTGCTTTTAGCAAGGCAACCCCAAAAGGTTTTCAATGGTGGCACTTTTATTTACTCTTCTGAAGAAAAAAACAATGTGTTAACAGTGGTAAGCCTTTAGCTGGCTGAAGTTTTCTAACTCTGAGGCTGATACGCGTCAGCCACGGTTTTGGACCTCCCTTCACCTTTCCTTTCCCCATGTTATCTGAACAAAACAGCAGTTTACCTCTCTCACCAATATTCCAAGGTGCTCTTGGACTGGAGGCTGAGAAAATGGCACTGCCCTTATGCAGAGGAGACAAGGTTCTTTGATTTAAGCATGCTATGGTGCCTTGCTATATTTCTGCTGGTTTTGGGGAGATGTCCTGATAATCCTTCCTTTGTCAGTAAAAAGAATCCTGGTACTATCAAAATCATCTAGTGCTTCATCTTTTCATCTGTTTCATCCAAGAATCATAGTTTATTTGTCAAAGCTACTGAGCTGCAAACTATGGTGCTGCAATATAAAGCCAGGCTCTTCTCCCCAGACTGGGGTTTGGTTAGAGTCCTGCATCAACAATCTCTTGTTTAAAATAAGGGTGTTTTGAAATTGTCTTGTTTACTCACAGTGTTCTTTTTAGCCCTTCACATGAGAAGATTCTTCAGATATCTCCCTTCTGGCACTTTATGTCTGATGGAAGAAGTGTCTCAAGATGGGTGAAAAGCTGCAGACATCCTGGTGCAAAAATAAGAGAAACTTCAGAACATCTCAGTTGATGGAGCTGGACTGTTTTCCAGATATCCTGTAGATGTTACTGGTAAGGTTAATAATCTGAGACTATTCAAAGCTTGCCCCATAGAATATGACATATATGCCCCTGTTATTTCTCATCTATTTAAGCCTGTAAGTTGTAGCATTGCACATCTATTGGTAGGTTCTCATGACATCCAGATTCAGATGCTCTTCAGAGATCTGAAGCATTTTTCAACCATTGTTTCTTTTCAGCCCACCACTTATTTGGCAATATACAGGCCAGCTGGATAATTTTTGAAAAGCAGACAAACATGTAATTTTTATCATGCTAGTACATTCTCTTGCTGCTGCATCTTTGCTGCTCTTGGAAATGAAGACAGTGTAATTACCTAACAATTATCTTGTCAGCTTGTAGCAGAATGCGAAATTCGGATTGAAGTATGGAATGAGAATGCATCTAAACACTGGGCTCTTGTGATGTGGTGTGCATTTATTTCCCATGCTAATTTTTGGGCTGGGTAATGAGGTAGATGTGTGTGGTTAAGCTAAGACCCCCAGAGTCGCTTTCCAGAGCACAGGAGACTTGTTGGCCGTGTAAAACCTCATTGTACCTACTCATGCTGAAGGTATGGGGACAGACCTCCTGTACTGCATCACTCTATTTTCCTGGTGCCAGGAATGGAGTGGCCACTGCCAGCATTTGCAGGTAGTTGGACAGCCATGGGAGGTGGGGTGGGATCATGGGTTTTTTTGGTGGAAGAAAGGACAGTCTCTTTTCCATGGGGCCACTGAGGCATCATGGCTCTAAGTGTATGGCCAGAGTGTCCATCCCTCTTCTCTGTCAATCCTGGTTATGTAGCAACATAAACAGGAGACAGTAGTACAAGAAGAACAGTTCCCATTTCTCAGCCATTCATATGTGGCTCTTGCCTGTGTAGATGCCTGCTGGAGGCTCCCTCCAAGACAAGGATGCCAGCTGAGATAAATTATGATTATTTGCCATTGTAGACAGCCACGTTAAACTGAGAGGAATCAATTTTTTGAGAAACAGTATTTACAGGGTTTAAATCTCAGCAATGTGAAGCATCATTCCTTTCTGACTCAATATGCTGTTGGGCAAAGCTTTGACTGATACATGTTCTCCTCCTGTCTGTCAGGAAATACTCATCTCTTTCCTGGTGGAGGGAGAGGGCTCTGGGAGCGTAACAGTCATAAGCTACAACAGTGCTTTTACAATCAGTATTGCCACAAATTCCAGCTGTTCTGCATTGGTAAGACCCAGGCACAAAGCAAGCTTATTTTTCACTCTGATCAGTTTACAGCTTTTTTCCCTCCTGATTTTACATAGCTTGAGAGACATCTTAGCAAGTACACCAGTCAACACAGAGAGGAACATGAGAAGTGACTTTTGGCTGACAGAGTCTGATGGGCCCTGATCTGGTATCAATACACTTGAAGAGTTTTCAAAACAAATGCTGTTTCTGTCAATGCAACTCTGTTAACACTTTGGCATTTCAAGACCTAAGCCTCCTGCCTTCAGTTGGTAGTGTGGGATTTTGGAGATTAGAAAGCATCATATTATGAGTTGCTAAGTGGTTTGCATTTCAAAGTCAGCTACAAGTTGAGATATATCTTGGCAGAAGCATGCAGTAAATGGGCCAAGCTTTCAAATACAATATAAGCTCCCGGTTGCAAAGGGTGCTTATCCTTCTGGTATAGGCAGTCACGTTGCACTGCTGAATGCTTTGCATGGCTAGAGCGGTATAAGAGTAGTCCAGGAGGTATTGAGAAGGGCTTCACAATTCTACTTAGTTTTGCTTTTTTGTTTCACGCGGTGTGGTGAATATTGCACTGAAATTGTTTTGGTTTTGCACTTTTACTTAGGGATAAAACATCATTCTTCAGCGTTGCATGTGTTCTTGAGGCCTTGACCTTTTATACTGCTGTGAGTACCGTGAACATTTGCAAGGCTTTCTGAATAATTGCTAAGATAAGAGGGTGAAGAACGCTAAGTGCAGTTTTCAAAAAAAAACCCACCACAAAACAGAGTTGTGTCTTGAGAACAGGAATAGTATGTTGCCCTTCATTCACTCCATGCTGGGGCAGGAAGCCCGGGGTTCAAAAGGAGTGTAAGAAACCCAGTGAAAGGCAGAGAGCAGCAGCGAACTGTTATGCGCACAACCAGGCCCTCCTGCACTGCCCATCCCCTCACCAAAGAGGTTGGGACAGACTGCGTGTAACATGGGATGAAAGCAAAGGCAGCTTGAACCGGGAACGGAGGAGGAAAGGTGTTTGCTTAAGTGTTTAATTGCTTTCTTTCTTCTTTCTCATTATTCAAATCAGTGATTAGAAGCTTGAGTTAATTTGCAATAACTCAAGTAAAAATTCCCCCAATGGAAGGTCTCTTGCTAGCAACAGTAAGTGTGCCCAGGACAGTAGCTGTTGGAAAATGCAGGCCAGGCCTGATCTGGGGTTGGAATAATTTGAGTGACACTGAGGCTCAGTAGGGAACTTTGGTTCTGGTATTGGGAATTTGGGCTGTAAGAGTTTCAGCTGTTACATCTTGGGGGAGTGGTGGGGAGTAGGTGTGAAAAGTGTGCAAGCAAGTGGAAAATAGAGTTTGAAGCTACCTGAAAAAGGTCCTTGAGGTCGGGAAGATGAACAGGATGTGTGTTAACTTTATCACAGTTTGAATATATGTACTCTCCACAAACTTCAAGCCTCATCCCAGCGGGCTAGACTGTTTGGGTTAATATTATAACAACCTGAATTCACGCTTTTAAAAACTTTACTCTTCCTCCTGCGACCAATTTAACCAAGCCACAACAGTTGGAACATATACACATTACATCTGCCACCCCTTGCCCCTGTGGACTGCGTTATTTGAGGTAACGCAATCTGAGCACTTGCGACAAATTTCATACCTTGTTCTTGCAAAACACGAAGCTAAGAACACAATAGGGTTTTTAATTTATTTACTGTACTCTAGCATGCAAAGCAGATAATGAAGATAGCACAAGTGAAGATAACCACTGCTGTTGGGAGGTACCAGCAAAATAGGTTCAGGTAGGTTCATGAGTCAAATACCTGTAGGGCTTTTCCCAGACCTTAAATGTGTGGTGAACAGTGTTCTCTTGATGCAACACAGGCATTTCTCAACCTGGGCAATAAAATGGTGCACCAAATGGCTCAACTGTTCTGGATGTTGCTCCACATCCCGAACAATGTTAACTGAGCCTTCTGTTTTCCCTGCATCTGCAATTCCTTAACTCTCAATTTTGAAGGGCTTTCTGCCCCTCTTCAGCCTCATCTATCTCTGTTCTTTCAGGAACAGTCCCAATATGGACTACAAGTCCCAGTGTGGCAGCAAGGAGGATTCTCAGACCTTTTTGACACTATTTTCCATGTCAGCCATACTACTGGCCTTCCATCATTATCCTTGCTGCTCACCTCACACCCATCTGCTGGCATGCTTCCCTCATAGGATGAATATATATAGATCACTTCTAGATCAACAGAACTTCCCACCAGCTCAGAGCAGAAGGGAATTAGTAACTAGAAATAGCTCTGGGGGCTTTCAGGCAGCAGGTTGACTGCAGGCCACAGACCCTCAAGGACCACCCTGCTCTGGTGTGGGTCACCCATGGGCCACAGTCTCTTAGGGACAACTCTCAGACATGGAGTGGCTCCTTCTCTGAATAGGTCTCCCCTTGTGCATTGACACTGTTGTCTTTCCCTCTGTGTGCTCGTTGCTCGCCCTTAAATGTCTCTCTGATGGTGCACTGTGGGCTCCTTCGAGGGCCTGTTATTTTGGGTTGCCATGGGCACTTACATCAGCTTCAGAGCCAGCTGCTTCCTGTACAGAGTTGTTCATGGCCACCTCCCACTCTGGCCCTGCTGGAGCCTCTGTTGAAGCCTGCCATGTGTCAGTGCAGCACTCATGAGGCCATCAGGCACTCATGCATGCACTAATTGAGTGTTCATGCAGGAGTAAATTGGGTGCTTATGAGCTGTGTGGTCATGCGTGAGATGGTCAGGCTGTCATGTGTGAATTCAGTGATCATGTGTGACCTGAATGTGCAGTCACGTGTGAGCTGGCGGGGCATCTTGAACCAATTGGATGCCCATGTGTGAGCCAATTGGGTGCTCAAGCATGAATTAATTGTGCCTCTATGCAGGGATTCATTGGATAATCAAGTGTAAATTTCCAGGACACTCATGCATGAACTCACTGGGCGCTCATGCACGAACTGCTTGGGTGGTCTGGCATAAATTAGTTTGGCACTTGGATGTGAAGTAATTCAAATTTGAAATAATTCAAACCCACATTTGAATTCATTGGACACTCAAGGATGAACTGATTGGACCCTCATGCATGAGCTGATAGATCAGTCAGGTGTGAATTATTTGAGTGCTCATGCATAAACTGATTGGGCACTCATGCAAGTATTTATTGGGTGCTCATGCACGAACTTATTGAACATTCAAGTGGGAATCGGCTGGGCATCCCTATGTGACTTCATGGGACACTCATGCATGAATGCAGCGAGTCCTGCAATGTGTGCCCTCAGGGGCACAATAATACATGTTCAGCCTGAGTATTAATCCCTACAATCTGTTGAAAGTTCAGACTGTGATGATGGTGATAACCCCTGTAGTTTGGCTCCCTGGGGGCAGGGGTAGAATTTTACTAAGCCCATATGCACTTTGTTATAATATTAACCCCTTACAGTCTGGTCCACCAGCACAAAGAGTAAGAGTTTGTGATGGGTAAGGTGTTCTGACTGTGTAGAAACAAGGCTCAGGGACATGGTTTAGCGGTGGACTCGGTAGTGTGAGGTAAATGGTTGGACTCAAGGATTTTAAGGGTCTTTTTCAGCCTAAATGTTTCCATGGTGTGAGCCACTGTAGTGTGATTTGTGTCACAGGGAACAAAATTTTAAAGAACATGTGTACAGATGTTAAGCCCTACTGTCCTGCAGGAGGCATGAAGTTCATAATTCCTGAATGTACAGATTGTGAGGATGTTGAAAGTAGAGATAGTAATGTGTGTGTGTTGAAACATCTCTTAAATATGTGTTTTGCGGAGGTAAGGGGTGAACGATATTAAGATTAAATTGTAGGGTTTGCTACGCGAGCACCTAATTAGTTCATGCATGAGTGCCAGTTTAGTCTGTGCATGGGATGGGCCCCCAATTAACTCATGCATGATCACCCTATTAGTTCATGCCTGATCACACAATTGCTTCATGCATGGGTGCCCAATTAGTGCACGCCTTATTGCTCAAAGAGTTCACGCATGAGCGCCCAATTAGCGCATGCTTGAGAGCCCAATCAAGTTACGCTTGAGAGTCCAATTATATCTGGATGAGCACCCAGTTTACTCATGCATGAATGCTCTATTAGTACATGCATGAGCACCCAGTGAGTTCAACCCCCAAGTGCACCACAAATTCCCCTCAGTGCCGTACAGGACACGCGTGGCAGGGTTTGGCATCCAGGGGTTCCAGCGTAATCAGCGTGGGAGGTGGCCGTGAACTGCCCTGTGCTCTGAAGCTGATGTGCTGTCACAGAACCCCAGGCCCTGTGAGGACCCCACAGTGCAGACAGCATGGGGAGGTGCTGGAGGAGACGTACAGGCAGGAAGATGGCAGAGAAGGCATACGTGGAAGAGGATGCTCCTGAATCACTGCAGCCTGTGGACAACACACACCAACGCAAGGAGACTTTCAATGTGTCCCTATGCCAGCATGGTGGCACTGGGAAGCCAGGAGGGTGGAAGAGACCTAGTGAGACACATGAAGCAGTGGCAGACAGAAGAAACTCTTGTTTACATAGCCCCAAATCCCCTGCATGTCCACTGGTTCAGTGAGATGATTGAGACAAACCAAGTGTAACCTGTGGTGCAAACAAGAGAAGCTGAGATTAGGAATAAATATCTAATGTAAGTGGAGTCTAGGAAAGGGGGAGAATAGGTGCTTTCTTAAGTGTTTAATTGCTTATATTTTATTCTCTCTCACTACTTGAGCCTGGTTAGAAAGAAGTTTGTATTAACTAGCACTAACTTAAGAAAAAGTTTCCATGCAGAGGTGGTTTTGTGCACTACAGTAATTAGTGGAATATGCAGGCAGCACCCAAGTCTGACATGGCCTGGAACTGCAATAATTTGAGCCACTTTAAGGCTCAGGAAGGAGTATTGATTGTGATATTGGGACTTTGGAATGTTGTGGTGTGTCCATCATGTCTGGAGCAAGTAGACACAAACAGTATATAAGCAGGTGGGAAATGGAGATTTCAAGGCTAATGCAACAAGGTCCTGAGGGATGGGAAGGTGACTGGGAAGAGATAGCATGGGATCAGCTTCGAGCCCCTGCCCCAGTGGCCTGCAGCCAGGGATTCAAGAGCGCCTTCCTTGGGGAGTCAGCGTGCCTGGGAAAGCCCAGGAGAGCCACATGCTGCTGTGCAGAGGGGGCGGGACAGACTGACTGTGTCCTCCAAGGAGGTCTCTGGAGAGCCCAGAAGCACTTGGCAGACCCGGGGAGTTGAGCTGAGGGTCTCTTATTTTACAACAAAAGAAGCCTGCTAAAAGAAAGTGTTAATAAGTGCTGAGAGCAAAGGGGAGGCTCATTACCAGCAGCTTGTAGTGCTGTGCAGGTCAGAGTGTGCACCACATGGTGCTTATTCCTGCTGCCTGGCCCACAGGGCTAAAGCAGGAGTTTAGAATTGGTGTATGTTAAGGTTGTGATGATGTTGAAAGTAGAGTTTCTAATGGATTGATGCTGAAAGAGTCCCTGTGTGTTTTTCACAGAAGCGAAGGGTGGAATGTACTGGGCATATATTGCAGGGTTTTCTGCATTCACACTTGTGCTCCCAACTTGTTCATGCATGAGGGCCCGAGGAGTTCATGCTTCAGTGCCCCTTCAGCTCACACTTGAGCACACAATTAGCTCCTGCTTGCAAGTCTGGTTAATTCATGCATGGGTACCCAGTCAATTCATGCATGAGAACCCAATTTCTTCACGCTTGCATGCCCAATTAATTTATGCATGAGTGCCCAATTGGGTTATGCATGAGTGGTCAGTTAATTTGCTGAGAGTTCAGAGAAGCGCCACTTCTAGGAACCCTGAAACTGAAGCCAGATGCAAATTAAAGCCACACCCCTTAAAGGACCCCTGGATGACTTAATCTGGACTGAAAACCAGTCCTGTGGTTTGTATTGAGACAAAATGAAAACCAGCTCTCATTCTACACCTGGCTATAATTAGTACAGCTTGAACTTGGAGCCTTTTTTAGGAACCAGAGAGCAGCTGTGCGAGATGCTGACTTTCTCCACTCGGAGTTCTAACCTTTCCGTTGCCATATGGGGTTTTTGTTTTGTTTTGTTTTGAGCACTAATCATTAAAATGTAATTTCCCATCATATAGCTTCCTCATCCAGCATGAAATGCCCATGGAAGCAAATACATTTAAAATTAAAGAGCCCATTAAACCAGCAGAAAAATTCAGAAACAAGGGGCAGTTCCCAGCCTATTTCAGTAGGAAGGAGCACAGTAACGCATTTTTACCTCCAATGGATGTTGTAAAAGAGGGTGCACTAGCCGTGGCTGGGTATGGTCTTTAGAAAACTAGATTATTTTTGTTGGTGAAGGCCTAGAGGAAGAGAACACCAAAGTCTTTTGTATTATTTCTTAGGCTGTGTTATCCTTTTGCTTTTCATCTTTCATGACTTTTGCGATGATAATAATTCCATCACCTAATTTCCATTTCCTGGAGATCTCTGTTCTCCCAGCACTGGCTCCTCTCTGCTGGATGGTGCAGTTCCTCTGCTAATGTCAGAGCAGTGAAACTGCCTTTGGAGGTCAAAGCAGCAGCTGATAATAGTCCTGTTCCCTCAGCCAGCAGATGTTTGCCTTGGGAGTTGGGAGGCACTCAAGAGGGTGTTTTTTCTGTTTAAACTCAACCTGTTGATGCTTCTAAATTGACCTTTCTTATCTTAGTAGTGTTCTTGTGGAAGTTTTAACTAATGTCTGCAGGTTGCTTCTAGCAGCAACATGGAAGTGTTTCACCAACTCCCACCACCTTTTGAATCTATTGCTCCTTAGAAATGGGCCAAATCTTGTTGTGTCATATGTGGCCAGATTGCAGCGTGGCACTCCAAAACCTGCCAGCCTGGGATGGAAACCAAGCAGCTATCACTATGATTTGACTGGAAAATGAACAGGAGACCATAAGCTTGTCCATCTGCCACATTTTTACTTGGTCTCAACTATATAATACCTGATGCATGGAGAGAGTTACATATTTGGGTGGATAATTCAGTGGCTTTGTTGATGATTTTAAATAGTTTTTTTTTAAAGTGGAAGCCACTCTGTGTGTTCTGTGTTACCTGCTTTAGTAAATCCCTGACATGGCTCACTTGTAACTGGGTTCAACATTTGAATTCTATCAGTTGGTTTTTCCCCCCAGTGACAGAGAAACTGATTGGTTTTGTTTGTGTCCTTTTTTTTTTTTTTTTTTTTTTTTTTGGTGTGTGTTATGGTAGGCTAAGGGAAAAAATAGCAAAAATATGAGACATGCTTGGACATCTCCTGATGTGATTTAGTATTGGAGTTTTTCCACATCAGATTGAAAGAATGACAAGATAGAGCTGTTTGGGCTTGAAGGCGCAGAGGGTAAATCTCCCTCAGGGGCTAAGTTCTGCTGTTCCTACTTAGCTTGAACTCTCTGGGTGGTGTCCCTGATTTAGAGATTACTTAGCAGGTGCAACATGCCTGGAATGAGGCAACATAACATGTTATGTAGGAGTAGAGAGGAGTCAGTGTTTCGAAAAGGAGGCACAAAATAGGTTACTGCCCACAGAACAAAGTAGAGGCATTCACAGACTCTGCAGCTCACCTGGAAAGTATTTCTGGTATACATTCTATTTCATTTGAATCTGGAAGCAAAGGAATATATTTGTGCATTTGTCCTCCTTCTCCAGTGGAAGGTCTTTACTTAAGCTGTCATAGGTCTCTTTTGAAATGTTTACTCACAACATGACCTAACTGTACCTCTGGTGATGCAGGCTTAGGGACACTGTTGAATTTAATGCTCTGCAGCATCACGGCTGCTGCCAGCTCAGAGAACAGGGAGGAAAAGCTCTTACTCTTCCTCAGGGACACAAGGACTCTGTGCACTGTTCATGCTGAGTTTGGCAGCTAACTAAGAAACTTCCCATCAGACTGCCGGAGTTGCACTGCCCTCTTGGGCATTGAGTTAGTGCCAGCATAACTACATGGAAGGAAAAGATATTAACTAAGTATGAAGGACTCCAAGGCATCTTTTCATCTTGGGCTGATGTGCCTTTGCTGCCCAAGATTAATGGTGCAATGCAGTGACTGGGTGGCAAAATGCTGTGCTGCCCACACACTGAACTGTGAGGTCATAGGAGAGAGTGTGGGAAGAAAAATCAAAGAGGGAGAAGTCTATTATAATTTCAGATGGCAAAAAATTTTATTGCACCTTTTACACATTCTAGGGGATGCAAGGCATTTTAAAGTGGACTGTGTAAATTTCTGTCTCCTGAAGACAGGTGTGGTGTTGGTGTGGTGTTTGGGTATACCTTTTCCATGAAGGATGAAAGAACAACTGACATTCACTTTGGATCCATAGTTAGTTTACTCCCTTTTTCCCTGAGTTAAACTAGGATGGAGGATGTATATGTCTTAGAAGCCCTCCCTCTGCCTTTTGCTCTAGCTCCTCTTGCTGCGGGGACTTAGGATGTAGATGAGCTGACTTCTGAACATAAAGAAAATGAAAAAAAAAAACAAAAACCACTTGGAACCTGTGATCACGGAGAAGAGACTGAATTTCAGAGGTCTGAGAACTTTTCACAGCTGACAGGTGACCTTTGAACTTCACTGTAACAGACACTGGTTTTGCCTTCAGCAATTTTTCTTCCACCTCAGTCTTACTGGAGTTCACAATGAGTAGTAATGGAACAGACAACGTGGTCCATAAAACCCTCCTTTCTATCTCATGCTCTTTCCTTAGAGTAGCACTAAGAGACCACTGATGCAGGGCCTGAGACATCAGAGCTGTCAGGCCTGGGCACAGACCTCTTCTAGGAGTTCCTCTGGCTAGGTTAGGGAGTTTAGCTGGCTGAGTCTAAGGTCAGCTCCTTTACTGATAAGGTTTGTTGTGAAGAAAGTGATGGTCTGCCTCTTCTTTCCTTCGGGAACTGCTTTTAAGTTGAGGCTTTACTGCTGGCCCAACCTGTGCTCCATTGCAGCCTTGCAGCAGCTGTATCTGGGATGGTTTCCTACTACCATGACTCTGACCCAGACCAGGGCCTGCTGAGTGGTCTTCCTGGCTTGACATCAGACCTGCCCCGGCACTGCAGATTCACTGTGTGGTCACTGGACTATGACTGATCACTGTCTCTTGCTCTGATCCTGACCTGCACCTGCTGATTTCTGCCCCAACTCTGCGTTAGTGACGTCAGTGCTTGCACGTTCTTTATTAGCCCTCTCTGTTCCCAGCTTCCTGTCCTTTGCAGAGAAGTCAGCCTTCACTGCTCCCTGACAGTTAGCAAAAGATGGGACCTGCTATAAAGCTTCAGGTTAAAAGTGGTTCCCAAGGGAAATGAGGGGCAAGTCCTTGCTTCTGGCTTTCTTCACAACAGCTCTTGTCAGTGACGGAGCTGATCTTGGACTCAGCCAGCTAAACTCTTTAGCTTAGCCAACTAAATCCTCGGAGGAGGATGTATTCTGGTCCCTGGGAAGAGAATCATACCTGGCTGAGCACCAGTGTTCCCCTCTGTCTTCTCTGGCACATTCTGGCTGGATGGCCCAGATACACTTGCAAGACTCCACGTTCAATAATCCTGCTCCCTTGGTCTTTCACAGCTGCATGTTCCTTGCTCCATGTCCAGCATTGTATACAGCTTTTCCTGTTACTAGGATTTTTGTGGTCCCAGAGCCCCTCTTGCTCTTGTTTCAGCCCTTATTGAAAAGTTTAACAACCAATATAACACACTTTAAATTTCAATAACCCAGAATCGTCATGTGCTGCCAGAGAGATTCCCACTGAATTCCAACCCCTCAGGCCTCCCAGCCTGTGCCCCACTTGTGTGTGGGGGCTGGGGTAATTTGGTGAGCACGCCCCTGCTGAAGTGGAAGGTGCCGTGTCCTGAATCTCCCTAAGGCGTGAAGCACCAACTCTTGCAAGAGGCTCATGGCTGAAATGATTATCCTCTGCTTCTTTGCTGAAGCTGGGCTGAAGAGCGTTTGTTTTGCTCACTGGTTTTGGGTGATGGAGTGAACAGACAGATAACCACCAGGTTTTTAACATAACCTATGACTGGACCAGGTGCAACCACGTCTGGGGATGGGGAGTTCCTCTGATAAGTAAGGAGATCATTATCAGCCTGTATTTTATTTGATGTTGTAAACCTGACACTATTGTCTTGAGACCTCCCATTAGCCCAGCAAAACAGCAACTGTTCTTATTTTTTAGTGGATACCCCATCAAATGCGGGGTATGGAGGTGGGTAGATTTACTTGGTTCCAGTAGCAATGATATCTTATTTCTCCTCTCTTGCTTAGTTGATGTGTTTACCTGACAGACAGCTCAAACTTTTTATCTTTTGTGTGGAAGAGTGCAAGTCCAAATAGAGGAGGGAAGTAAGTCCAAACAGTATGTGTAAGGAAAGTAGATTTATTCTCACTCTTGTGGATGGGACACTGACAGAACATGAAGACAGTGCTTTCATCTCTTTCCTTCCCTTTCTGCCACATCTCCTTAATATTGCTCCTACTCTGGGTTATGTTCCTAAATGCCTCATTTTTCTTCATCATAACAGTTGTTTTGTCATAACCTCATGTACCTTCTGATGCTCTCAAGACGAGGAGATGACATTTTTCTTCTGAGACTTTTTTAATGTGCATTTTTAGGCATTCAGGAAAAGTGATTTTGTGAGTCCTGTTAAGGCACGGTTTGAAATAAATCTAAAAATGCAAAAGGATTGTTGAATTAGTACCAACAATTTTTTGAGGTTTTGAATCTTTATTTAGAAGTAGATAACCCCATTGAAAAGACTGGTGATGAAATATTGAGTATTTGGAAGTGAAGAGGCAAGGAGAGGGACATGGTTGTAAGGAGGGTGTGGAGAGTGAGTCTGTCAGGTAGACCTAGTTAAACCAGCTTTAAATGAATTAGGGACAGCCAGGGTAAATTAGTCTGCACTGAGCTCCCCACAACCACATCCACAGCAGCACCTCAGCTGGTGAGTTCTGTAGCTAACTCAGGTACCTCTGCACTACAGACATACCCTGAGGTAAAGAGAATATAAATAGGGTTGGAAGGCGAGGGACAGAGCGAGCAGCCAATCTGCAGAGGAGCTGGGATCAAAACTGCTGCAGGTGCTTTGAAAGTCATGAAAAGCCAGAGCCCTAGTTTGCTCACACAGGCACAACTCCTCTGGGCTTCAGGGAGAAAGTGTCTGAGAGGCTCTCAAAGTACGTTTGTGCAGAGCCAGCCTTGTGCTAAAAAACAAGCTCTGATTAACTGTGCACGTGGCAGGAATTTTGCATTGCTGCTAAAGCAATGAAAAGTCCTGAAAGGTTTCCATGACATTAATTTTAGTTCATTTGAGATAATCCATGTAGCGCTTAAATAATACATGAGATTCATGCCATGGAAGATACGCAGTGTATCTCAGCCTTAGTGAAAAGAAATTTGCCTTGTTGACACCAACCAGGCAGACCAGGAGACAGGACAGAAGTAGTTTTTCATCGGAGTATTGCTGCCTGTTTCTTCTCCTGGCTTTCATCTCTCGCTGCCTTTCTTTCCCGCCTCCCATTTTTTTTTTTTGTTGATTGGTGTCACCTCACATGCTTAGGATGTCTGCCTGTCTGCTCAGAGTGTGAACACATTCCTCAGAATGCTGATTTGTTCGTTTCACGCCAGTGTCAAAATGACTTATTAAATTCGGCACCTCCTGATACTCAGTGCCTGATGTGTTGCTATCCAAACATTAAATGACAATAAGCATATGCAGCCGCTGGGCCTAGCAAACTCATTTACTTTGATAAAAATGTCATGGCAATATGCTTTAAATCACTGTCCTTTTCATCATTGTTAATTGCTAGCTGTAGACCTCTTTCCTGTGCTTAGTGCAAGTGTTAGGATGCTGCTCCTTCTAGCCTGATTAAACATTTTTTTTTTCCCCCTAACTGTAGAAATCTCTTTCAGTGGCAGTGTTATTTCATCAAGAGATGGATTTTGCTCCTAATTAGCCAACATGCCACCAGGGATACTTCAGTCATGGGTGTGAAAAAGCCTCCAGCAGAAGATCATTCTCTGGGATTAAAAAAAAATAAAGTATCAGTGACTTGGGGATAATTGGCAGCTTCGGTGATGGTAAGCTGGCTCCGGCAGTGACAATATGTTCTGGTGTAATACCAATACCTGCTTCTGTCTGCTTTCCAGTTGGCTCACTTCAAACTCAACAAGAGCAGTTCTGTGTATAATGATGTATGACATTAAATGCTGGAGGTGGGGAACAGTTCCCCACCTTTTTTGCCGTCACTGGTGGTCTGCACAGCTTTCACAAGGCATTGCAAACACAGGGTTTATCTTCTCTTCAGCAGAAATGCACCTTCTTCTCTGCCCATCCATAGAAGTTTACAAAAATAAAGAAATCCTCATACATTTAAAATCATCAGCAAAAACCTCTAGCAGGTGAGATCCAGCTCCCACCTTAAGCAGCTGATACGAGTCCAGATGTCATATGCTGTTCTCCCCTGAGGCAGGACCAGCTCTGCTGGTGGTGCTCTGGAGGAAGCAGTGTCCTCGATGGCCACCACTGGTAGAGCCTCTGCTCTTTCAGTCTGCAGCAATCTGTTACCAAGCCTCAGTTCCTTAACCATTATAAGGCTGCAGGTTCTCTAATCTTAGTGTTCTCCCCTGAATCTTCTCTGTGGCAAGCTGAGCATATTACTTCTTGATCTACCTGCCATGAAAAAGGAGGACTGATTAGCCCATTCTTGTTGGCAACAGTCTTGTTCACATTGGAAGACTGTTATCCCATCTTCCTCAGTCTGCTCTTCAGGCTTGCCTGTCCACAGGATTTCTCTGCCTTTTCTTAAAACTTTCTGGTTTTCTGGTTTTCCTTTCTTTCTTTCTTTTTTTTTTTTTTTTTTTGGATAGATGCTGAGTTTGAACTTGAATGTATCTGTTAATTTCTCGTTACTGCTCATATGCTTAATTTGGACTTTCGCTTTACTTCTGTCTTTAAGAGCTAGATGCTTCTGTGGTCAGAAGGGTTTGACCTACTGAATAATTGTCCATATTTTGCATGTCAAAAGCTGGCCTAATTTTCATTGCATGAAGGGGATTTCTGCCAAAAATAGGAGGTAAAAAGTCTTTAAAAAAAATAATAAAAAATCATTTACTCCTCCTCTTTCTAGGTAATGTAATGTTATTTGTTGTGATACAGATGCTATGAAAGAGTAGAATTTCAGACATCTCTGTAAAGATACATGATTCACACCTGATATGCATTTCAAATAAACTCAGAGCTTGACCAGAAGTAGTATCTGAAAGAATGGTTCAAGCAAGTGGAATTAAAAAATCTTGCATAGAAATAAGAATTTTTTTAATAAATATTTTTGTATTTTAAAATCAAGTTCTAAAAAGGGGGGCAATTATAGATCTGTGGGGAAGAAAATCCATCCTACTTCAGGTGTGAAAGGGTGGAATTACAAGAATGTGTAAGTCACACTGTGCTGCTGTCTGAGCCTGTTGTAGCATTTACAGACTCAGACTTTAGATTTGATTTAGAAATCAAAACCAGTCTCATTTGGTAAACATGTGCTTGATCGAAAGCTTACTGAAATCAGTGACAAGTTTTGGGATGTGATTCTAATTGTCAAGAAGAACTTCTAATTCCTTAGCACATTTTCTAAAGAGAGAGAGAGAGACAATTTCATCAGTCAAAGATGTTCTTTGTCGAATGGAATGAACTCTAGCACATCTTTCACACTGTAAGCCTGTCAAGTTGTAGTAGGAAGATATGTGATCAGGCATTTGGAGGTGCCTGTCTTGTAACAGTGAAGCAGAGGCTGTTGCTCTGGTGTCAAATGAAACAAAGGGATGGTTGGACTTCCCAGGGTCTATCTTCTCTAGATAAAAGGCCAGTGACCTTTTCACATCAAGCCTGGAGAGAAGGGTCTGGTTAAGGGTGATATGCAAAAGTGTTGGCAAGGTGGCTGGTTCATTAGGGCTGCACCTCCTTTCTCTCACCTTAGGGAAGTAATTTAAGATGTGTCTATCACATTGCTGTATCCTCACAAGGATGGTGGCTTATTCTTTAAAAGCAGAAACACAAGGAGAAGTGTTCTGAAATGTGGAAGTAATACCTTTCATACAGAAAAATGGAGAGTATTTTTCCTTGGACCTTTTAAATATTTTGAAAGTGTTTTAATTTCAAAATTAGCTGCCCATAAGAAGGAATTAATCAAAAAATGAGACAGAACAGTTGCAGTGAACTACAAAGTCTTGTACAGAGAAAAAATACTGGAAGTTATATTTTGATCTTTGTTTTCCTTTGTCTAGCTGAAAACCAAAGAATTAAAAAAAATCCCAAATTGTTGTTTTCCTTCCTGCCTTCAGTTCAGTCACAAAATGAAAGACCTTGTTTATTTTATTCCTAGTAGGAATCCAGTTTTCTATAAACATTTTTGTGTGGTACCCCATGAGACAATGCTGGCTATAGGCCAGTCCTGTAGACCCTTCTGGATGTGTTAGAAAAGCCTGAATTAGTTCCTTACTAAGAGAAGAGGTTGCATCTGTGTACCCGACACAGTAATTATTTACACCTGAAGTGGCAGAAAAGAACCACTCATGCCCATCAACCATTTCAAACATCTTTCCTTTAACTACCTTTCTACAGGTAGTTTGTCCGTGCCAACAGGTATTTATTAGCAAGTCTTGGCACTTGCAGGTGCAAGATTTGGTTTTGGAATAAAGCACTGGGTGTCATAGTGCAAAGTAACTTTGATCAGGTTTTTTTACCAGTCGGTGTCAGCCTTGATTACCTCCCTAGAGCTGCACGGTGTGTGGGCAGGGGATCACAATTTGCTAAGAGGTTGCACCTGTGTACCTGATAAAGTTGTATTACTTACACCTGAAGTGGGGTGGAAAAGACCCACTCAGCATCAGTTTCTCTCATGCTCCAGTAATCCATTGTGCATTCTTATCGAGATCACCTTGGGAAGGTAATACTATTTTAACTCTCCAGCAAAGAGTGGGAAAGAAAGGGAAAGGAGAGAGAAACTTCAGGCAGCAGTTGACATTTATCTTGCGATGTGAATGGTGAGTATTTTTCAGGCTCATGAAAAATCTTGTAAAAGGGAAGAACAAACATGACAAAGGTCTGAAAGACAATAATAGGATGCTGCGGAAGATACATTAGTGTTTCTGATGAAGATTTTTGATGCTTTCGGTGTGTCATTCAGGGAGCTTATTAATGCAAATAATATTTTACTTTTGGTATTTTACAGGCCAGCCAGAGAAGAAACTGAATATACTTTTTTGGAGAAAGAACAGAAGGTTCAGAGAAGACATCCAAGTCTGGTAGGATACTGGGTTGAGGGTGCTTTTGGAAAAAGCTACAGTAATCAGTATGCTTGAGTTAAACCAGTGCTGACTGCTGACTAAAAGACCCTGCCTTGTTTATAGAGAAAACTTAAGGTTATCTTGTGTTTGTTTGTTCTCTGGTGTGCAACAGCAGAGCAGCATTGAAAGTCTGTTGTGATGGTGCAGAAATGTACAAGGGGCTCATGATCACTTTAAGTTCCACTACTACTTCCACCGTTTTTGATTTAATTCTTCTCATTCACCAAACTGTTTGGATGTGATATTTGAGTTGATGGAGGCGAGCAGTAAAGTGGAGTGAAAATACTCATATCAAAGAAGACACCGAAAAGATGTGCAAATTGGGCCGACTCAGGTTTCCATAGTTAAAATAAGAATCCCTCATATAAACAAGCAGAAAATTGTTCTCATCTCCGGTGCCTGTGAGTCTGTTAAAAGTCAAATAGAACTGACAGAGCTACTCAGTGTCTCTGAGTTAACAGTGGTGCCATTCAGGCAACAGACAGAAACTCTTCTGCATATTCACATGTGTATTTTTGGAAAGAACTCCTCACTTTTGCAGAACCATTATTAGGAAACTACCCCTAACAGTTGGTTAATGATGTTGACAATAACATATCTCTACCCCTTTGCTCTGTATACTGCTTTAGCTCAACACACTTCTGAGTGGAAAGGGATCTCGGGAAAACTCTCCCATCCAAAGAAAGCATAGTGAGAGTTGGTGGCCACCAGTAAGAACGATTTGCTAGTTTGTTTCTGATGAGTGGTAAAGAGTTAAGTGAAACTGGAAAACTGTTTGTTTGTGGCATTGCTGCTATGTGCTGTATTCTGTTCGAAATGTGTTGTCACAGCTTTATCACCCATGTAATCAGGTGTGATATTGGCTCTGTGTAGCCCCTCCTGCCTACTTTCTCCCAGTTTACTCTGGGAAGAAGAAGAGTAGTAGGAGAAAGAGAGGGAACAGAAGCATTTACTTGGTCTGAAGTGCTGTTAAAAGGACATCTATGGGCCTCTTGGTTCATACGATTTCATTCTGTAAATGCCACTTGAGCTAAAATATTCCCTTTCATCTTTCTGACAGAAATATGACACAGTAATTCTTTGTGAAAATGTAGATGATACGCTGCAGTAGTTACAGTGAGTTAGGATTAAGTGGCAAATGCCTACTCTTAAAGGCTTAATTAAAGACACAATAGCTCTGGGAGGTCATTATTGTAATTACAGTGCTGCCTATATTGTTGTAGCCAAGTACGTGGTTGTAGTGTCATGTTATCTCTACATAGCATCCTGGTTTGATGAGGCAGCTATTGCATGTATTCCACGGACTGTGGTTCACATGAGCCTTTTGCTACTCTGTTTAAGCTTGAAAATCTGATTCAGAGCTTGGTTTACTTCTACCAGTTTTAGATGGATATGATTCCATTAACATAAGTGTGACCACCTTAGATATTTTTACCCCACTGTGCTGGAGGAAAATTAGGCCTTCTGGCTTCTGTTACAATCTTTAGAAATTAAGGAAAGGGCTGAAACATGACAATTCTCTTAATGTTTTGTGCCTATGTAGAGATTAAGAAGAAATAATAGTTCTCATCCTGACTAATCCTGACTAATTTGAAGAGTAGATCCGCAACAGAGGAAACCACTGGGCCTGTGTAAAATTAAGTCATGATATTAAAAGATGCAACAATCATTTTCAGCAGTGTATTTGAGGGCTGTCCAACATACTTACCTTTCCTAGAGGTGAGATTTTTCCTTACAGTATCTTTCCAGTTCAGTCTTGTATTCAAGTCTTCAAGTAGTGTAACTGTTGTTTACCATGAGAGGAGGCTCCACAACTGGCTAATCTCATGCCTGGATGTGTTTTAATCTGACTGTTTGGGAGGAGGATTACAGTGCTAGTAAACAAACTAAAATTAAAGGCAGTGTGGGTACCAGTCTGTAGTGAAGGCAAGACAGATTTTGGGGAGCTCTATATGCCACCAAGAGGCTTGTGTGGACTGCTGAAAGGACATCTTTGCTAGTGTTTGTGGGAAAAGATCCAAGTGAGCTTGGATCATGGTGGAAAGGAGCTGGAATTCATCCACTGAGATGTCTTCTCTGAGAGGACTGAAATAAAATATGAAACCAGGTGTCCAGCCTTTCAGTTGCCTTCTCTAAATGCTGATGTTCATTTATTTATTTATTTATTTTTAAAATTTTAAAATCTGAGTGTTCAAACAGGGCCTGAAAAATGGATCCTGGTCAATAGGAGAGGTGGAGTTACCCCAGAAGACTGATGCTTTTGCTTTGAGATGTGGGAGGCTGAACCTCACATCAGCTCATGTAAAAGAAGCTGTTTGTGCTTCCAGCATATCTCTGAGGTTATATGGTCTAAGAGTTGATCACAACTCTTACTCTCTTTAGCTTATGTTGCAAGTGCCCAACAATAAAAACAAAAGTTCTTTTTACATTTTAATCTTGGGGTGGGATTTGCCTCATTTCAGCTATCTTTAAAATGTGGGTTGTTGTTGAGAATAAATGAGACATGGATTTACTTTTATCCATTTTATCCATTTGTAGCTTGTGCAGGTTTTAGTATTATTTTAACTCCTTATTTAAAATAGGAGTCTCCTTAGTTCTCTGACCACTTTTCTGTTCCTCCTTTTAATTAATAGCTCTCCTCATAATGTCACATCCACAGATTAATGTAATTGCCCTGGATCTGAGCTGTGTAGCATGAGAATTACCAACTTTGTGCTCTCTGCTGGGATATTGTCTGCTACAAAGTATTGGCTTGGCTTGTGTGCACGCAATAACATTACCTTTCCAACTCTGTGCTATCTGTTACTTTTGCTGAGATGGTCTAATTAGTCTTTCTTGGGTTTCTTCTCTCCACAGTGCAAGTCAATTTTTTGGTTATGTTCCCTCCAAAGTCTTCAGCCTTACCTTGTCAAGGGGTAATAAGGTTTCTGACAAAGATCCACAGCAAGGAAGACATAAAATAAACATTTGCTTTTTTTCAAGAGGTTTTTTTGAATGCATTGGCCTGTGTTTTTATACTGGAAATAACTCTTTCGATAATGTCTTTTTTTCCCCCCCGTGTTTGTTTATTTTGGGGGTAAATCCATTCCTCAGTAAAAGTGGAAAGGTACTAAATTTTTGTGAAAGACAGGTTGGTTAAGGGTTGAAATAACAGCATCTATTGAAACAGAGGTGCTGAGAGAATTATACATTCCTCTAATCAGCCCAGCTGAATCTGGTGCTGAGCTCTGTATACCTGAATTCATGAGTAAATTTCTAGCTGTGGTGTCCATTCAGGACATATCCATTTTAATGAGACTGCTGTGCAAGGAATTAAAGTTATGTGCCAGTGCTGGTAGGAAAGCTGCCTGTACGTGCTGGGGTAGGAGGCTGGCAGAGAAAATTTGGATGCTATTCCCCAGTTGTTGTTCTTTTTCTTTCTCTCTCTCTTTTTTTTTTTTTTTTTTTTTGCGGGGGGTTGTGTTGTGTGTGGCAAGTAGGTGAAAAGACAGGAACTCTCAGCTTAAATGAAAACTGATGAGGTCTGTCTCATACCTTTGTTTTGTTATTACCCCTGACTATTGATATTATTGGGCTATACTGAAAGTGAGTGATGTGCTTAAGGGTACAGTTTGTTCACTCAGAGAACAGAGGGATGCGCTTGCATCCCACCACTAAGTTTCTACTTTTATGTGGAGTTATTGTTTTTAAAGAAATGCTCAAGCTACAGGGGCTTTCAGCTCACAGTATCTCTCTTGCCAGCGCTGTCAGGATCCCTCAGGCTGATCTGGCTGCACCCTGGCAAGGGGATCAATAGGAGAGGAGGTGACCACTGGCAGTGGTGTTTTATTTGAGCCTGGGAAGTATTAATTGCTCTGGCAACGCTTGGAGCTTGGAAATTTAGGAAAAAGATCTCATCTGTTCTTGAAGTTTATTTTTATTTTAATTCTCTGCCCCCCTGCCTTCCCCCCCTCCCAGCTTTTTCTGTCTTTTTGTTTCTTTAGTGAAATGCTTTCAAGGCTTTTCAGTCTCTAAAAATTGGGGAGGATAGAACTCTTTTACTTTTGTTGATTGTTGGAGGCAAAAGAGATGAAGGAGGAAAACAGAGGAACACAGTCTAGAACATAAAAATAATATTTTTTTTTTTTTTAATAAGGGAAATGCTGTCCCAAACCCCCGTTAAACATGTGTTTTTCATGGATAGGTATTTCATTAAGAAAACAAAAAGTTATTCTTTGAAAAAAAGCAAAGTTGGGAGAGGACCGAACAGCTCCAATTGAGTGCTCCACTTGATTGCTGACACATGTTTGGGAGAATGAAGTACATGCTCCTCGCTGGCCAGGACAGCCTCTCTCATGCTAGCCAAAATCTAATGGGGCTACTGTTGTCTCTTGCTATTTCCATAGCTAGAGAACAGGAAGGGGCCAAAAGAGCATACTTGAGTTCCAAATAGCTGTATTTGCTGAACACATGCAAATGTGTGAACTCTAATGACATGGATATGACTACCGTGATTGGCTTCTGGCAGCTCTTCAAAATGTGGGGTGAGCACTAGTAGATGATCTAAAAGCTGTGGCAAAGAATCCTTCATTTCTGTTCTTTATAGTGACTCTAGTTGTAAGTATATGGTAGGTATTTGCCAGGAGTCATTCTATTGGATACAGTGCTTTTAACTCTTACAAAACTCATAAAAAAACCCCCTCTCTGTTCTTATGCTGGCACTGTATAAAAGTCAAGGCAGACCTTATCACTTTCTGTGCTCTGTGATGCTTTGTAGATCACATTGCGTTATTCTACTTGGCAGAAAAGGCAAAGTCACTGGGAAGCAAGATTGAATATTTAGCTGGTGGCATGCCCATGCTACAATTTTTCCATTATTCAGACATTGCCTTGAAATGTAGTTTTCTTGCAGACTGCTTGGGTCTAAATTCATCTTGTGGCTGTTCAACCTGTTTGAATTCAGAGTTTGCAATATTCTGGGTTGGTTTATGGGTTGTATAACTCATAAACCACAGATTGTATTGAGGTAACTTGTCTGAGTCTTTGATATTTGTAAGGCAAAAAATGTGTCTGAGTGTTAGTTGTGGAAATATTTTTTTTCCTCTTTTTGGAAATGTGCCCATCTTACGGAATTCTCTGAGTAAACAGACTGGGAATTCACAGTAGCTTGAGGACATCCAAGATCCAGCTTTGTTTGAGGCTATAATGAGCCTGATTAAAAAGATTTTTTTGGTGCTAAAAATGTAGGCATTGTTGCCTGAATTCACTGAACAAAGCTAATTGAGAAGTCAGCTGTTGCTTTAACCTCATCTGTGTATCAGATGCTAGAGGAGAACAGAGCTGACATTCCCACAGAGGAGAGCTCCAGGGAGATCTCGAGGAAGTGTTGCCAAATACCAGGCTCCTTGGCTGAATGCTTCCACTCTGCCTCATGAATCCAGAGCATAACATTTGGATACAGAAACACTTGTCTCATTTCATGACAAAAATCCCAAGTTTCTTCTGGAGTATTTACTCACGTTGATGGCCTTTGAATTCCAAGTGACACTGTGTGTTTGTATTCATGCTGTATCCTGTGGCTCTCCAGCTGCATGTAAGTCTTCCAGAGAGAGTGAGAATTTGAATTTCTGGAGAAGTTACTTTCAGGGGAAGGAAATCCTGTCCTCCAAATCGCTCACCAATGTCTGCTCTCCCTTAGTGCATCTTAGTGGCTCCAGCTGCTCAAATCTAAGTACAATTTTTTAAAAAAAAGGAATTAATGAAAAAAAAAATAGTCTAATGTTAATACCCCAAATCACTACTGCTAATGCCATTAGTGTGCATAAGAGGACTATGAAATTCCAGATATGCAAAATGAGGAGCTTCCTGTGCAAACAAAAGGCAATTGGAGCTGGACTGTATGTTACCAAAGCCAGAGATTTCAAATAGATATCATTAGGTAGATCCTCACTTACTTCCTTTATTGGGTGACTTTTTCCTCATCTTACTAATCTGAGAACTTTCTCTGAACATATTTACGTGGCCAAGCCCTTCCACTGTGACCCTGATTGGGCTGTGTCAGCTTCACTCCCTCACCTAAACTCTTCTTCTACTCTTCTATTCCCACTGATTCTTCCATGGTCCAGTGTTACAGGTCCTTAGTGTTCTGGCTACAAGATGAGTTGTTCCTGGTGTCTGTAGCAGCACTAGCATGGTGACTTTATTCCTTTTCGTCTCTGAGTCCATAGTGTTTCAGGATTTGGTACAAATAGTTTTGATTTAAATAGTTTCACTGCTTCTCCTTGCGTCACCTCCCTGTCTTATTATTTCTCCAGTGCCTGTCATGCCACTTCCCTCAGAAGGATGTTTCTTCCAACAAGCCCAGCCTTTGGACTCCTCCTTTTAATTCTTAAGTCTATCTCAGCACTCCATCAGTTCAAATCCACTGTGATCTCTCTGCAAGATTTTTTTTTTCCTTGTTTTCTTTTTCCTCTTAATTATTCCAAAGCAAACACGCACTTATGTTTGTTTCGCTTTCCATGTGGTGATAGCAGGTAAATTGAGAGAGTTAAGATATTTTCCAGGTAGCAAACTCCATGTTGCCGCCTCACCTAGGGACTCAGGCTGCTAGTGATCTCTCCTGCATTCTTTCCAAAACTCACTGTAGATTCAGGCTTTCTCTGCTAAAGGGTGGAAGTGGTCTACTGTTGGGGAATGTTTTGCAGGGGTGTGCAGTTGTGGGAAAGTGTTATGTGGCTATGCAGGACTCTGACCCACTTGTATAATTTTTCGTGCTATCTTCCCGTGGAAACACAGAATTTTTAACCATTCTTTGAAGAAAAGTTACTCTGTGCTTGATACATCTGCTCACCCCTTTGTTATTTGCTGTCAAAAGAAGTACAAAGATATTAGGCAGGCAATTTTCAGAGGATGCTACATAGAATTGTTTTGTATGGGAAAATAAGAGATAACCCCCAGATTTTGCTGATCCCACCATTCCAACCACATACTCATTATCAGACTTTTTCAACTATACCAAAAATTGCCCTGGATGTGAAGAGTCATTTCTGAAAACTCAGGATATCACAATTTACCTGTCAGGGCTAAATGAGGGGGTTTAATGAATTCCAACACAAAAATTCCTAGAGTGGTTGTACTAACAGCAAGTTGCTTTAAAAGGACTATTTTTCTCTACAGGGATTTCAGTAAAGAGACAATGTTTATTTTTTCAGTGGAAAATTGATTGTAACTAAGAGGATACTTGGCTTGAAAGTGGGGAATTATCATATCATATGATTAAATGAAAGCTTACCTTGTTATAAGGTAACTAGACATATCCCAATAGAATTGAGACAATGTTTGATTAAGCCAGATTTTCCTACTTTATATTCAAGGAACAAATTAAAGAATAATTGAGATCCTTTTCAGATCTTTTATAAGCTGAATATATAAAGCTGCAGCTCCAGGTGGCAAAGCAATTAGCTGATGAATAAAATCAACCACACTGTCATTCGTCAGATGTTTAAATTCTATAAGCCAGATAAATTAATGTGTTCCTTAAGCCAAATAAACGGTCACGCTCTTCATGTTACCACTGAGTTCCCCTGGGAATGGGCTTGGGAACATGTTGATAAAAAAACCTAGGAACTGTCTCATCAAAGGGGTCATAATTAAGTTGCCTGGTTTTGCATGTCTAAAATAAGTGTTCCCTTTCGTTGAAAAGATGACTGTAATGATGTGCTGTGCTTTATCAAATGGGAGGATAAGAATGGAAGGGAAGAATTTGAATCCAAAGATTCACGCCTCTCTTGCTGAAGGTGGGATTTTGACCTCTGTGCTTCAGGTGAAAGGCTGGGAATGACAAGAATCTGTAGCACAGTTTCATTTACTTGTGCTACTGCTCAGCTTGGCTTTATAAATAATAGTGGGGCAATTGAGTGAGACTTATTAATCTGAAAGGACCTATTTATCCATCAACAGCTGAACTGGAAATGTGTTTTTTAACCTTAGCTTTTTTATTGTTGAATTTAGAATGTGGGATTATAGTGTAAAATGTATTTCTCCTTATACTGAGGAGTCTATCTGAAATGGTCATGTGGCTGCTCAGTCTGTTTGATAGTCAGTGTCCAGCCAATAAAGAGCTGGCTGGCAGAAATCATCTCTCTTCATGTAGAGCTGCTGTCATAAATGATCTTGCAAGCTTTGATTATTTTTGTGCTCGTTTCCTTCATCACAAACCTTGGGTAAGTTCTTCAGGTGATCAGTGACACAATACCACTGAGTGTGTGATAACTTGGTAAAGGTAGTTTTGAGCTTTCACCTCTAGTGAATCGCTGCTTCTCATAGTGATAACTCGGTATTGGTGTGCCTGTCCAAGGTAGTGTCGGGGTTCTTGATATCTGGTTTGAGACATGAACTGATGTTTGGGGGTGTATCTGCTTTCTGAGTGTTTTATAACCTGCCAACTGGTTTATAACTAACAGTGAATACTGCTGTTCCTTAAAACTGTCTTAAAAAAAAAAATCTATAAAAAATGCTTTGTTATGGAATATATATTCTGCTCCAAATGCTTGAATTTTGCTCAAGCACTGATTCCCCCCCCCCAACTAAATGCTCCTCTTTTTATGTAATGTGAGTTAGTTTTTGAATGCTTCTGATTTTCAGATATTTAGAAACAAGAAATAGTGGAAGTTATCCTCTGCCTAGGATTTAAGAAAACCTGGAAATGCACTACTAAGTTGCATAACTGCCTGATGAAGCAGCTGTCATAACTCACTTGAGGCAGAATGGGTGGCCATTTGAAGGCCATTTAGGGTCAGCAGTGGAAACAGGTAGAAACTCACTTTGATTTGATCTTTTGGGTCTATTTTGATGGACCTGAGTTCTGTAAGAGTGAGCAAAGGTCATTAATCCACACTGGAAATTGTGTTTTTTTAACTTCTATTTAAGCATCGAGTACTGCAGGCAGCTAAAAGTATCTGTAGGAGGTATTTATTTTGAGAATAGTGAGATGTTGGCAATCAATGTAAAACAGCAAGTGTTGACAGACTTTATTTATGGGTGCATTTCACAGAAATTTGGTAGAAATTTCAATGAACTTGTCAGTTCAGCATCTGCTTTTGTGCAGCCTGCTGTAGCTCAGGGTGACACTAAAGTCTCAGAACTTGCAGTGGAAACATTTATGTCCTGTGACAGGGAGAAAAGGGAGATTAAAACCACTTGGGCTGGTCTGCAAAAGGAGTGAGAAGCAGAAAAATCTCTTGATGCAGAGATTACTTGTGTAGTCTACTCTTTTCTCTGTGGCCCTTTTATACAGTTTAGTGTGTCCTGTACTGAGCAGGAAGAAGATGGGCAGAAATGAGGAAACATAATGCTAGTGACATGGTTGGATGTTAGTGTCTGAAAAGAGAACTTTCTGTCCAGCATTTTAAAATAAATTAATACAAAATTAAAATACTAAAAATAATTAGAGTAATAAAAATAATAGACATCCCCCTCCCCCAAAAACAGCTAATTTCAGAGACCAACAATATTAAACCATCTATGCTGTTAAGCTATGTCATGATAAAGGTTCATGACCAGAAAACAGTTCTGTGGGGGAGAGCAGTGAGAAACCCTTTTGAGTAATGAAAAGTGTCTGAGTGAGGTTTGAGGGAGCCTTTACAGTGGTTAAATTTTACTTGTGTGTGTCATAGTTTTACCTGTATACTGAAGACAACAAAGGCCTTTGTAGCCCTGTAACTTCAGACCACTTCCCCTTGAAGTAAAGAGGGGCTACTCACAGCCTTTAAATTCTGCATATGCTGAAGTATCTGCAGCCCTGGCACCTTTGTAATTGCTGGGATACTTCAGTTGGTATGGTTGATACTGTGATGCTAAGATTACACCAGGGCATCAGTGTGAATCAGTCTGTGTCACAGAACCTGAAGTAGAAAAGTGAAGGGAAAAATGGTGTAATGAATCAAGGTTATCCAGGAGGAAATAGGGAATGGGAGGCACACTGCAGCCGTTTCTGCTTGTCCTGCCCCTATTGGAATTTCACCAACTAAAAATGCTTCTGGAGTCTTGATCTTTATTGAGCATTTCCAACAGCAGGTACCTAGGACTGACATTCATATTACATTATGAATAGAGGCATGAGCTTATCCAGCTTTTGAATACACAGATGTGATTTTATTTCTGGTTTTGTCATCTAGGGTAACCTGAAAACATTTATTGTGAATAATGGCACCCACAACATAAGGCCTTTACAAAGTAACTTTGTTTATGTTCAGTTTGGATTGCGTGTGAAAGATGTTGTCTTACTTACAGATTTAAAAGGAAATTTTTGGGTAGAAAGCTTAACTACACTTGTAAGTAGATGGGAACACAGAACTTGGTCATCATCTCAGCACCGATAATTGCTGCAAAGAGCAAACCTGTGGTTTTTTAAAATTGGCACAAATATGAAAACATTTGGCCAAATGTAAACAATTTCCTCTCACAGGACTTCCTGCATTCAGGATAAAAGCATAAAAGGGTTTTCCTCCCATCACAGGAGAGCAGTTATACAAAAAAGATTACTTTGAATTTCTGGTTCATAAAAACAAGTGAGTAGAAAAATCTTTGTTTGCCCTACGTGGCCGAGTGCAGTTGTGAATTTGTGAGTTTGAGGGGAAAATGGGTGATAGCCCCCATATTAGTATTTACTCATTTTTCGCATCTGCTCTCAGTCAGTTGAGTGATATTTATTAAAAAAATATTTTCAAGGCATGCCTCGCTTGAATCTTCTGATTTCTTGCATACATGTTAGCTGAGATAATGTTCTTGCTTAACATTTAAGTAGTTCAAGTAGTTTACTGAATCTGAGCTTCATTGTCTTTACAAAAAGAACTGGAAACAGAATCCTGTTTCTCCACTTAGATTACTAAGGAGCTGTGAAATGTTTTGATGCTGGATATTTATAATTTGACTTTGCAGGTCAGTAGCCTACTTACAAGCTTGCAGTACTCACTTGCCCTTCCCTTAGAGATATATGGAAGTTAATAAATGTAAAATCTTGCATGGTGTACACTAAAATTATTGTCATCCTGTATTTATCTCTTTGTCTCCCACTTCCCTCACAGTCTCTGTAATATTCACATATGTGTAAGGGAAGTTATAAACGATTGGCTTGCATGTAACTTGAGGCGTGCACAGAGCCAAAATTGTTTTCCTTCCCCCAAATGAATAACCCAAACATCACTGAAAAGTTTTCCCACACTTTACAAAAGCGCATCTTTTAAGCAATATTTTGATGACATATTGGAGGCCAATTTAAGCCCCAAATGAAGATACTTTTTTTTTTTTCTTCTGCTCCCTGGAATTTTTCTGCTACTGGAAAGCAGTTTAACAGAAGCTGTAGTGCAGCTGTTACCAACTGAGTATTAAAAAATGGCAACAAAATGAAGCCCTGTGTTATCATATTAATAATATATTAGCATGAATGGAGGTAATAAATAGCATTGTTTTGGAAGGAGCAATTGTATAGCTTATGAGTAACAGAACAAAGCAGGAACCTCAGGGTGGTCTTCTGTACTTCTTTACTGCATCTTCTGAGAGATGATGCAGTAAGTGGGTTATATTCATCTTTGTATGCTATTTTTATATATATCCCCTTTGTTTATTCCATGATTAAAAGTGTATCTGTGTGCCACAGGAATGAAGCAGAAGACTGCATTCGTAAATAGATGGAGTTATATGGTCTTAAGGGCAAATTGTTACAGAGTTAAAGGATCCTTCCTTTTATTGCCTCGAATATTTTGCGTACTGCACCCAACGGCAGAGTTGTTCCACAGCTGGTGGATTGTGGGGTTAGGCACAGTTTACTTCCGCTGAGGAGATGACCTCCTTCACAGTTCACTTTGTGCCCCTGTTTTCAGGAATTAAAATGGCAAGTTCAGTCAAAACTCATCAGCCTGATTTAGCCTAAATTAGTTTAGTTTCAGCTTAGCTTTTCAGCAGATTGTTTATCGTGGCTGAATTTGACACCTAAAGAATAGTTTAAAATTATTTTTAGGCATTTCAAGTGATTTCTACCTCCACTATGCTTGCTCACATTTTTTTTATAAAAGGCAAGGAGCTCCAATATTGAGATTAAATAAGTTTGAAGCAGCTAGTTATGACAATTTTGGCACAGGGAAGAAAGGAGTAACTTCAGAAATACTGAATTCTGTTGATCTGTGTTACAGCTATTACATGTCAGCAGTTTTTTTTGTCAGAGAAAGGCTGATGAAGGCTTGATCTCTTCTCTGAGGGTTTTGCTCTTTGAGTTGGAATGAGGTGCTTCCTTAAGGTGCTGCCCACAAAAGAAGGCTCAAGTTAAAATACACACGAAGCTTTTGGAATAGGCAGCTGAGAGATTTGTGTGGTCATCCAAGAGGTCTGAGAGGCACATGGAAATGTCCTGCAGTTAACTGTTAGCTCTTGTGGATTTGGCTATTTGGCAGTGCAGCACTAAGTGGTTGCTGAGTATTCCAGGGGAGTCATTCCCTTATCTGGTACAGCTCGGGGTTTGTTTCTGGTTAAACCTCTACTTGCCCCTGGCTTTTGTAGATGTAGAAGGATGCAAAACCACTTCCCTGTGATCAGCTGCAAAGTTTGGTGACAGAGATACCCTGTACCAGAGGGAACGAAGGGATGCAGCTGTTCCTGTGTGCTTCGTGGGCATACTGCACTCAGAAGGAAAATAATTCTTCTCCAGCTCTGTGCCAGTCAGTGCACAGCTGGACCAGGGGAGGAGAGCAGTTGGGTTGTCCCAACAGGACACATTTCCTACAGGTGGCTTTGTACCTGTCCCTGCTGCCCTGACTCCCTGCTCCACCCCTCGTTGTGTCTTATCACAGTCTAAGGCCCTATCAAGACTGAAATACGGCACAAGGAAAAGAGGTGGTCTCCAAATGGTGAGTGTGTGCAGTTCCCATATAGCAACCTCCTTATCCTACTCACTAAACTATATAACAAATAATCTGTGGTGGCAATGGGATTAACACATTTGACCCTTAATGGCTCTGAAGGAATAATCGTGATGTCTCGGGTCAATAACTATGTGAACTAAGGAGGATTTGCTTGATGCACCATAACATCTTCTTCAGAGCCATTCATCCCTTTTGAGGGTCCATGAACCATTTGAACTTTTAAGTCTGTGTTCATTATGCTCTGTCGTCAGTGTGCATGTGGTTAAGGCCTGGTATGCGTTAAAAGTAAACTCTCCAGAACGTTGACAGGTCCACTGATTCAGTTCTAAGATACCACATTTCTGTCTGATTCACAAATATCTTTTTAAATTGAAATGAAGTCCTTAAGCAATCTGAGATGATACAGTAATAGGCTCTGGGATAGCTATTGCTTCTACAATCCAGTAGGAATTTCTGTTCCTTCTTGCCTTGTCCATACTGAAGTCGTCTGCTCTATTTATATGAGCTGTCAGTCTGCTGGTTTTCCACAGAAAGGGGAAGGGGGGAGTTGGACAGAGTTAACTTTTGGATTTTGTTTGAGGTTTCTTCTGCAAAACTTGTTTCTATAGTGAATTATTTCTCTTAGGTCTCTTTCACTCCCCCATCCCACCCCTCCTGTTTGCATATCCCCCAGATAAGGGCAAATATGTCTGCATGTCTCCCAAATAAGGGTGAGTTTGACTTTAAGGAAGACAAGCTTTTCTGATGGAACAGGATAAAAAGTACTTTTACTCTGAAAAATAACAGCTATTTTCACCATCTGTTGCAGATATAGTTTGGGTGTGAGAGAACAATTTAGATCAATGGGAAAAGAATCCACTGAATTAACATAAAATTAGCTGTGTAAAACTCAGGAAAATGTTATCTATTTACAGGAAATGCTGTTGGTCTTAACACATATTGAAAGAACAAATCTATCCAGTATACAATTATTTTTCCATTCATTTTTCAGTTGTGGTTGACATTTAATGGTTCTGATTCCACAAATACCTGTATCTGCCACCTCATTTGATGTATTGTGTTTTTTGGATTAAATACTTTGCAAATGAAGGACCCGATCCTGGAAGTGCTGTCTGCTGGGGTGATATTTGGTTATCAGTAGTGTTTTACTTCTCAGAAGGGGAATATCTGTTCTCTTACTATAAATGTTTGCTGCATTTGGGATTGAACCCTCGCAGGAGCCATTCCCACTGTTTGATGTGTGAGAGCAGCAGCCAAATGGCAAACATTGCCTGACACAGACCAGTGTCACCACCGCTCTTGGGGTGGTCCTGTGCAGGGCCAGGAGCTGGGCTTTAATCCTTGTGGATCTCTTCCAACTCAGGATATCTCATGGTTCTATGTCTCCAGGTGCTGATGTGCCGCATTTCCTGTGGAATGTCACAGATTCCCATGGGTGTCTATCCTATGGGTGAAGCAGACCAGGCCTCTGATTTTAGTATCTTGGGAGTTCTTCCTTTACTTCTGGTGTGAAACAGTCAGCCACGTGCTAACAGCCAAGTGTGGAGCAGTGGGGTGTCTCATTGCTCAAGGGAACTTTGTGCTGGAACTGATATTACAGCAGATTAAAAAAAAAAATAATCCTCTGCTTGAAATTTGCCACTGTCATTTTTATTTTGTCTGGTGTCAAGAGAATGCATAGTGCCATCTAAGAAACATATGAAGTGCCTGATTTGTACAAGCTGGGGGCGAAGAATTTCTCAGTTGAACAGTGTCGTTTCAGCCCGTTCTGTTTTCCTCAGAAACCACACGGGAGCAGTGTGGTCCAGCCTTTGAGAAAGGCACTGTTAGTCTTTCCTCTGATGACTGAACTTGTCTGTCAGAGGATGTCTCAGTCTGAGATATAGGAACACAAAACTGATGACAACTAAAATATTTCGCAGAATATCTATCTTTCACTTTGCAAATATTCCTTTGTGAGAAAGCAGATTGTCAGTAAGGGCTACTCAGAATACTTACTATATTGAATGAAATAAAGAATAAAGACTGTGTTTTTGTGCTGATACATTCCGTGGCTGGATAATATGAAGTAAAAAAGAAGAATAAAAATCCTATGATTATGATGAGTCCATTAGCTATAATCAACTCACAAATGGAAGATACCAATATATCATTTCATATCTCTGACAAGATGTAGCTACCAAGAAAAGGGGAAAAAAAAACCCTTGGGAAAATGCTTCAGGAGCCTTCTAGGTGAAAATACAGGTGCAAATGTTTAAATGTTACAGGTTTTGTGTGTACTTATGATTTTGAAATTATTTGAGATTGAGAATCTCTGTGCAGGCTTTGCAGTAAGATAATAACCTTGCTTGTCAAAGCTGTGCACTGAATCCTTTCTGAAAGATCAGGTGTAAGTACAGCACAGAGGAGAAGGTCTTTGTAGTATCTGGTACTCCTAGGAAAAGAGAAGCAAAAGGTTGCTGTTGCATTTAGCCCCATCCTATGGGGTCATAAGATGGGGGCACCATAGTGTGCTGTAGGGGAAACTCCACTGCTAGATCCAGAAGCACTGATTGTTTGCCTGAGGCTTGTTACAGAGAATGAAAGATCTCTCCTGTCCGGTCAGCCCTGGGGCTAATCCTTTTCTGTCTCTGTAGGTGTTGGCCTAGAGGGACTCAGTGCTCAAACTCCTGACAACACCTACACAGGCCTTCCAGAGAAAACTGGCCTACAAGCCAAAAATGAAGTGTAAAAAACAGACTTGAGAGTGGTTGCTGCTGTTCTCTCCTCTGCTAGGAGAAGGCAGACTAGAGCAGTGATCAAGATGATTTTCAGTGGAAGAACTTGGGACCAAGTTTCAGGTCTGAGAAGGTGTGCAGGCACTTTTTGGTTTAGAGCCTTAGGGAACATTACGGAGAGAGTAGTGCAGGCAGCAAATTTGATTTCCACCTGGACTGAAATTTTAGACACTTAGAGTATGTTTTTGGTTTTAGACTCAAAATCTTTTATCTTGTTAGTTGTCCCTCAAACCCTGAAACAATAGTATAGATTGCCTGGGGGGCAAAGCATCATGAGCCAGTCGAGGGAGGGGATTGTCTTGCTCTGCTCTGCGCTGGTGCAGCCTCACCTTGAACACTGTGTGCAGTTTTGGGCACTGCAATATAAGCAAGATACTAAGCCATTAGAGAGCATCCAAAGGAGGGCCACAAGGATGGTGAAGGGCCTTGAGGGGAGGCTGTATGAGGAGCGGCTGAGGGCACCTGGTCTGTTCAGCCTGGAGGAGGTTGAGGGGAGACCTCATTGCAGTTACAACTTCCTCATGAAGGGAAGAGGAGGGGCAGGCACTGATCTCCTCTGTCTGGTGACCAGTGACAGGATCCAAAGGAATGGCATGAAGCTGGTTCGGGGGAGGTTGAGGTTGTATACCAGGAAGAGGTTTTTCCCCCAGAGGGTGGTTTAGCACTGGAAGAGGCTCCCCAGGGAAGTGGTCACAGCCCCAAGGCTCTCCGAGTTCAAGAAATATTTGGACAATGCTCTCAGGCACATGTGATTCCTGGCACTGTCCTGTGCAGGGCCAGGAGCGGGACAGGAGCGGGACTTTGATCCTTGTGGGTTCCTTCCAACTGAGGATATTCTGTGATTCTATGAGTGAAATTCACGTTTAGCTACTCTACTTTATGCCTTATCTGGATCACCTGATCCCGAGTGCTTGGCAAATACCACAATTAACATAACTGAGCACTTTATTCTTGCAATACTTGCCTCCTCCCAAAAGGAGTGAATTTGGTCAATGATTCTTTACTGACATGAGTGGTTTTTATGTCAGTGATCCTTAGTACCGCTTTGTTTATGTGTAGAAAGGAAGACCTCCTATTGCTTTGAAATGACTGCTGAGGTCGTTTTTTGGGCTGGTTTTATTTGGCTAATGATAAAAAGGGCTGTGAAATCTGGTGTTGAGTATTTTCCAGGAAGCCCCATCTCCTGGATTCAAGAGCGGAGATGTTTTATTTTGTACACCTTCTTTATTCCAAAAAATGAAATTCTAAGGGGAGGATTTTGGTTTCTATAGGTTTAGGGGTGGAGTACTGTTGCCGTCGGTCGGAGGCGGGAAGGACGACACGGTGATCAGGGATACCAGCCCCCTTTATTACAACAGAGCTT